>CM067354.1:14252425-14284823 GCA_034190875.2 Urechis unicinctus
GCTCACTACATTATGTCACAGTGAATATAAGTTGATGTTTGCTATCTGCCTCTCATTTGTGACTTAACTTTTGTTGCATCAAAAACTCATTATAACCAGTGCAATTTCTTTAATAATTTAAACTTTAGCCACTAATTGTATGGAAATACAAAGGTTCAATTATATCTAAGATATATATTATTATCGTGACAAATACATCAATAAATATTATTTGCTTATGTTAAAACAAAGTACGTTCTCATCAAGGGCAACCTGCTTATTAACCATAAAGAACAACTATCTTTGTGGCTGACGGCGAGTCGGCAGATGCCGGTAAACACATTGCATATTCAGTTAGTGAAGAATATTTAAGCAACCTTCACAATAACAGAGCTAACCAAATGGTTTTTTTTAATATATGTGTAGAGGCTGCGATGAAAGTCTACAAGCGTCTTGCTTATGCTAAGCACGTGTATCGTACGTAAATTTGTAATTGTGGATAATCCACAAAGTACCCAGTGTTACACTAACGACCTAATTCCAACGCTGTGCCTTTAAGTCTCACCATTATTTCACGATGTTCAGTCATTGTGGAGAACCACTTCAACTGTGCAATTACATCAATATTCCATTATGTAATATTTTGTGATGAAATTAATCTAAGGGAACAAAATGTTATAATACCAATACGTTATAATTTCTTTTTACAGGTCAAAAATTATCATGAGCATACAAAATTGTGTTGCCCGAGTAATTTATATTTTCTGCAAAATAGTCATGTAGCTTGGCAGATCCCCCTTTGTTGCAAAGCTTATTCCAGCTGGTTATGGCCCATTAGGCAAACGTCCTGAAGGACCTGACCGGTAAGGGAGCAGCTGCCCTCACAGTGATCATCTCTTCACCGTGTAAGAGTTACTTAAGCCATCTGCAAAGGTGGGTGGCTGGTAACAGAATAGGTGTGGTCCGCAGTCGTTGCGTGGAGGGCGTGATCTTCCGCATGCTCCATCACCTACTAGACCCTCACAACGTGTAAATAGTCCAATTGCAACTCCGTCCACAATCAGAGCGGTATTTTCATCTTTGTGCGCTGTGGCCCGGCTGGGCAGGCGGATTCTGTCACATTTATACACATATATATGTATATATATGTATATATATTCATATAAATACATATACATATACGTATATTAATATATGCATATATATGCATGCGTATACCAATATATAAATATATATATATATATATATATGTATATATATTCATATTAACATAATTACACATTCATATATATATATATATGTCTATGCAGACATCTTTGCATGCTAATGTATGCATATGGGTTTGTGCATATCTGAATACATATGCATGTACAGTTATATATCTATATATATGTATATATAAGTATTCAAGTATTCACTGACTTACACCTCGTACGCTAACACATATTTTGTAACTCCCCATCGTAAGGTTTACTTAAGCATCAGATGCGAGTAGAAAGCTATAATCTCAATCATATTATTGGGTTACAATACCCAAACGCTTGTATTTAGATAGATAAGTCGACACTGTTTTCAATAATATACTTCACAGAACGCCAGCCTAGCATTTAAGCAGAATTAAGAGACAGGTGGCAGTGTGATGCATGTCTGCTTTCAAATCCACTATGCAGTTTAAAAGATTCACATTTTGCGCGGCGCTAAATAACATTGAATCAAAAAATCGCACATATCTGGTCGCTGCACGACTTCGTATTCTTACAAAACACTTAACACACAAAAATGTCCCTCGTTATGTGTGTGTTATGAGCCTGGGGAGAAGAAGAGGTGCTAGTCGGATTCAATTGCTATTCAGGCAACGTATAGCCAGCAACTTGCCATGTTTTTGGTTGCAGTTTGCTAAAAGCAGATGGAACAGTTTTCTAATGGTCGTTTGATGATGTGGTCACACACGGGACGCTTAAAACGTTGCTATTTCAATTTTCATATATTACGCCCAAAAGCTAGTGTGATCCCTATAATGCGTTATAAATAACATTGTATCGTTATTGTATGATTATAATACAATAATTCCTGACGAAAGAAGCAAATTTACATGGTATAGCAGCCATGAGGGACAACCGGTTTTAAGTAATGTTTTCACTCGACTTAATTAATAGTCAATTATTGGTGACCATTGGCAGGGCACCTGCCCTGGCATCGATCACCATAAGGTCTTATTTGGTCGTTTTTGTGAATCATAAATATACCGTCTTCTGTCGTCAGACAAAGGCGAATAACTTGCTACAAAGCTTACATAAGGCGTGTGGAAATGATTTACGGATGTTTTTCAACATAACAAAATGTACTGCATATAGGTCGAGCGCATGAAATATTTGACTATCGAATTCGCTATTCTACTCTAGATGATGCATGAGTGGAAAGGGATGTATGTGTTATAATTGAGCAATCATTCAAATGCAGATTTCCATGTAATGCAAAAGCGGTAAAGTTCTTGTAAAGATCAGACGCACATGCATGAGTCGCTCTAGGAGTGTTTATATCACTTCATATTGCACTTATTGGAATATGTGTGACATAGATATATCAAAAAGAGCACAAAGACGTGCTACTTGGCTCGTAGCCGGTATGTCTGGCTAAGGTTACGAACGACAACTGCCCTTGTCAGGACTGACATCTCATGACACATGGTGTCAACGGGAGAACCTCATACAATTCGATGGATTGGTTATTGTTAACAATGACTAATTTTAATCAGCTTTTTCAGTGCTTAGAGCTTAAGACCCCGGGGATTTAAGGACACCTTGACAAAACATATGGCCAAGATCAAATTAAGAAGATCGCCAGGGATTAGTTCACCTGTCAAAATAGTTTCAAACAGTTTACTGAACTCCTTAGATAATCAACGGGTTTTTAGTAATATTTTCACTCCACTTTATTAATAGTCAATTGTTGGTGACCATTGGCAGGGCACCTGCCCAGACATCCATCACCATGAGATCTTATGTGGTAATTTTTATTAATCATAAATATTCCGTCTTCTGTCGTCATACCATTTCATCAACAGTAAGGTATTTATCAATATGGCAGTTTTATTGCACTTGTGCATTACAGGATGCTTTTTATAATGTAGCATGAATATAGATATGTGAAGATTCATTTCATTAATTACAAACTGATTATTCTGATTATGAGCAGGTATCATAGCCTTTATGAACTTTAATTTACGCGTGAACATAACAATACCACAGGCAAATTATAATATTGCATTAAATTACGTTTGCAAATGAAGCACAAACAAAGCTGGTTTGTCTGTCATTCGCTTATTGAAAAATTCCATACATTTGCAGTGAATGTTGGTTTGTACATTTACGTTCGGCGTAACATTGTCTATTTGCATTCTTTTATTGAATAGATATCTGCTTTGCTGAAGTATACATTGATAGATTACTACTGGATCGACTGTCGTTATTAGCTAAGTTTAAAGTGCACATGAGCGTTCTACCAGCGTCTGGCAATCAGCTAAAGAAAAAAGATATTAAGACTGACTAACACATTATTTTTTCGTCAGTGAGATACTTAGCGATTAGAACATTGCAAACTGTAGGGATGTTCCATGCGGAATGAGTTGGAAAAACATTATCACTGAGTATTGTATTGTAATAGACTACCGTTTGAAGTATCCAGAGATAGCACTGTTGTCAAGTACTTCATCTCTGAGTGTAATAACACACCGAAAACGCATATTTTCTACACGTACGTGTCGCGATATCAGGATTGGCTTCATTTACTGAGTACCAATATATTCTCAATCAATTTCAATAATTGTATCATAATTATGATTTTCTTGGTTTGTTACAATTCCTCGCAACGTCGTGAGTAACACTAGGCCGCCATTTTTATGCTAACCCTTTAGGAAGTTCGCTGTACATTATGAGTTTGAGCTAAGTAATTCACATCCTATGTATCTATAGCCACTAAGTAAGACAGAGAAGGTTGTACAAATTGTTCAAACATTGTTTGAAAGCTAGGGGTAGTAGGCTTGATCTAGATTGAGCACACTTTAAGTACAGTACAGTTGCGCTAGGAATGAGGTAGGTCACCAGCACAAATTTAAAAGCCAAGAACATTGCCTGTGATAAATAGTATTACAATTCCGCACCAATCGCTGGCGATGTACATTATCGTATGTCATAATTCCAGTTGGCAACGTATAATTTATTGCATTACACCTTCTCTAGAAAAACAACGTTATTATATGTTAGCTATGAAAGAGGGTTGTATAGAACTCTACGTTTGTTGTTATAGCCACAGCGCTTTGAGCAACTCCATTAGGACATCATACCATACACCGTGGGAGAGTTAAGAACGCAACCCAGTAGTCGATGAATACAATGGGTTTTCCTTCCATGCACGTGAACAAATTATCTAGAGAACGGGTAACGTCCATTCTGAAGAATATACACGCAGCAGACGAGGTCGCTAGTGCTTACACGTATAGTACCATACCACTTTGTTTTTAACATAACCATGGATTGTACTTATGCATGGCACACTGAAAACAAAGTGTAGTTAGCATTTATCAGTATTGAGAAATAGGTCAATTATGGTGGGTTTGTTATTATGGTTTATTTACTACAGCCAAACTGTCCAATTGTATTCTGTGTGCAATAGTTACGCGAATGGTAGAGGATGTAATGCAGTATTTTGTTGTGACTGCTCAGATATATAAGATAATGCTTCGCCGATAGATTGCCTTTCGTTATTCTCATAGTGACAATTAATTTACCTAAGCCCCATTTCTTATTCTTCATGTAAACTGCAAATCTTCAAAAGTCACCCAGATGACAACAAGACAACGAAAAGAGCGAGAACTATGATGTGGATTGAACAATACAATTGTTGCCCATCATTGATATTGATTAAACATTGGATGCAACCACTTATCAGAGGTAAATGTTGATGTTTTTATAATTTATATAGAGGTAAGGATAGCATCTATTTCATTAAAGCTCGACGATATGATGCAATAATCCATCACATTGGTTTTGAATGATGCGTATTGCATTCTAGACCATCCACTTAATCAGCATTACAGACGACGATTTGTATGCATTTCGCTTACCACGATGAGTAATGTGCGCCCGCTCCAGGAAACTTAATTACTAGCGGTCTCCAACCTATCATTACATTCATTCATACACTCGGGGCACATGTGGTGTCGCTTTCTATTGTGTTTAACAACTTATCACTCCTCCGCGCTGGCGATGAATGCGTAGCGATAAATATTCCGTTTGCTTATTGTAGCAAGCAAACAGTTCTTCCAATATTTCTCCTACTTTTCAATCATGTTTTCGAGGAGTCATGCCGCATATATCAGCACGGTTTGGAACAAATGGCAAATACAAATAAATATATTGTTATGGATAAAACGTTATTCAATTACGGTTTTTACTGTTAAGGTGCTTATGGGCAGGCGTAAGGGGAGAAGAATCGCTCCTGAGGCAGAATGTCTTGTTGTGATACAGTGGAAAGTTGAACAAGTTGTCTTTACAGCTTGAGTGCATTCCATGCGTGGCACGATGCAAAGTGTTACAACTTATTACAATCGAGTTCAATACATCTATGCATCATCCGTTTATGTTAACCGACTACAACCTGGTATCATTTCTCATCTTAATCTTGTCTACACAACGTACCTGCACCTTTGTAGAACACAAAATATCAAGGTTTTACAAAGGGCCACATCGGTGTTGCCAGTATTTAATTGACGACGTGATAGCAATCGTTTCCAGAACTGTACAATCTGCCGAGCGTGTAGTACAAGCTAGTCAATATCAGCAGCGGACCGTTTGTTTCAATTACAGGATAGAAATAGAAAACAATTGTCGATGAATTGGTATTGGAAATAACTACATGTGATAACATGTGGCTGTGGGGGGTGCTCACTAGATATTAAGCGTACAGTTTGATGGAACTCTACGCTAAATGTTGATGCTCATATGAGGCTCGCTTTTCTTGATTTATTTGGAAAATTAATGACATGGATAGCATAATCGTACCGCGAATAGGCGGCTAAGGCGGAACATTTAGTAAAATAACGATGCAGCTTTCTTGCATAAATCGCGGCCAAAACAAAACAAAGCAATAAGGCAACAGCTAAATGAAATATCCCCGTGACAAAGGCTTCCTTCAATGACCAAACCTTAATCATAAACTACTGCCTCTTGTTATGTTCGTGTGACACTAGTTACATTGTACGCGGCATAAACAAAACATTTCGCCCTAAAGTAAAACCTTCAGAAACATATAAATGACCTGGACATATTTCCGTGAAATAATATTAATTATTAATTGTTGCCTCGAATTATGTTTATGTGGCACTGGGTTACCTTATCATTTACGTGTTTTAGCTACTAGTAATATATTCCATCAGTGGCTCATCAATTGGGTATGAAAAACTCAATATATACAACAATTAAGCTCAATTTATAAATAACGGGAACGACACATGCATTATCCTTATTCCTAACGAGCATTGCGTAAGAGTAATTTAAGGCATTTCATACGCCACAAAATATTACATCCCCAAGGAGTAGCTGCATAAACCGATGCCAGCGCATTGCATAATTAAGGGAGGGGATGATGTACATTTGGATGATTAAATCGTCATACTCTTATGCAAATTTACCATTTAACACATACTTTAGCCCAACGGATCGTGCTCATTTCCGCGATGAATGAGCAAGCTTAAATCGAGACGATGTTCTGTACGAGGCAATATACAGATATAAGGCGTTATATGATCAGAAAATGAAAATCATTAAATTGGTTGAGACTTTCTATTTACAAATATGCTTTTCTGCGAGTTATCAGCTCCTCGAACCCGTGCCGGTTTTTCGCAGAACCGGTAGCAATACTTTGCTTTCACACGACTTGCAATCGTTTGTGGACATAAGTTATGCTAAGCAGAGAAAATACTGCTATTTGTTCTAGCACCAGCTAGATAGAACGACAAAATGCCGCCTCGAAACGTTGAGGGAATCAATGCATTTGCGTTGAGGGTCAGTACGTGGTTATTACGAGATATAACAAGCAATCGTACAGCTTTTGAATTAGAGCATACTGGCGATGGCCTGGTTTGCCGCTGATGACCTGTATTAAACGTTAGTACTGATAACACTGCATCCTCATTGAAATGTCGGACAACGCATTTGGATGGACTGAACCGTGACTGCACCATAGTCGTTAGACAACGAACGTCGGAGAGGAGTAGGCATTCTCTGGCATGAGTATTTCTCTCTGTTGAAGGTTGAATGCATGCGAGTGTAAGTGAATATATAAGCTGTAAATGGTTGTATCACTCGAACATCTAGTGTGTCGATTGATGTTCTAAGAGCCATCACAGCACAACACACAATGTTGTTAAATGATATATTTACAGCGAAGAGTGGACTAGAAGGTAACCGGTGACAAGGCTTGTCAGACAAATAGTGCCGTCATCGTACTGGACACGTAAGCTGAGAAACTAGTCATACTATGAACTCATTTGCAGCTGCATCAGACAAAGAAGGGCAATCTTATATTTGTTGTCCTTCCTTTAGATTCAAGGAACAATGATAATAAAATGCAATGATTGGCACATTCGCTTCTGCCATTTGGAACGGTTGCAGTCATAATTCAGTTGATGAAAAAATAACATTGTTCATTGTGTTCTGAATGAAAGAGCAACTTCCCATCACCCCGAAGATCTTTTTGCTTCCACTTGATGCTCTCAGTCAAAAAGCATGCAGTTTCTAAGATTACTTGCGCCCCTAGGAAGCCATCCTGCATTATACTCTGCGAACAACTCCAGGCACGAAACCAGTAATCGAGCTATAACCACACATCATTGACTCCATTCCGAGTCTAAATCACTTTCAATGTGCCGCGTTGTTGTAACAATCGACGATATATACGATACATTGTGGATGTTTATTCCCTTTCGACCGCCCTATTTAATTGAAAAAATATATTAAACTGACGTCAGTCATTAGTTTGCTCATCCGACGTCTTACACGCAACTCTCGTCAGTTTGAAGCTAACGTCTTTTTGTGGTCAGCATAAGAGCAAATGTTTATAATCTGCAGTTTTGCAACTTAACGATACCGAATATAACTGTTTCCGATGATGTGTGACTACCAACTTTTCCAATTGCGTTTGAAATGTTAGATTGTTCGCATGTTATGGTTATTAAGGACACATTCTCGTCTGGTAGAAAATTGACTACTGGTTGTATGTGCATCGTAATCGTGACGTAGGTGCTGATGCCAGTATCAATGCGGTGGTAGAATGTGAACGACTTCTGACACTGATCCAATATTGGTACTAGAATCTGCTCTTCCCCTATGAAAAGGCTATGCTTGCTCTTTCTTAACGAGTCGAACAAAATGTTCCGTTGGAGCAGAATCTAAGCTAGGCGCTGTCTTAACACCTAATTTCTTAAAACAAACACCCTCTCAAAAAAGACCGCTTTAAGTACTGGGCTTATACCACCAGCAAGCGGGCTGAATGCAGCTCAGCTGTACCGACAAATATGGTTCCAATTCTGATTAATTTGACCAACTAACCTACACCTACTTGTACATATACATTCCAGGCTTAGCTGCTTTCACGTATGAGACCACTAGCGATTATTTTTATACAGTTCGTAAGCTATGGCGATATATCCTCCGATATCGCCACACAAGCCATAAAGATAATTAACAAAAATGCTCTTCAATGTCAGGTGAAATCTTCAGATCTTCTCTGAACCACGGAACCAGTTGATGTCGCTACCTTAGTAACAATCATAATGACGGAGATACGACCAGCTTTTGCAGCTCAACAATGCGCCAGGTGTAGTAATGAACTGTCCACAGAAATTATCTTAGACAGGAATACAACATCGATTTTCTCCAGCCAGTACCCGAAATATATATTAATCATATAATGAGGCCTTTTCGGGGTGGAAAAAAAGGTTACGCATAATAACATGCAGAGCCATCTAATAATTCTTTACGCACACTTTGCAGCGTGCTCACAATAATGGCACCAATACCACAGGAGTATATACCCGCGCAGTCATGTTTCTGAAAATAGAAATGCGCGGACATGAAATGAGAAATTGGTGCATCATCGCTTTTGAATCGCTATATATAACTTGGATACCTCTATGATATAATTATACACGTATACCATCACCCTAATTAATCTCAAAACTCACTACTTTATGTGTAGTTTATATATACAGCTGGAATATTGTAATCAGTCATACTTTTTTGCAGAACGCTAGTACTCTTACCTATAAAAGCAACTAACATGAATGGAAATAATCATTATAATGGTGAAAATAGCAGCATATCGTTTCCTTTGAAAGTTGTACGTTATGATTCTGCATAACTGCCACATCTAAGCACTGCTTCTTGCACCGGATGAACGCAAGTTCAGTGGTTATGTAGCGTGTCAGGCTGTGCAATGTTGAGGTAATTGGTACATTACCTCGGACAGGGAGTGCCACATAACCATCAACTGGCTGACATGACTAACATGATTTATATTGTTCACAATAAACGTTTTATGCTAGCAAAGTAACAAAGTAAGCCAAAGAAGAATAGTGTGAAGCATTCTATTTGTATAATGATTTATTTCCTGTTTTACGAGCGTTTATAATGGGAAATAAATCTCGACCTCTCACTGTATGCATATAACAGGGCAAGTACAAATTGTCGAACAATTAGTCAAAAGCAAAAATCGTTACAAACGAGGGAAGGAAATAACTTTAATTGTATTTAGCACATTGGTTTTAAGTTTGCTTCTGTAACGCATGTGTGGGGATTTTTTTTCAGACAACGCTTTATATACATTGCGAGCTGCAGCTAGTGATGGCAATCTAGACTTTCTCATTGTTGGTCATATTATCGGTTCGAATGCTATTTGTTCTACTAGCAATTCAAGAATAGGTTGTAAAGATATGTACTATGCCTCTAATCAGATGCAGCGAGCAAGCTAGCAGAATATATTCCTGTAATAAGGCATGCAATATGTGATGGGAACAATATCATTGACTCTTTGGCTTAGAGTTGAAGCTTTTATCCTCCACGTTGGCAGATTGATAATGACGGACAATGACCACGTTAATAAATTGCATGTGAGCTTGAGAATGAATTTCGGAACAACCTCCAGTGTGTAAGCATGCTAGTATGTTTGTAAGCTTAATTCTACTATATAAAAAAACATAATCACATTCGGCGACATGAATGCACATTCCTTGAATTACTTATGTCCGTCATATTTGCATGTACGATTACTGGCACTGCTCACGAATAACGACTTATATTCATGCACAAGGACCGTAACTAATGCTTTGTCAGATATCTAAATGCATAGTTGGTATTAACAGCATATGTCGATAATACGGAGCGGGATGTGGTAAACCAAAGTAGTTGTGCAGTATTCAACAATGTCACATTAGTTACTAACTTACGAGGGCATGTTTAGCGTTTCCTAGGGCAGCACTGTTTCTCTCCAATCCATTTAGTATATCAACTAACTAGGCGGGATCATTATCATGCGATCGGAAAATTTGACGTGATGCATGAGGCTTTTACACATGCTAGCATGTGTTTACACCAGAGAAGACACAGCATATATACATTGTATGCCTGCGGGATAAATACTGTTGGAATTATACGCAATGACTCGGTTGTAGCCTCTGCCAACCAAAACGAGTCGATGTAAATGAAAATTTGGTCGTTCGTTGTAATTTAGTAGATGTCAGAGATGTGAGGGACGGTATGTACATTTCTATCACATCTGATCACCATGTCTTAGACAGCGTCTGCATTTCTAAGGGTAAACGGCAAATACTACTCGAAGCGCTGATACACCATTGGCACCGCATGATGACCAACAATACGCCCTTTGATGTTCAAGCATCTATATCTGCAATCATCGGCAACCACATGAAAAAATGGAAAACTGTTATTGAAAAGCTAGGGATATGCAACAACGAACAGTAAAAGTCATATCGATCATTATGATAAATGTAGCGAGTTCTCGGGTCATGCGTGGCGTTTTGCAGGCAAAAAAGATATATTGTGAGATGTGGTGAACAGCAAAGCAGATGACGAAGTTTTTTTACACTGCTGCACCGTCACTGACGACAACTTACCAGTTTATCGAAATAGGGATGGAACTGCATTTGTACAATCAAAGCCGCAAAAACATACACAACATGTTGGACATAATGTATGCAAATGAGAATATAGGTGCATAGAACTGCCTGAATCCCGATACCTCACTGTGTCAGGATTACCTGATCTTGACGACTGCTTACAAAATTTAAATGTATATGTTTGTACATCTGTTGGTGGTACTGAAAATCTGTTATGTTATGTTAAAGGTATCTTAATGGTCGTGATATATCACAGGCGGATCATAATTCGTATAATGTGTTCTGTATTAATGCGGTGTCGATATATGAAAGTGATTCGCAACCTTCTTGACGTGTTAACTATTTCGATCCCATAATGTTACTGATAGAATTAATGACTGGAAACAGAAGTTGCCATATGACATAGTTCGGCGCACAGGCATATCTTAAGTGTGATTGTAATACTAGACGCCATTTTTTGTCTGCTTTGCACGGTAGGACATAAGTGCACAGAGCTAGCGAATTGTGGTTACCAGAGACCCATCAATATCCATTACGACAGAGCGATCGAGGTTGGCTTTTTCAATTTACAACCTCAAAAACACGGTAATCATGTATGCCTCGCGTGTGCGACTTTCCCAAACTCGCAGACTATTCCGGCATAATAGCTAATATTTTCTGTTAATGACTTAACCAAACTGAATCACAAAGCCTTTTCTGTCGCAGCATTTATTCACAGAGCTAGATGATTAAATATAACTGTATGCATGTATTCTTATACTGCAAAAGCTTCTGAGGTGCCGTTGTCGCCACGTCTTCATGCCCGTCGCTGTTTAGAATGATTAATGTTTAAACTGAGCAAAAGTCCACATCGGCGATCGCAAATTTCAAGATGACTTGTAATATGCATTTGCAAGTATTGCAATAATGCCATCCCGTTTTTCGATTATGACGCGACTTCTACCTGATTTCTTTGCAGTATTGTCAACGGGGATTTGGCAACAGTCTTTCAATGATCTCATGGTGGTGTATTATGTTAGGAATCCGTTATGACATGGTAATGTTTTTTTATATCATCTGGTTATTTTAACCATTATTTAACTAATTCAGAATAGATAATATCCATTTTTGTGGGGAGATGAAATGTCATTCATCTTCATCGGGAATAACAACTATGGATGCAAGTAGAGAATGCATCAGCATTTGACGTACAGAACCAAATCAGTCTCCGCCAATGTGCGGAAAGCAAACAATATGAGCGATGGCAAATATAGGTATGGTGGAAACTGTCTAAAACTGGACAGATAATTCATTAGGAGTTCCGTCAACTGGACAGCAAACAATAGTGGTGCCGTTCCATGCATCATCATTATTTAAACACGCTCGTTAAATGAATAATGGATTGAAGAGAAAAATGCCATTCATGAAATATTGCGCCCCTTGAACGTTATTTTGTGTTGCAAACTTTAAACAGCCGACTACAATGTTGGCAGATCAAAATGGTTGGCTAACAACACACCTTGACGGCATATGCACACGCGAAATTAAATAAATTCCGTACCTGACAAGCGAAATGGGGTAAAAAGATCAAATGAACAATGGTGAGGGTCAACGTTAAGGTTATAGCCTAAAGCAATGCCGTTAGCATAGTACGTCACTGCTGGTCATTGAGAGCTCTAGGGCACATATTGACAAATTACGCCCGCCGTTTCTAGATAAAACAATAATACAAGCGACTGTCATCATGAGTCTCTGTGATGGAAATGGAACGTTTCACAGATGATGCTAGCACAACAAGATTAACTGGTTGGGAGCGGTTCGATTGGTTGAATGAAATAGTGTCAAACTTGAAACAAGTCAAATGCAGATAGCATGATCTTTGTTGCAGAAATTGCATAGTCTGACATCTGGTGTGCTTTAATATTTCGGACTGAATAGCACTAACGAACAGTAAGGGTCGCAATTTGGATGCTATAAACAAGTCAAAGATACAAAGATTTACAGTCATAAGACACCAATTTACATGAAAGAACCTAATGAATTAGTAACGGCGAGTGTCAAGGTGTAAATTAATTGTTATTATTGAAATAATAATCCAGACGCATTAGCTTTACAAAATGTCAGGGAATAAAGTGTAAGCTGAGGGCTAAATAGCTAAGATAGTAACACTATACTATACTGAAAAACATGCTCCAACTATTTGCTACGGCGATGCCTGTGTCGAGCTTACACCCACACCAATATACAAGAGTCAGAGAGGTACGCTACTGTGATAAAACAAATGGCTCATTAGCTTGCTTTTTTGTGGTTGGAGAACCTGCTCTTTTATGATGTTAAACAATACTGAATACATAATGCAAATCAAACTCTATTATTATTTTTTTTCAGATATTTAACAATCGCAAAGATTACATTGATTTGCATAATTTACCACAGAACCTTGCGTAGGAATAGGCAGGTGTACAGGAAGCTATCAAAGTAAACTAAGCGTTAACCAAATATCAGTGTACACCACCAGGGTGAACAGTTCATTTCATACGCAGACGCATGCAACATGTAAATACATTATTTCACTGCGAGCAGAACCTTATTAACAACCTGTCAATGTCACCACACAATAAAGTAGCAGCAATAAGCCCATGCAACCATAGCGACCATAGACCAGTTAGTACCCATCTAGGTGGAGGAACAAGGATAGATCTTGTAAGGCGGGTCACGGAAACCGCTGTAACTATGCTTTCCACTCATGCTTTATTTGACTTCTGACGCATTACCAGTTTATCAACTCATTAGTGGAACATAATTGGTCGTTTTGGAGAGGCTATTTAAGCAGTCAGGTAGCATTCTCCTGCACGAACATCGTCAGAACGGACATGGCACAATTCCGCTAATTGTGACTTATGTGAAGAACACAATGCAACGAAAAGAACCCAAGTCCATGGCCGTAAGATTTTGCACTGCACACTGTTGCGTTAGGGAGCGTCGGTTGAAGGGGATACTATCATGGCACATATTACTTATCAGTGATCATTTAGCAACTTGCTTCTCTTGCCTTAAGCTTATTCTCAAATATGAAATCTTGAACTTGCTCAACGTTGTGTTTCCATCCAATGCTGTCAAGGATTTGTATCTATATGTTTTGCAAAATGGAATGCAATGACGTTATGGCAAATTCATCACATGCAGCTACAACCTAAGCAATAATGAACATCTCGGCACACGTAGCAGCCAAGCAGAAAATAGTACATATGTATCAAATGCCCTGAAAGAAGAAAACGTATCAGTCAGGAATCATTTTTACCTGCCATTTTTACACGTCAGCAAATGGAATACGACAAAGAAGAAATTGTTAGGGGTTTAAAAACAAGTGAGGTGATATGTTCATTCAACCGTACCCTGGGGGCTTCATTGTACTCACTGCACCTGGGTTAAGGAAATAATACATCCCAATTCTCTCGAGGATCAGTAAAAAAAAGAATACACAAGTTGTCACAGGTATTCACAAATCATGATCTGGTTTCATGGTAATGGGCACACACACTTTAACAAACTAGCATCAGAAAATAACGACAATGATCTTTCTTAGCTAAACATCTTCAAAACAAATATTGATATCACCAATTTCGGACTATCGAGGTACGGTTTGGAAGAAGCACATAATGTTAAAGTCTAAGGTAAGCTGCGCTAAGAAGACCATTAATCTATTATTGCACAATTGCCCGACATATTCAGTCTAAAACCAACGAACGCATGTATGCTTGAAATACGTGTCTTTCATCAACAATTTGCTTATGAATATGCTCAATGAATTGACTCACAGGTATTTGTTATCCTTAAGATTGTAAATTACCATACCTCATGTCTTATGTGGCATATATTTATTCAATACATCTTCTTACACGCTTACGGGTCGATACGAATTAGCAATAATCCTACTTGCAGTCATATAAAGGCAAAACTTAGATGGTTTCCTTGTTAATGTCATGGTGCAGATGTGTTTTAATCTTCCAGGGCACTAAATGTTCTAAATATTGCACTGTCTTTTGACGTCAATAACCCATTTTTAACCTCAAGCATTTTTTCCCAGTAACATTCAAAGTTAAAGGTTTGATTGAAACTTGTTGTTCCTATTCCACTCTTTTAAAGGAGAGGACTGGGTGGAGGAGAAAAGTACTTTACTTAAGCAAGCAATATGGATTTCGGACTAATTAAATGTTTAGCTAGTCCGCAGCGCTGGATTAAATATATTGAAACAGCAGCTTTTATCCTTGCGGTTGCTAAATTTCGGTGGAAATGCGTTAGCTTGATCTTAGGGATATATACAGTGAGTACTTCGGAATTATTGCTGAGCTGATAGATGTCTGTACTTAATGATGTGCTGTAAGCTGGCTGAGCGACGTCGTGTTATATAGTAAAACCCGGAAAAAAGACGTATTGGGGTTTTGTAGACCTCTAGCTATGCACTAGGGCAATGAATAACTAATATTGAAATGCAACGTTGCCTTTGGCAACTAATACTTAAGGTATCAGTAGCTGGTACATTATAAATGGCTAGACACAGCATAATGCGCTACAATATAAAGACCAACGGCATACCGTCTTGACAATGAAACCGCCTTAATCCGGTTGTTATGCATCAACATTGTAGCTGTTTTTTCATGCTAGTTCGGTTGTTGCCTTATTTATATAGTTCATCAACTATTCAGGTATATACGTGAATTATATAAACGACAGAATCGAGGTGATGCAAGATACGTTTTCCCATGTGTTCACGCGTTACCACCGGCACATGACACAATATATAAGCAATGTATGTCAATGGTACAATTACCGCTAGCACTGTACTTGCAGTTGATAATCCATTTTTCATTGTGCACGCGGCAGTTGATGGAGGTATGTAAAGTATTATGGAAAGGCAGTTTAAGATTAAGACATGAGACGTCTACATATCTGACATTGCATAATTGTATTAACGAACAGAATGACAAGTAATTCATAGAACATGGTGACGAGGCGAATTATAAGTGAGAATGTTATGCACAATACCGCTTCTGCGTCTGCTTCCCACGGTAAGTCACGAGGGCACGTAACTACCGAGACAGCTATCAATATTCATCGCGGACTGGACACTCAGGGGTAACGACCTCAAAATCATGGTATACATGTTTGCCTCTAATGATGTATTTCGCGTTTGATGAAATAGAAAATTACCTGTTCATTTGTACTAAGTAGCCACATTTCCCCATCTATTACCTCACATGATAAAATAACAAAACACGCATTGCCTCAAAGCTAGTGCACACGCATACTTTAGTCAATTTTCAGCTGTGCCAAAATAATATTTCGTCTTGATGGACATCGGTTGCGATCGTTATTCAGAACTAAATTCCTTCCATTCCAGCAGAATCCGCTTATCATCATTAAAGAGAACAATCTTGGAGGCTGGTGGTTTGCAAGGCATGGTGCATCGGGGAGATTCAGTCTAGTCCCTTTAGCGCTGTTACTTCTACTTGGCAATCTTTAGTGATAGCAAATATACGGCCATATTGCCCGTTTCTGATCTGCTGGATCACAATGTCCCCCATAACAAAACGCTCTAGGTGGGTGCATCAGGTTGAATAATTTGCGTCACAAATGTTGGAGTAGGCTGATATTAACTATATCGTAAAATTACATTTGCCACAGTTCAAGTGGAAAAGATAAAACACGACTATATCGTACATTGCTAAGTAGATCAGAAACTTCCCTTCAAAATCGATATCTATTTGTGGCAATCGATATTGAACTACAACTCATGAGGTATTTAACACTACTGCTGTCTAGTCAGTCCTGGTCTAGTCAAATTGGAAAATAGATTATGTGATGCCATCGCTCCCTTAGAGGGATTTATTTTTCGTACTCAAATACTAGCTTGCATCTGTCTGATTAAACTGAATTCCAATTTACGTTGAATCTGCGATGTGTTTCCCTTCGGTCGAAGAATAGACCCGATATTAACCATAACATATGTGCATAACAGAATATAAACTTTCTGTTTTATGGTATGCCGTTAAGTCGTGTCCTTGCAAAGTATGTTATGAGGCCGTGCAAATAAAAGATATCCTGTTTTGTGTATGTCAGTGTGTCACATTAATTCATACTCTAGGATGTAGCGGCACCTAACTGACGAATGAAGGATCGAAAGAGATAAGCCATTTACAATTAATCACGCATGCTGCTTCTTAATCCCGGTCGCTTACTTCAGCAACACAATACTTATTGTTAAACTTTGCATCAAATTACGACACGAGGAATATAGAATGTCACTGGGATCGTTATCATGGGGATGACGTTTATCATAAGAATGCTTATAACAACTATAACCCTTGCTATGCTACTATTGGCCAACAAATCGACTCCATCAGCCGTTATCGTACGACAAATGTATAATTGCTACATTTCGCTATTCAGTGCAAAGATGTATCGAGCATCGAAAATGAGCGCTGACATACACAGTTATGTCGCTTACTCTATGTGTTTAGTCTACAAGAAAGCGATCAATAAAGGGACCGTTTCATATGTTTTTGTCAGATGAGCACTCTCAAATAAAAGCTTATAAAATAGTATAAAACCGCTCCTGACCGTTTTGAACTAATTCAAGTCCTGGTGAGATTAAACCGTACTTTTCTACGAAACTAGAATGGATATATTATGTGGACTATTGTACATTCTGGTGGCATAACGGATGGTTTTTTACTTTACCGCGTGTCCCTAGATAAGACAGTATGTACTATGGAGAACAATCAGAAAAGATAAAGCAGTTTTGCATCCCATTTTCGTCACAAGCGTTATGGATACGGAATGTAATGAGCAACGGAAGCAAATCAATATTTATTCTGCTTGTTTTTTCACTCAAGTGAGTTGCATAATAGAAGAACATAATGCATGGCCGGAGGACAAACTTAGACGACAGGTCAATGGTGTGATGAAGTAAGCCTCAATCAAGACAAATACCGTTGAATACATAGATCAATAGAACAATGGTGAGGGGCAGGGGAGGCCCAATTGCCTTAAATCTAATTCACAGTACGTCGTTGTGGGCGAGATTAGTTGTTGTATCAAAAGCTCATGGGTCGACAAACATTAATTAATAACGTCAGTTCAAGGTATTTTAATCAATACTGCAAATTATTAAATATATCCATGCCTATGGGGGAGGGTGGGGGCTGGCATCTGCTTAAAGCTTTCTTGAATGAAGGATAGATGGAATACGGTGCTACTTTGATAACATTAAGTGCTCACAAGCATTTCTTTTTTTGTTGTTGCTAAACATATTCCTCAAACCTACATAATCTTATAGACTACGGAGATATCAGTCAGTTGCAATGATGACTTTTCAAGCATGCAAACTTATCAGGGTTGTATGGTAGATCACCAAACCTGTAACCAAGTATTGGCTATGACAGAAAAACTCTCGCGTACCCCAACAGGCAAACACGCAAGGGTCGAAGCTGCAATTCAACCAGAACACATTCACATGCAGTGAAAGGGTGCTGAGACTTGGAGAATACACGCTTTAATAAGCCTTAGTTTTGTTTTGACCTCAATCTCCATACACAAACATCTACTAGGAGTAGCCATGAATGAATACGCTAGTGAGGTGCTCCTAATAACCCAAAGACCTGCCGATGTAACAACAGTTTATGTTTGTTAGGAAAATCATTCCAGATTTTGTATTGAACCAACAATAATATAGCTTTTTTATGAACGCTTATGAGAGCAAATCAACCAAATATTTATACTTTCCAAAGCAAGGTTAAAATTAAACAAAATAGTATTTACTATCCAAATTGTGCACGCATTTTTCATCAGTACGCTTAGGCGTGGTATACTTATAAGGCCCATCTGCCATGATTGAGAATTCCATCGAGGAGTAAAGCAACAGGTGGTGAAAATTAATTTGCTCATTTTCTTCATTGGAATCCGCGAAAATATGCGACAACAAACCATTTATTATTGTATTGTTACAGTGCCGAAATACAATATGCGCGATTAATGCAAAGATGTTGTGATCACTCCTGATTTGATGTCTGATTGTTTTGGCTAAATAACAACAAAGTAAGTAAGAAATGAAAGTAATAAAACTCTTTATGATTTCAATCCATTCTAATAGCACTCAGTGTTTCTACTGCCGTAATATTTTTCATGCCTAACTATCACACATTTAATGATCACTCAAATATAGTTCATTTTTGAATGATAGTTTCTCTGCAAAAGACAATAAGCGAGCATTGAGTGGTAGCTAATTGAGCCGCAAGCTTTCAAAAGCAGATATAAAATCGAAGGTCCATGTTGCAAATATTTCCCAACGTCTCTGGCCCAGGCAACGAATCTTGTCTTTGGTGCCAAAAAACTCTTCGAAGGATCGGATGTTTATCAACAATTATCTAATGTAAAATGTTATAATATCTGACAAAATGACAAAAGGATATGCGGAAAAAACGACAACGACAGATAATCATCGTTGAGTTTACCTTGCAACTAAGCGATAAATATGTCGACTTGAGTGAATTGATCCACATGGGCCGTCTTGCAATGTTATCTAGGATGCAATCGATGTAGGACTGACTTTGACAGGCAGACTAGGCGGCGGCAACATCTAATATGTATTAATAAAAAATATTAATACTAATACCAATCTTCATAAGCTTTGCTTTCTTTCGAACTACGTCTGATTTGATTTGACAATTGATTTATTTGACTTTCCAACAAGTAAATCTTGCCTTGTCTCGACGGGACCTTACTAGCGTTGTTCTTCATGAAGAGAGATGATTAATTACTGCTTTAACTAACTTCGCTGTTAAAGTATAAGTGACAAGCTAGTTATAGTTTTGTTGCGCTTCTTGTCTGGTTACATCGCGTTCCAAGCATTATACGAGGTGGCGGATTAGGCGTACCCTTTATCAGAGAGATTAATAAGTTTAGTTTCCGTTTGTTTTATGTCAAACTGAGACGGAAACAATTATGCATAGATGCTACTATTCACCCGAAAAATTACATCACGGAAATTGTTCTTTCTTTACCAGTATACAAAATACAGTTAGTAATCAATCTCTCGGTTTTTTTTCTGCATAGCACTAAAGAATTCCATATAGTACATATAAGTAAGGGTAACCATTACATATAGTACATATAAGTAAGGGTAACCATTACATATAGTACATATAAGTAAGGGCAACCATTACATATAGTACATATAAGTAAGGATATTGCACTCCCTGTGAAATACCTATGTTGAATGCAGCGCTCGGTAAAAGCAGTTTGTTAACGCTGCCCAAGGAAATTTTAATATCTTTTTGTAGGATAGATCTTATTGCCAAGACGGTCGACCGAATGTAATGTTGTTGTCTTTTTTTTTAACCAAATTTGTCAATGTCTATCATACTCCAGGTATTAAGTGCCTTACTCTCCGGAAGTATTCAACCGTAGATAAGACATTGCAAATCAATGAGGGCACTATCATGGTCATTGATAGGCGCCGAAACACGCAGGTAAATGTCTGCATTCGTTCTGCTTTGCTTAAGTCCCGCTAGATGAAGATCATGAAGCAGTGTAACGAACGCGAATGATTTCTAGTAATTCTTTCTTGCAGCATTTCCTTCGTCCGTTGGCAGTATTGAATGTCTGGCGCGGTAGATGATTATTTAATTCAGGAGCTAGCTAGAACGGGACGCAGAACTGGAAGCATCAAACTAACATAATGAATCATTCAACGCAGCATATACATGTATTTAAAGACCTACTGTCGGTTTTTGTCATGTATGTTGCTTTCCAAACAATAAAGTCACCAGTACAAAAAAGGACCTTATGCATACTAAAGAAAGCCAAAGACTGGTACAAAAGACAGTATATAGATGTAATACCGTGTACTATATTTTGCCACCACAACCTGTTTTAGCGTTCCATATTTAATAACTAAAGTCATTTGTTATTGGAATCACATGCCTGCCCAACGTACACAAAGACAAGTAATTCATGCGCAAACGATATCCTTAAATATGGGAACCTAGGGACATTTTCTGCGATGCTACATATCTGCGTCATGAAGATAGATCGTACCGCCATTACGGATCAAGTGACTTCCACCGGTCGATTACGAAGACACATCTCTTTATTCCATGCTTGCATGCAGTAAAGGGATGGGATAGATCTGGTCAAGCACATGCTGGGATGTGGTAGGCACACTGGATGATTGAGGTAAGTATTGCAAGTGAAACCTTATGTGTGAACGAAGTCACATTTGTCAAGTTGGTGATATCTATGCTCTGGATAACGCTATAACATTTTGCAAGCAAAGGAAGATATCTGTAGAAGGGTTCCCTACTCTAAATAATGATATTTGCCATATTTAATCAAAGTGACTTTCTCGTCTCCTTTAGCAAACGGAAGACAAGCAAAACGAAAAAAACCCCATCGTTTTCATTCAATTAACGTTCCCTCAAATAAATGCAACATGTGTTGCGTTAATGCAAGGCCAAGATAACTGCTTTTCAGATAAAATGGTTGGCCAGCGAAAGTAAATCTATTTTGTTGGAAGTGACTAGGCGATACCGAGCTACTGGAATGTAATAATCAGAATATCTGGCAGTCATACATGCTCTAAGCCGACCATACTGCCACGGTGATATGCAAAATTTTGCAATTCGCCTACAAAGCAGTCCACATCCATTAGTCCTTCACAAAGACAGTCAAGGTCCACAGCACGACCAAATCAGCACGTTTCTACCTTCGCAATATAAGCCATGTGATGCTGACTGTCAAAACCACCAAGTCCAGCCATTAGTCATGTCGAGACTCGATTATGGTAACAGTCTCATGCATCTCAGATGGGCTCCCACGAGGCCTCAGCAATGCAACGCACTTCATCCTTCAATCAAGTTCTCGAGAGCATTAAACACCACTGCTAATGAGCCTATACAGATATCCTATTCGGCCGCGCACCTACAACGGTTGTTTCTCCTGGTTTGCAAGGCCGTCCATGGCCTGGCCCCTGAATGCATATGCCAGCCCTCTCGCTGGCTACGTTGAACAAGCAACACATGCCTTGCAGATCCCAGAGTGAACTGGTACACAGTCGGTGAGAGGGCCTTAAGTATTTACTTCCAGCGGTAATGAAATAACATACCCTCATTAATAAGACAATGCGAATCCCTGCCTTAGTTTAAGAAGCAGAGGTCAAGAAAAGGAAATTTGGTACTAATCACTAGGGATCAATTCCTGTCCATTTTACTCTATTCATGTTCGGATTGCTATTTTGGATGAATATAATACTCTTCTATATGAACAATTTATGCCGTACATGCTCATGCAACTGCCTATCATATTTCGTGCCCTACATATATTGCCTCCATCACTGGAGCCAAGTTTGACGTAGTTCAGCGGGCGGCGGTAGGGGCGGAACTGGTGACTGGAAAGCACCCTGGTAGCTGTTATTTCACAGCACCAACTGTCACTTTGTATGAGTGGGCTTATTCCCGGAGATCACTTCTTCGTAGCTTGCAAACGTAATACTGTTATCATGAAATACGGACGGCATATGTTACTTTTTCGAAAATAATTGACATTTTTAGTCAATTGAAAGCAGTATCTTCACGTATTCAACTTTGTAAATGGCCAGAGATTGGTTGCAGTAAGGTATCCGAATATTTGTGAATACAGTAGTAAATAGTGAGGTCATTCAGCATTTATCCCCGAAAATAATACACTATCAGCTAAGTTAGCATTTTTATCCGTTTAAATAATACACTTACATTGTAAATGGTTTGGTCAGTGCCTGATCAACGTCATTCAAAGGGATTACGACGATCACTTGACTCATGACTGCAAAATAACAATCTTCTCATATCCGAATTTAGCATTTTCGAATGAACTGATAATGGTTATGGAGTGCTCTTGGTGCAAAACTGGCGTACGAAGTGTTGTATTCAGCATCGTTAATCAGTATTATACGGAGCTGAATATGTCACTTATGTTGTAATTGTGGCAATAATGATTGAGGGTGTGTAGTTATGTTTCCTACGGCATTAATCTTCACTTTATTACAATAAACTTTTGTAACGCAACAATGCACCATTTGCGGTATTGAAGGGACCACCGTTACTCACTGTTGGAATCAGCACATTTACACCGGAACACACAATTCTTCAATACCAGTAGCCGCAAGTAAAGAAGTGGTTGTCATGATTTACTCGATGTAGTGTGGTGTGCATAGAAACATTTGAGAAATAGCATATTATTAAAGGCAAGATAATTCAACGCCGTCGTCTTGTTATGAATTAGCTGAATACAGATAATCTTATCAGCACTACTACACTGTTTTTCTTTTTGTAATTGTTTTTGCCGTTCCGGTGATGAACTGAAAATACGCCAAACTCATAATGATGCGTCATATCAACGATTCTGCAATGTAATATAATATATCAAGTCGTTATCGTATCAACCTACGTATGAACGCAGTCATACATGAAAATATACTATCCTAAATGTTGCATTATGCGGGAGGGGAAAATCACGCAAATGACCCATCCTTGTTGGCAATAACCTGAATTATGTTGGGATTTGAAAGCACCTTACATTCAATTATTTCGCAACACGAACAGTCACCTTAGAATCTTTTAGCGGACTTATTTACGGTGAACAAATCTTCGTAGTATACAAACCTCGTATTGTTAATATATCCTTGAAAATAATATTTACACGAACATATAAGTTAGTAGGTATTAAATCAAATCAAACAAAATACAAACATAACAGATGGTTTGAACAGAGCCTGCTATGGTTCATTCGAAGGGATTACGATTACCACTTGACTCTTGGCCGCAACAAAGAAATTTCTTTCATATCCGGCATCAGGAATAGTAAAAGGGTTTGAATGACGCATGAATTTTTGTTCTAACGACCCGATAAGGTTTATGGGGTGCTGTTGATTCCAAGATTATGTGCAAAGTGCTGCATTAAGCATTGCGGATTAGTACTACGCGTAGCAGCATATGCCGCTTGAGATTGTACTTGACATTATTAGAGGTATGTAGTTAAGTTTCTCACGACCTCGATTTCCACCTAATTACAATTCATGCAACCTCATAAACGCAACAATGCAACATTTTGGATATTTAAGGGGCCAGCGTAACTCATCGTTGCAATCAGCGCATATCCACATGAACACACAATTTCCTAATACCAGCACCCGCAGGCTTTGAAGTGGTTGTCAAGATTTACTAGATATAGTGTTGTGTGCTTAGAAAACATTGAAAAATAGAATCTTATTAATGGCAGAATGAATCAACGCCGTCGGTTCGTTAGGAATCTGCTGCACACGGAGACTCTACATCCTAAAGCTGTTGCAGTCTGAATGATGCATTATATCCGCAATTGTGACATTACTTGCAAACACAAAACTTGACGTTGATGCCAATTCGCAACAGAATTAAATAAATATACAGTAATACATAAAAATATGCTATCCTCAATGGTCCCTAATTTGGTCTGTATTGCAGCATACTTTACAACCATTACTTGCCATAGCAGGGTGTGCGATTCACCTACTAATAGATATAATAGGTGTAGTTGTTGTTTGCGTCATCATTATTTCGTTAATCCTTGTTAAAGCAACCTAAATACGAAGTTTAAGGTAAAAGCTGGCCGGGTAATGGCTTGATGGGATCACACACAAATTGATTGGCACAAACCGGCCTCATATTCTGTCACACCAGCAAAAACAATTGAAACCCGTTCACACAGCATAAGACGAATTTTAACGAAATAGCGTCAAGGTACGTCTTTATTCCGTATACATGATACAACTTGGACATGGTCTAATATAAGAAATCGTTTGGTAAAATATGGCCGATAGTTTTTGTTATCAACAACCATTTTATGTAATATGCTTAATCATTAGCACAAAAATACATGCAAGAAGTAATTTGATTATCATGGCGACACATAACACATGTTCGAATATTGGTAGAAATGAAAGTATCGCTATGGTGTTTTGTCATCAATAATTGTATCTGTACATACACCGAGATAGCTCATAACCAAATGGTGTTCGTAATACATGGGAGCGTGTTTACACGTGCATGCTGCAGTCTATCGGCAATAGGAGAGGGTTGTCGAGAGGAAACATCATATTGCCGTTACAATACCTTCCAAACACTCTACCGTTGATGCGAGGACGAAGCTTTGTGATTTATTAATAAGCTCTCCATTGACTTAAACCAGTTTTTCGGATTAAGTGACGCAAATTGGCTAATTATTGAAGACATGTCGCTCTATTACATGTGTATGTGCAGTGTAGGTATGGTTATATATGGCCGAGCAAATAGAGTCAAAGAAGGCTCTCATTTTACAGCAGAAAGCATCATTGGAAAGCGCGGATGGGAGAACTATGTGCAAATAAGGCTGGAGGAACTGACACGAATGGTACTTAAGGTCTTCACTAACAATATAAAATTTCAACTTCAATGTTTAAGACGCATACAATATTCGTGCTGGATGGCAACATGCCTACAATGCAAACGATGGGATCGTTTCGCTTTGCTAGTCTTTGCAAATAGGGCTGGAATAAGGTCAACTTCGCTCGATATGCGTTATAACATTTGCCTCTTATGACTATATATCTCAGGGTAAATCAAACGAGCATGCTAGCAATATGCGATTGCCAAATCTAGTGTGATTGCACATTGGGATATTTCCGCACACTCACTACCACATATATTATCAGCAGATTCGCTAGGGGTGTATGGCGATGATCTCAGTCGATTTGAGGACTGCACACATGATTGAATAGCCAGCACGAATATTGTATGCGTCTTGAACATTGAAGTTGAATTTTGACATTACGCAATCTGGTCGCCAACCGAAAGACAAATTTCATTAATCAATTACAGTGAACGATAATTAACTGTGTTTGTAACGTAATAAATACTGCTATGCACTCGACAAAGAACTCGTTGATAAACGATTGAATATGTACTAGGTGATAATAAGTTGACAAATATATCGCAATTTTCTATGTCGGTGGCAAATGATAATAACATCGAAAATATGTTGATATATGATATGCCTTTGATGGTTCCGTATGGCCTAGAGCAGTAACGATGTATTTATTCATCGGTGGCCATAAAGTGCATCCATTAAGCACACCATCAGCTATTCAAGTCAATATCGGAGACAGGATAATGGCAATGTAATGTTTACTTAGCCTCTGCTAAAGACTCCATGGCGTTATGGGATTGTATAAGTCTAGAGAAAAGTATCCTCTAATTCTTGATTACTCCTTGAATCGGGTCTGGCATTGAACAGCTGAGACGTCCCATTAATTGTTGTACTAGACCTGAAAGGATCAGCGTCATATATTAATAACATTCAATTAGAGTTCTTGGAAGAATTCCTTCTCATTAAAGTTTCGTCGAGCATAATGGGTGATGGCATTAAACGTAACAAGCACTGCTGATACTACCGTTTGCCGTGGACTATAGTAGAGCCATTCTTGTTAAACTTGGCCTTCTCTCAGGGTACGGCATGGCTCATTCTGGTGAATCACTTGTAAAAACGCTACATTTGTTTAAGGAATCCAGTGCCATTCACAAAGAGGTGAGCGTTCTTATGACACAAAACATCACTCGATTTGATCTCAAGCATAGGTTGCTACCAGTCTAGATTACCAACAAATCCTGTTTTGTCATAGAATTCTGTTTCAGCAGCATTTAGTATTATTTTGTCATGCACGATAATAGCTTAGTAGTTGCAGCCAGACAAGATATCAACCGATTATAGAAATGTTTTTATTCGTAACGAAATCTGTCGACAATATTTACGCATTTGACGACCACATATTGAATCATCACACAAGTACATCATTATTATTTGATGTAGTTGATTTTCCCAGCAACAGCATTATAATGACGAACGTTCCACAACATTGCTCATAAACATAAAAGTTCGCCTATGTTTGCTCTACTATTGACAATAATGCATGGCTTACTGTTTGTCTATGGCTTTTTAAATACTTTCCATCTCATTAGTATATGTTCATTTGTAGCGACGAGGGGAAGTGGACATACTATGCATCAACTAAACACAATAACGCTTCCAAATTGGTTTTGCGTTTGATCCCCTGATATAGAAATTTCGAAAATTGTTCACATATATTCATGAACAAATCATCCCTGTGATGCACGTACAGCACTTCTTTACACCGACAGAATATAACTATGATATTTTGCATCCGCTGTTTCATTGTGTTAATGTGCAGGTCAGGGGTGCCAATGTACTGCTAGGTTGTTGAGCATGTTGTTTGTAAGCATACAGACGTAATTATGCAATATTTACTGTCTTGATTTTGCAACAATATCCCCACCAGATATCGAAAGAGGTATCTGCTGAAACTGATGTACATATACACAAGGGTTGTCAATGTAATATAGAATGCACAGCGCATGCAGCATGCTTCCAATATTAAATTAAATATATCTAGCAGCATTGGCGCAATTAATGGTTAGGTAAGCAACTGGGATGAGCGATGAACGGAAATAGTCATTTGCAAAGCAGACCTAGGTAGTGACGTGAATCATCGCAATTACCCAAATGACGTACTTAATGGGCGTACATCAAACAACTGCATGCCTATAGTAGATATTCATTTCGACACGCATATTGTCATACATTTACATAAGCTATCCAAATGCACAAATGTTATTAGTACGTATAACTTGGTTAACTTGTTGTCACAAATGCAAATGCGATGGAATAAACGTGTCTGTTTAACAAAATTACCAGCCATTGAAACTGAATTACGATTTGGACTTGGTTGGGCTCGAATATCTTTTCTTATCTTTAATATATCGGTAATGCCTGTTGCCATAAGATAAAAAATAATGTAGTTGTTTTTAATTAATATGAGCCACGTTTTGTAAAATTCTTACATAACATTTGACTTTCTAAGAAGCGCTTCAGCAGTTATAGATGCTAAATCCCGCTAACCTGTATCATGATTATTAACTACTTTGCCAAAAAATTAATTTAGCTAAAACTGCTTACTTTGTCATAGAAATTTTTGTGTGGGCAGATCCAGTGTCCTGAAAGTCACCCGACCTCGACGCCGCTTTAATAACACACCCAAATGAATAGTAGTAACCATAATAATGGCGACAATAGCGGCGCAACATTTTCTTTTCAAAAGCTGCTATGTATGACATTGAGCTACTGCCATCAATACCGCTGCATTAACCACAAGGTATCCATATAAATGATATATATCTACGTCTCAGGAAATATGTTGTGCCAATAAACTGTAATTTTATTGACCATCACAGTTGTCAAAGACAGGTCAATATGGTCAACATATTGTTGCATGATTAAGTGATTAAGTAGCATGCTTAAGTGCGAATGTCAAATGTTTGTCGGTATTTCTGATTCCTTACAAAAGCAATCATACAACAGTTATTGACCAAACTCGCAAATACGAATTACTGTTATTTCCATTCAACAACTCTATCACCCAGGACCGAACGCCGTGTCTTTGATATTGAACAATAGCAAAAGGAGACGTACGGTCAACTGCATCCACCTCTGCAAACACTAAGCTACAAGAGGAGACTCAAAGGAAAGGCTCTTAAAGTCCATGATTCGTGCTTAAGCCGTTGGGCCAACATATTTCATTTATTTTAATGTTGAATGCATTGATCTCGCACAATATGAATAAAAATTATATCTAGAACCCTCGGAAACTGATGTTAAGATGCCACTGTAACACATTAGATGAGGTGTGTGACTTGTTGTTACTTCCAAAATGTACGCTTGTGTAAACTAAACACTGTAGAGGTAGTCAACATTCATCAGCTCAACTAAGTGCAATTGTGTAATTGAATACGTTGAGGCTACGTCCGCCTAGCCAATAGCAACATGTGGCTGATGCGACAAATACAAGTCCCGTTATTTGTTCAATATCGTTAGCAGTTACAAGGGAAAAAAGAAGGGACAACTACAAAACAACTGCTGTCAAACCTTCTGCATGCACATCTATAGGTCACAGGTATTGTTCTAAAGTAAGAATTTGTCACCTTGCAAGGTACCATCCGACAAGCTTTGTATTATAACTAGCCCGTATATACGCGTATGCAAATTGGCACAATCAAAGTGCTGTGTGCATACGCAGCATGTTGCCAGTAACAACTGAGCGTACAAATAATTTCATTCTGACATCTTACTATTGTAGGCTAAACTGTCACACCCTCTCGGCGATAACGTCTATCATATGTAGTGTGAATGCTTACCTCATCAATTACGCTGGCATTATTGCTCATAACATCTATAGCATGACAATAGTCATGTATATAACTGGTTGAAAAAGATTCAAGCAGTTGGTATTGCATAATGCTCTATCGAAGCGTGCGAGCGCAGAAACAATTAGCTATTTTGTTACCATTCATTATTTCTATTGACGACCGTAGTCACGAAAAAAAAGTAACACGTTGTATATGCGATTTTCAGTGCATTTGTAAGGTGAGATACCAGAGCTTCGTTTTTTAATACTGAACGCAGCAAACACGTACAGCTCCATTAATCCATGTGACCGGAGAATCATAAATACGCATTACGACAAAGCAAACGAGACAGGCTCCGACAAGTCACAACCTCTACGTGTGCCTCTCTTGTGTGATTTTGCCTTCATTGAATCACATATTAGTTAACCCGTTTCGGCATAATGGTAACAATTTTCCGCTAATGACAAAAGAAAACACCACCGTGCTGTCTACGAATCCGAGCAAACCGATTAAATGTTGATGAATATTACCATGCTGCAGGAGCTCTTTAGTTGCCATTCTGTAGATTGTCGAATCATATTAATCCAGAACGATTACATAATAAGTACACATATATCAAATCACGGGGGCTACTGCATTCTGATTGCACAGACTTATGTTGTTGCAAGAGGGACGTTAACGTGTAGTGTACAACAAGTCTCAATTCATCAGCCATTATGCAGATGCAAGCGCCACAAGCAAAACGTCTGAACAAATACTACATTTCCTTTGCTAAAGCATGCTGTCCCTATCAGGAGCTCGCATTAGAAACACCGGCGTTCTCAAGCCTTCAGCATGATGATCTCTTAACACAGGCGATGGTTAACCATCATTTATTGGCATGGTAACTAGGGTCGAAACCTAGAGAAAAGACCAAGCAACCTAATGGTCGACCTCAACCTTGGCATTGGATAATACGAGACGCTGTCCAAACATTGAAACATATTCATCTACCGCTGGTTATCATTTCGTTGTTGAACGTGACGTTATACCGTATTATTTCCTAAGCTTGTTATCTAAGAAGCATGCTTATTACACACGATAATACAACATCAGTCGATATCTTGAACTTAACGAGCCGCCATTCATCCCGCAGCTACCACACCGGCTAAACAGCGTGAGCTGGTGTCAGACATGGGCGATTTCCTCGCTGGATTAGGTGTTTTTCATAATGGACGCAAAGAGTGCACGGAATTAACAGTCTTACCAGTTATTGCATGTTACATTTCCACCTGATAGCTGTCGACGGAAAAACCCGCTTATATTTTCGAAACCTAAATCTAATTTTTGGCCGAAGAAAACTAACTACCCTGATATATGTCATATTTCCCACGGAGAGTATTTATAGCCGGAATGATTACGGTGCATGTATCGTAACGTTTATTGGACCATTTCCGTCACAGACACAACTGACATAATCCCTTGATGCCATAGTATTTGATATGCTTTGCCAGGGTCCCGTTGAACATTGGTATCTCACATATCGTAACCAACTGGGTGCATCTCTCATGGCCGCTATGCATAGCTTTAAAAAAAAAAGCAGTTTTTCAAGCTGTTCTACGAGGCTCAAAACAATGTTCACTATGTAAATAGCACATATCAATGATTTCGATCGGTAGTTACAACAAGATTCATTTTCCGAATGAACAGTTATTTTAAAGATAAGCCGAGATATTTACTGCTGCCTAAGTACAAATTGGTTGGCAATGACTAGATTCCGGAATACATAGCGATAAAACATCAAAGTCGGTAAGGAACAAGATCATATTTGCGCTGGCGATCCAGATTTTAGAGTCGAGAATCGGAATTGAATCTGCCGTGGCATACACTGGGTAACATTCACAGTGAGAGCGTCATGGTCCACGTCAAACAAGGCTCTGTCGGATGATGATATATCAACTGACTTGGTTGACTAACTTCCATTGGCAGGCGTCTTGCTGTGGCTAGACTGTTTCCTCGACACCGATATATAGCATAATCAATGGAACAAAAGTCATTGCAAATAGTTTGTCATGTATCACAATATGCATATATCTTCGCCCATATCACGTATGTTATTGGCGTCACAGCCACACATTGATAACAACAACTGGTCGGCAATGGATGACAAGAAAAACTCAAGACCCTTATGATTTGCATCTACTCCATTCCTTACAGGAGAGAGTGAAACGTGATTTGTTGAAAGAGGATCATTTACCGGCTACAGTCGCCACAATGATGCTGTCTTAGATAAACTATCATAAGATGCAGGCTGGATTATGAAGGCTACTAGATACAAACGGGATTATTTGCTATCAACGACATGAGAGCATTTTTAAACCATCAAATCCTTATTTGCTAGTTCTGTAGCTGGCATGCTACAGTTGTGTGATCAAATAAGGCTTCTGCAGAATATGAACAACACTATCAATGCCATGATATTGCAGCTAAAATCCACCGTAGATATGATGGTTTATGAAGTGCAGTTAAAACCTTAATTCTCCCTCAACCAAGCAATATCAACGTTAGGTGGTAGTTATGTTAACATCTATTTCCTTTTCGCTTAATAAGGTATGGAAATATAACACCGAGGTGATTGTGAATGACCGCACTATAAACTACCATATTGCGCTCTAGACCATCTGCTAAATCACCATTATAGACGGCGATATTATGATGAGTGATGTGCGCCCGCTCCAGGAAACTCATTTATCCTCGTATTTCCAAACCTATGCTCGTATTCACACTACACACTGGGAGCACAAATGTTGACGTAAATAATCTTTTTAAAAACAATTACCCCTGCTCAGCGAATTGGCCGCATATTTTGCTTTGCCAAGAATGATGCTTGACATATGACGAATTTTTATAAATATATGGTACAACAGCAGCATCCTTATTTGCAATCACATTTGAAAAAACTCAG
>CM067354.1:14292664-14355495 GCA_034190875.2 Urechis unicinctus
ACTTTGCCAATTGCGAAAGAAAATTGACTACTGGCTGTATGGGCATCGCAATCGTGACGTAGGTGCTGATGCCAGTATCAATGCGGTGGTAGAATGTAAACGACTTCTGACACTGATCCAATATTGGTACTAGAATCTTCTCTTCCCCTATATACTGAAAAGGCTATGCTTGCTCTTTCGTAACGAGTTGTCTTGTCGAACAAAAGGTTCCGTTGGAGCAGAATTATGACTTGTAAAGAATCTAAGCTAGGCGCTGTCTTAACACCTAATTTCTTAAAACAACCACCCTCTCAAAAAAGACCGCTTTAAGTACTGGGCTTATACCATAAGCAAGCGGGCTGTACCGACAAATATGGTTGCGGTTCTGATTAATTTGACCAACTAACCTACACCTACTTGTACATATACATTCCTGGCTTAGCTGCTTTCACGTATGTGACCACTAGCGATTATTTTTATACAGTTGGTAAGCTATGGCGATATATCCTCCGACATCACCACACAAGCCATAAAGATAATTAACCAAAATGCTCTTCAATGTCAGGGGCCATCTTCAGATCTTCTCTGAACCACGGCACCAGTTGATGTCGCCACCTTAGTAACAATCATAATGACGGAGATACGACCAGCTTTTGCAGCTCAACAATGCGCCTTGTGTAGTAATAAAACTGTCCACAGAAATTATCTTAGCCATGAATAAAACATCGATTTTCTCCAGCCAGTACCCGAAATATATATTCATCATATAATGATGCCTATTCGGGGTGGAAAATAAGATTGCGCGTAAAAACATGCAGAGTCATCTAGTATTTCTATACACACACTTTGCAGCGTGCTCACAATAATGGCACCAATACAACAGGAATATATACCCGCACAGTCATGTTTCTGCAAAAAGAAATGTGCGGAACTAGGAATGAGAAATTGGTGCATCATCGCTTTTGAATCGCTATATATAACTTGGATATCTCTATGATATAATTTTACACGTAATACCTAATTAATCTAGAAACTCACTACTTTATGTGTAGGTTATATATACGGCTGGAATATTGTAATCAGTCATCCTCTTTTGCCACACGCCAGTCCTCTAACCTATAAAAGCAACTAACATGAATGGAAATAATCATTATAATGGTGAAAATAGCGGCACATCGTTTCCCTTTGAAAGTTGTACGTTGTGATTCTGCATAGCTGCCACATCTAAGCACTGCTTCTTGCACCGGATGAACACCAGCTCAGTGGTTATGTAGCGTGTCAGGTTGTGCAATGTTGAGGTAGTGCCACATAATAACCAGCAACTGGCTGACATGACTAACATGGTTTATATTGTTCACAACATAGTTTTTATGCTAGCAAAGTAACAGAGTAAGCTCAAGAACAATAGTGTGAAGCATTCTATGTGTATAATGATTAATTTCCTGTTTTACGAGCGTTTATAATGGGAAATAAATCTCGACCTCTCATTGCATGCATATAACAGGGCAAGTACAAATTGTCGAACAATTAGTCAAAAGCAAGAATCGTTACAAACGAGGAAATTGAACAGGAATTTATATAACTTGCAATTATATTTAACACAGGTGCTACTGGTAACGCATGTGTGGGGATTTTTTTTCAGACAACGCTTTATATACATTGCGAGCTGCAGCTAGTGATGGCAATCTGGACTTTCTCATTGTTGGGCATATTTATCGGTTCGAATGCTACTTGTTCTACTAGCAATTCAAGAATAGGTTGTAAAGATATGTACTTTGCCTCTAATCAGATCAGCGAGCAAGCTAGGAGAATATATTCCTGTAATAAGGCATGCAATATGTGATGGGAACAATATCATTGACTCTTTGGCTTAGAGTTGAAGCTTTTATCCTCCACGTTTGCGGATTGATAATGACGGACATTGACCACGTTTATAAATTGCATGTGAGCTTGAGAATGAATTTCGGAACAACCTCCAGTGTGTAAGCATGCTAGTATGTTTGTAAGCTTAATTCTACTATATAAAAAATAATCACATTCGGCGACATGAATGCACATTCCTGAATTACTTATGTCCGTCATTGCATGAACGATTACTGGCACGCTCACGAATAACGACTTATATTCATGCACAAGGACCGTAACTAATGCTTTGTCAGATATATAAATGCATAGTTGGTATTAACAGCATATGTTGATAATACGGTGCGGGATGTGGTAAACCAAAGTAGTTGTGCAGTATTCAACAATGTCACCTTAGTTACTAACTTACGGTGGCTTGTTTAGTGTTTCCTAGGGCAGCACTGTTTCGGCCCAATTCATTCAGTATATCAACTAACTAGGCGGTATCATTATCATGCGATTGGCAAATTTGAGGTGATGCATGAGGCTTTTTTACACATGCTAGCATGTGTTTACACCAGAGAAGACACAGCATATATACATTGCATGTCTGCGGGATAAATACTGTTTGAATTATACACAATGACTCGGTTGTAGCCTCTGCCAACCAAAATGAGTCGATATAAATGAAAATTTGGTTGTTTCGTTGTAATTTAGTAGATGTCAGAGATGTGAGGGACGGTATGTACATTTCTATCACATCTGATCACATGTCTTAGACAGCGGCTGCATTTTTAAGGGTAAACGGCAAATACTATTCCAAGCGCCGATACACCATTGTCACCTCATGATGACCAAGAATACGCCCTTTGATGTTCAAGCATCCATATCTGCAATCATCGGCAACCACATGAAAAAATGGAAAACTGTTATTGAAAAGCTAGGGATATGCAACAACGAACAGTAAAAGTCATATCGATCATTATGATAAATGTAGCGAGTTCTCGGGTCATGCGTGGCGTTTTGCAGGCCAAAAAGATTTATTGTGAGATGTGGTGAGCAGCATAGCAGATGACGAAGTTTTTTACACTGCTGCACCGTCACTGACGACAACTTACCAGTTTATCGAAATAGGGATGGAACTGCATTTGTACAATCAAAGCCGCAAAAACATACACAACATGTTGGACATAATGTATGCAAATGAGAATATAGGTGCCTAGAACTGCCGAATCCCGATACCTCACTGTGTCAGGATTACCTGATCTTGACGACTGCTTACAAAATTTAAATGTATATGTTTGTACATCTGTTGGTGGCACTGAAAATCTGTTATGTTATGTTAAAAGTATCTTATTGGTCGTGATATATCACAGGCGGATCATAATTCGTATAATGTGTTCTGTATTAATGCGGTGTCGATATATTAAGGTGATTCGCAAACTTCTTTACGTGTTAACTATTTCGATCCCATAATGTTACTGATAGAATTTATGACTGGAAACAGAAGTTGCCATATGACATAGTTCGGCGCACGGGCATATCTTAAGTGTGATTGTAATACTAGACGCCATTTTTTGTCTGCTTTGCACGGTAGGACATAAGTGCACAGAGCTAGCGAATTGTGGTTACCAGAGACCCATCAATATCCATTACGACAGAGCGATCGAGGTTGGCTTTTTCAATTTACAACCTCAAAAACACGGTAATCATGTATGCCTCGCGTGTGCGACTTTCCCAAACTCGCAGACTATTCCGGCATAATAGCTTATACTGAACTGAATCACAAAGCCTTTTCTGTCGCAGCATTTATTCACAGAGCTAGATGATTAAATATAACTGTATGCATGTATTCTTATACTGCAAAAGCTTCTGAGGTGCCGTTGTCGCCACGTCTTCATGCCCGTCGCTGTTTGGAATGATTAATGTTTAAACTGAGCAAAAACCAACATCGGCGATTGCAAATTTCAAGATGACTAGTAATATGCATTTGCATCAAAATAATGCCATCCCTTTTTTCGATTATGATGCGGCTTCTACCTGATTTCGTTGAAGTATTGTCAACGGGGATTTTGCAATAGCAAGGATCTCATGGTAGTGTATCATATTAGGAATCCGTTATGACATGGTAATGTTTTTTATATCATCTGGGTATTTTAACCATTATTTAACAAATTCAGAATAGATAATATCCATTTTTGTGGGGAGATGAAATGTCATTCATCTTCATCGGGAATAGCAGCTATGGATGCTAGTAGAATGCATCAGCATTTGACGTACAGAACCAAATCAGTCTCTGCCGATGTGCGGAAAGCAAACATTATGAGCGATGGCAAATATAGGTATGGTGGAAACTGTCTACAACTGGAAAGATAATTCATTAGGAGTTCCGTCACCTGGACAGCAAACAATAGTGGTGACGTTCCATGCATCATCATTATTTAAACACGCTCGTTAAATGAATAATGGATTGAAGAGTAAAATGCCATTCATGAAATATTGCGCCCCTTGAACGTTATTTTGTGTTGCAAACTTCAAACAGCCGACTACAATGTTGGCAGATCGAAATGGTTGGCTAACAACACACCTTGACGGCATATGCACACGCGTAATTCAATAAATTCCGTACCTGACAAGCGAAATGGGGTAAAAAGATCAATTGAACAATGGTGAGGGTCAACGTTAAGGTTATAGCCTAAAGCAATGCCGTTAGCATAGTACGTCACTGCTGGTCATTGAGAGCTCTAGGGCACATATTGACGAATCACGCCCGACGTTTCTAGATAAAACAATGATACAAGCGACTGTCATCATGAGTCTCTGTGAGGGAAATGAAATGTGTCATCGATGATGCTAGCGCAACAAGATTAACTTGTTGGGAGTGGTTGGCTTGGTTGAATGAAATAGTGTCAAACTTAAACAAGTCAAATGAAGATAGCATATTCCTAGTTGCAGAAATTGCATAGTCTGACATCTGGTGTGCTTTAATATTTCGGACTGAATAGCACTAACGAACTGTAAGGGTCGCAATTTGGATGCTATAAACAAGTCAAAGATACAAAGATTTACAGTCATAGGACACCAATTTACATGAAAGAACCTAATGAATTAGTAACGGCGAGTGTCCAGGTGTAAATTAATTGTTATTATAGAAATAATAATCCAGACGCATTAGCTTTACAAAATGTCTTGGAATAAAGTGTAAACTGAGAGCTAAATAGCTAAGATAGTAACACTATCTTTGAAAATCGCCAATAACTCATCCGGCGTCATACTGAAACATGCTCTATTTTTGCTACGGCCATGCCTGTGTCGAGCTTACATCCACACCAATATACAAGAGTCAGAGCGGTACGCTACTGTGATAAAACAAATGGCTCATTAGCTTGCTTTTTTGTGGTTGGAGAACCTGCTCTTTTATGATGTTAAACAATACTGAATACATAATGCAAATCAAATTCGAGTATTATAGATTTTGCAGATATTTAACAATCGCAAAGATTCCATTGATTTTATGAGCTGCATAATTTACCACAGAACCTTGCGTAGGAATAGGCAGGTGTACAGGAAGCTATCAAAGTAAACTAAGCGTTAACCAAATATCAGTGTACATCACCAGGGTGAACAGTTCATTTCATACGCAGACGCATGCAACATGTAAATACATTCTTTCACTGCGAACAGAACCTTATTAACAACCTGTCAATGTCACCACACAATACAGTAGCAGCAATAAGGCCATGCAACCATAGCGACCATAGACCAGTTAGGACCCATCTAGGTGGAGGAACAAGGATAGATCTTGTAAGGCGGGTCACGGAAACCGCTGTAACTTTGCTTACCGCTCATGCTTTATTTGACTTCTGACGCATTACCAGTTTATCAACTCATTAGTGGAACATCATCGGTCGTTTTGGAGAGGCTATTTAAGCAGTCAGGTAGTATTCTCCTGCACGAACATCGTCAGGGCGGACATGGCACAATTCCGCTAATTGTGACTTATGTGAAGAACACAATGCAACGAAAAGAACCCAAGTGCATGGCCGTAAGATTTTGCACTGCACACTGTTGCGTTGGAGGGCGTCGGTTGAATGGGAAACCATCATGGCACATATTACTTATCAGTTGTCATTTAGCAACATGCTTCTCTTGCCTTATGCTTATTCTCAAATATGATATCTTGAACTTGCTCATCGTTGTGTTTCTATCCAATGCTGTCAAGGATTTGTATCTATATGTTTTGCAAAATGAAATGCACTGACGTTATGGCAAATTCATCATTTGCAGCTACAACCTAATCAATAATGAACATCTCGGCACACGTAGCAGCCAAGCACAAAATAGTACATATGTTTCAAATGCCCTGAAAGAATAAAAAAACGTATCAGTCAGGAATCATTTTTATTTGCCATAAAGTACCCGTCAGCAAATGGAATACGACAAAGAAGAAATCGTTAGAGGTTTAAAAACATGTGAGGTGATATGTTCATTCAACCGTACCCTGGGGGCTCCATTGTACTCACTGCACCTGGGTTAAGGAAATAATACATCCCAATCCTCTCGAGGATCAGTAAAAAAAAGAATACACAAGTTGTCACAGGTTTTGACAAATCATGATCTGGTTTCATGGTAATGGGAACACGAGCTTTATTAAACTAGCATCAGAAAATAACGACAATGATCTTTCTGAGCTAGACATCTTCAAAAAACTATTGATATCACCAATTTTAGACAACCGATGTACTGTTTGGAAGAAGCACATAATTGAAATATCAAAGGTAAGCTGCGCAAAGAAGACCATTAATCTATTATTGCAAAATTGCCCGATATATTTAGTCTAAAACCAATGAATGCATGTATGCTTGAAATACGTGTCTTTCTTCTACAATTTGCTTATGGATATGCTCAATGAATTGACTCACAGGTATTTGTTATCCTTAAGATTGTAAATTACCATATCTCAGGCCTATAACCAATGTCATATGTGGCATATATTAATTCAATACATCTTCTGACAAGCTTACGGGTCGATACGAATTAGCAATAATCCTACTTGCAGTCATATAAAGGCAAAACCTAGATGGTTTCCTTGGTAATGCCATGTATGGTGCAGATGTGTTTTAATCTTCCAGGGCACTAAATGTTGTACAAATGATAGAGTTACTTAATGTGTTTTCTTTTCTGCATATTGCGCGGTCTTTTGACTTCAATATCCCATCTTCAACCTCAAGCATTTTTTCCCAGTAACATTCAAAGTTAAAGGTTTGATTGAAAATATCTTTTCCTATTTCACTCTTTTAAAAGAGAGGACTAGGTGGAGGAGAAAAGTACTTTACTTAAGCAAGCAATATGGATTTCGGACTAATTAAATGTTTAGCTAGTCCACAGCGCTGGATTAAATATATTGAAACAGCAGCTTTTATCCTTGCGGTTGCTAAATTTCTATGGCAATGCGTTAGCTTGATCTAAGGGATATATACAGTGAGAACTTTGGAATTATTGCTGAACTGATAGATGTGTGTACTTAATGATGTGCTGTTGGCTGGCTGAGCGACGTCGTATTATACAGTAAAACCCGGAAAACAGACGTACTGGTGTTTTGTAGACCTCTAGCTATGCACTAGGGCAATGAATTACTTAATATTGAAATGCAACGTTGCTTAGGCAACTAATACTTAAGGAATCAGTAGCTGGTACATTATAAATGGCTAAACACAGCATAATGCGCTACAATGCGCTACAATATAAAGACCAATGGCATACCCTCTTGACAATGAAGACCGCCTTAATCGGGTTGTTATGCATCAAAGTTGTTGCCTTATTTATATAATTCATCAACTATTCAGGTATATACGTGATTACATAAACGGCAGAATTGAGGTGAGGCAAGATACGTTTTCCCATGTGTTCACCCGTTACCACCGGCACATGACACAATATATAAGCAATGTATGTCAATGGTACAATTACCGCTAGCACCGTACTTGCAGTTTATAATCCATTTTTTATTGTGCACGCGGCAGTTGATGGAGGTATGTATAGTATTATGGAAAGGCAGTTTAAGATTAAGACATGAGACGTCTGCATATCTGACGTCGAATGGTTGTATTAACAAACAGAATGACAAGTAATTCATAGAACATCGTGACGAGGCAAATTATAAGTGAGAGTGTTATGCACAATACCGTTTCTGTGTCTGCTTCCCACGGTAAGTCACGAGGGCACGTAACTACCGAACCGGCTATCAATATCCATCGCGGACTGGACACTCAGGGTAACGACCTCAAAATCATGGCATACATGTTTGCCTCTCATGATGTATTTCGCGTTTGATGAAATAGAAAATTACCTGTTCATTTGTACTAAGCAGCCACATTTCCCCATCTACTACCTCACATGATAAAATAACAAAACATGCATTGCCTCAAAGCTAGTGCACACGCATACTTTAGTCAATCTTCAGTTGTGCCAAAATGTTATTTCGTCTTGATGAACATCGGTTGCGATCGTTATTCAGAACTAAATTCCTTCCATTCCAGCAGAAACCGCTTATCTTCATTTAAGAGAACCATCTTGGTGGCTGGTGGTTTGCAAGGTAAGGTGCGTCGGGGAGATTCAGTCTCGTCCCTTTAGCGCTGTTATTTCTACTTGACAGTCTTCAGTGATAGCAAATATACGGCCATATTGCCAGTTTTTGATCTGCTGGATCACAATGTCCCCCATAAAAAAAACCTCTCACGGTGGGTGCATCAGGATGATTAATTTGTGTCACAAATGTTGGAGTAGGCTGATATTAACTATATCGTAAAATTATATTTGCCACAGTTCAAGTGGAAAAGATAGAACACGACTATATCGTATATTGTCAAGTAGATCAGAAACTTCCCTTTAAAATCGATATTTATTCGTGGCAATCGATATTGAACTACAACACTACTGCTGTCTTGTCAGTCCTGGTCTAATCAAATTGGAAAATAGATTATGTGATGCCATCGCTCCCCTCGAGGGATTTATTTTTCGTACTCAAATACTAGCTTGCATTTGTCAGATTAAACTTAATTCCAATTTACGTTGAATCTGCGATGTGTTTCCCTTCGGTCAAAGAATAGACCCGATATTAACCATAACATATGTTCATAACAGAATATAAACTTTCTATGTTTATGGTATGCCGTTAAGTCGTGTCCTTGCAAAGTATGTTATGAGGCCGTGCAAATACAAGATATGCTGTTTTGTGTATGTCAGTGTGTCACATTAATTCATACTCTAGGATGTAGCGGCACCTAACTGACGAATGAAGGATCGAAAGGTATAAACGGAGATGTAGACAATAAAAGCCATTTACAATTAATAACGCATGCTGCTTCTCAATCCCGATCACTTACTTCAGCAACACAATACTTATTGTTTAACTTTGCATCAAATTACGACACGAGGAATATAGAATGCCACTGTGATCGTTATCATGGGAATGACGGTTATCATAAGAATGCTTATAATAACTATAACCCTTGCTATGCTACTATTGGCCAACAAATCGACTCCATCAGCCATTATCGTACGATAAATGTATAATTGCTACATTTCGCTATTCTGTGCAAAGATGTATATGTGAGCATTCGCTGAGGCGTATACCATTATCGAGCGTGTTACTGCTCTGTAGTTTTAAAGCAGGGCCTGCAATTCAATCGCTTACATTTATTATAACATTACGTTTATTTCAAATACCTTGATCTATTAAAATGAATAACAAATGCAGCAGTGTAAGGCTGTGGCAAACTTAGCAAATGCAGCCATTATCTTAGTAATAATGAACACCCGGGCCACAAGCGGACGCAGATGTGCTCAATATAATGACACTCGATATAATGTCATTGAACGGATCAGCTTGGGCCCACCAGAAATCCAGTCCATCATTTGACATAGGGACCATGCTGAAGGTTTGACAACATTTGCCACATTTTATCACGTATTATTCACTGCTTCAGATACGTGAATACACAATTCACAATCAAGTTTATTTTTTCGATTAGAATCTACAGACTAGATATGGCTGGCATTTCGTAAATAGACCGATTCGTAGTAACTAAATATTGCATTTGTACTATCGGAAATGATTTGCACCGATATTCTGCAATTTGTCTTGAATAATAACGCATTCCATTGGACGATGGAGCTAAGAAGCATCTCAAAGATTATCGTGTATGTATCGCTGGTAAAAGTTTGCGAATCAGCACCAACCCTAGTTGCAATAATAAATAGGCAAAGCTTAGAAGGTTTTCCTGTAAACGCAATGTATAATACAGGTCTCCAAACCTTCTAAGGCACTTACAATTGTCTAAATGCTATAGATATATTAGGAGATGTGTTTATATAACCTTTTGCGTTTCGTTTCCTTACGGCATATTGCAATGTCTATACGCAGCCATCTTACCAATTCTCCAGAGATGAGAAACGTAGAACGGGTTAGATTAACCAAATGATTTATTATAAGTTAAAAGCTAAATTAAAGAAGTTCGTGTTCACATGTTACTGCATACCTCTGTGTATTAAGACAGTGCAAAGTGGATCAAATACAATACCTTTTCCTGCTGCAATATCACAGTGCGGCACAAGCATTCGTTCAATTTGTTGAAATAATATTCTTCCGTTTTAATGCATCGGTTAAGCGAAACGAAAGGCAAGCAAAGAACGATTGGGATAATTGATGAATGAAGGCATAGTTCATGTTCATGTTTGAATGCAATGGTTATACAAACGGCAGCTAGATTCGAACGGCAATTTAAACAAGGTAATGCAAACACCTAAATCATGTGGATTTATGGCATAAGGACTACAGTGTTTTTTTTTGCACAATCTATATGCATAGTCTCAATGGTAAAATCAAACAAAACCAAGTGTCAGTTTGTTGCACACTTAGCAGTAGATGAATGTAAAATGAAATAAACGGTATGTATTTTTTAATGAAACTAAGTGTTGTTTACCACTCCATCGTCGTATAGAATTGCAAGCTGCTTATTCAAAGGGTCTTTAGCACAGAACACTACAATTACCATATGATGAAACAGAACGTTGCACTTATACAATATGATAACACAGACCTTTGATATTACACCTCGGTTGGTGGATCACATTAATACATATGATAAGGACACACTGTTATATGGAGGAGAATTGTGTGAAATGCTGCCAGAGTGCTCAATTTTCTGCCAGAGGGTATGCTCATATTTTCTGTAATAAAGCTATTTCTGTAAAACATTTATATATATAGCATGAATAAAACGCTGTACTAATGAGTACAGCAGTTATGTATATATTATATTAATGTATGTATATATATATAATATATATATATATATATAATATATATATATGATATATATATATATATATATATATATATATATATATATATTATACATATATATATATATGCATATATATACATTTTATATATCTAAATATTTATATATATATATGAATATATATATATACTATATATATATATATATATATATATATATATATATATATATATATATACATATATATATATATATATATATGAATATATATATATATATATATATACATATACGTATATATATCAATATATATATATATATATATATATATATATATATATATATATATATATATCCTAACTATATATATATATATATGTATGTGTATATATATATGTATATATATATATCTATATATATATATATATATAGATATTATATATATTATATATAATATATATATGATATATATATATATATATATATATATATATATATACATATATATATATATACACACATCATATATATATAAATATATATATATCTATATATATATATATATATATATATATATATATATATATATATATATATATATTAGAATTAGACTTTTTCATTCATGCAAGATCAAATAAGATCGGTTAATGTGGTTGGCGGAGAACAATATTACAGCACCGCACTTGTCGACGTTCAACTTAAGGTTCGAAGTTAAGAGGTTGGTTTCAATGACTTGTTTCAATTCCGCTGAAGTAATGCAAAATTGAAAAGCACTTCACTTAGGAAAGCACTATGTGATACGGGTAATGAACTTTGTGATATAGGCAACAATATTGCCATTTTAACTTATTGTCAATGGTCAACTCCTGTCCATATTATGGCGGGATGGTGTGGATACTGCGGAGCTAGATTAAATATCACTGCTTTAATGCGGCAGCATTATTCTTCTAAGTTTCCTGATTCAAGGCCTTTGAAGGGCAATGCGGCGGTTTGGCCATGTTTATGACATTTCGTGCTCATAACGCAGTCTTTTATTAAACACAAATGGTAGTAGGCTTATGCATACACTTCCTTCATACAAAACACGACTGAACTGCATGTTTCATTTGTCTTATGTTACTACAACTCTCACTGTTTATATATAACAACCATCACTAACGCTTATAACTTCAGAGCAAACTTGATATTAACAATTCATCATGGCATATTGTAATTTCTTCGACGTAGTAGCATAGACTATATTGCAAAGACCTAGAGCAGCGCGTCTAGGCAATGAGCTAAGCTTCAATCTAGCTGGTGAACATCAGTGTCATATAAACAGTTTTCATGAATACCACATCGTCGACTTATGGCGACGCGGAAACGTTTAGGATTGTACTACAGTATCTGCCCACTCTACATGGTACATCAACTGATGAGACCCGATAATGGTAAAGCAAACTTTAGAATTGAGACGGGCCTGATTGGTTTGCACCGGCCATTAACACAAATCAGTATACATTGTATGTCCATGGTATATTTGCTTCTGAAATTCCATTTAATGACTAGGTCGTAACCAACCGGACATTTGATGGAGCATCTTTACTTCCAAACGTGACCTTAGCTGATGATCTTATGCGAGGAACTTTAAGGAATATGTCATGAGAACATATTGCATGTCTTTGGGCTAGACTGTAGGCACATATAGCTACCTGTGCTACTGAACGCTGTGATCACTACATTATGTCACTGTTAATGCAATTTATGATCGATATCTCTTTCTCATTTATGATTTTACTTTTGTTGCATCAGAAACTCGCCCGCTCATTTCAGCCTACTAGCCACAATTTCGCATGTATGTCTCATAACCAGTGAATTTACTTTATGAATTTAAATGATAGTCACTCGTTTCGTGGAAATACCATGTTCGGTTTATCTAAAATATATTTCATCTTGACGAAGGTATCAATATATATCATTCGCATATGTTTAAACAAGTAACGTTCTCGTCAAGGGCAACGTGCTGATAATCCATTAAGGAGAACTATCTATGTGGTTTATGGCGAGTGGACAGATGCCGGTAACCACATGGTAGATTCAGTAAGTGAAGAATGTTGAAGCAACCTTTACAGTAACCGAGCTTACCCATTTTGATTGTTTTAACAGGCTGCGATGAAAGTCTAAAGCAGTCTTGCCCATGATAAGCACGTGTATCCAACGAAAATCTGTGATAGAGGATAACTCAAGAATTAACCAGTGTTACATTAACAACCAGTGCTGTGCCCCCAAGTCGTACCAAGATTTCCTGATGTTGAATCACTATAGCGAATCGTTTCAACTGTGCAATTACATATATATTGCATTATATAATATATATGGTGAAATTTATCTGGGGGAGCAGCATCTCAATTTACCCTTGTCGAAAATAGTTTGACGCTGATAGCGCATACTCACATGTTACAGGCAGGTCATTGTTTTTTGTTTGAAACGCGACCAGATGGGTGACAGTAATTGCAGCGTTAACATTAGAGTGAGATCAGTTGATATAATTTACGGATGCCGGGTTGCATATAAGGCGCACACGATTTTGGATTCTGTGAGGTTAGGTTCATGTTAGGATCCGTATCGGTACAGTAAAAACTAAGTGAGCTTTTAAATAAATTCTATCTTCTCTGCGAAATGGTCAAGCTGCATGGCAGTGCTCTCCTTGTTGCGAAGCTTATTTTTGCTCGTTATGGTCTCAAATGAAATGTTATAAAGCAGTTATAAAGTAGCTGCGATCTATCAAGACTTTACAATCAGTTGATCGAAAGCAGCTTATGCAGATATAGCAGCAACGTGATGCCTTTATAGAGATGCACAAGCGGTATTGAACAACATCTGGACCCATAGCTCCACTAAAGTTTGGCAGTCGAACACTTTCTTCACGACCAAGGCGCGTAACAAACGTTGCATGTAATCTACTTTACTAATCCCTTCTAACAGTATTGGCCATTACGAATCATACATGGCGAATATACTGGCTTATCATCGAAATGTAACAACAGGCAGTGACGTAAGCAACATTTCGTTTGCACCTCCCCGCAAAACGATATAGTACTAAATTAGTGCAGAGCATCTGAGTCTGTATAAGCGACTGGTCAGTTACAAAACAACAGCGTGAGGCCACTTGGCATAATGTGTTGCATAGACTTAGCATATAAGGCATTTATTTTCTCAAAACTGGCCTCTGGTGTTTAAGGAGCCGGTCACGCGCAAGAGAGGTTATCTGATGAGTTTGGTTTGGCTGATAATAGGCACCGTCTTCAACATCGAAAACATCCGAATCTATCGTAGTTTTTCGTTCGTTTCGTTCGTTGTATTAAGTGGTATGAAACACCCATGGTTTTATGAGGAGGGGTTTGTAACAAACTAAGACGTTAATATATATTCTATGATATTATAAACCTGTTGCTTAATATGATCTTATATGCTTTCGGTAAAAATCAGACCGTTACCTTTCACTATATTGGCTATATCTAATATTCTCCTTTGATATTACTAGGTGAAACTGGCACTTTCTATGAGGCATGAACAACAAAGGTGGCACTCTCAAATAAAAATTAGAGGCTTTCCTGGTCTCTTTTCTATGATAATTATAGATGTGGACATTGTACATTCTGGTGACACGATGTTTTGTAAGGAGTCGAAAATGGTCGCATTTTCAGCATGACATACGTTTCGATGAATGTATTGACAAGAAAGCAACGGAATATGCAATGATCACTCTCAAATAAAAGCTTATATTCTGCTCCTGTTTTTATAACTTCAAGTCCTGAGTTGCATAAAACTAGAGGATATATTATGCATGGCATTCTGGAGGACAAACTTAGACGACACAGATCAATCAGAAAACATGTTTGATCGCAGTACAGCCTCAAGCAAGACAAATCCCAGTGGAAATACATAATGCATGGCCGGCAATAGAACAATGGTGAGGGTCAGGGGAGGCACAATTGCCTTAAATCTAATTCACAGTACGTTGTTGAGGGCGATATCAGTTGTTGTATCAAAAGCTAATGGGTCGACCAACATTAATTAATAACGTCAGTTCTAGGTATTTTAATCAATACTGCGAATTATTAAATAAATCCGTACCTATTTGGTGGGGGGGGGGCTGGGCTGGCATCTGCTTAAAGCCTACATGAATGAAGGATAGATGGAATACGGTGCTACTGTGATAACATTAAGTGCTCACAAGCGTTTCTTTTTTTGTTGTTGCTAAACTTATTCTTCCAACCTACATAATCTTATAGACTACGGAGATATCAGCCAGTTGCAATGATGACTTTTCAAGCTAGCAAACTTTTCGGGGTTGTATGGTAGATCACCAAACCTGCAACCAAGTATTGGCTATGATAGAAAAACTCTCGCGTACCCCAACAGGCAACCACGCGAGGGTCGAAGCTGGAATTCAACCAGAACACATTCACATGCAGTGAAAGGGTGCTGAGACTTGGAGAATACACGCTTTAAGTGAGCCTTAGTTTTGTTTTGACCTCAATCTCCATACACAAACATCTTCTAGGAGTAGCCATGAATGAATACGCTAGTGAGGTGCTCCTAATAACCCAAAGACCTGCCAATGTAACAACAGTTTATGTTTGTGTAAGAAAATCATTCCAGATTTTGTATTGAACCAACAATAATATAGCTTTTTTATGGACGCTTATGAGAGCAAATCAACCAAATATTTATACTCTCCAAAGCAAGGTTAAAATTAAACAAAATAGTATTTACTATCCAAATTGTGCACGCATTTTTCATCAATACGCTTAGGCGTGGTATACTTATAAGGCCCATCTGCCATGATTGAGAATTCCATCGAGGAGTAAAGCAACAGGTGGTGAAAAAATTAATTTGCTCATTTTCTTCATTGGAATCCGCGAAAATATGCGACAACAAACCATTTATTATTGTATTGTTACAGTGCCGAAATACAATATGCGCGATTAATGCAAAGATGTTGTGATCACTCCTGATTTGATGTCTGATTGTTTTGGCTAAATAACAACAAAGTAAGTAAGAAATGAAAGTAATGAAACTCTTTATGATTTCAATCCATTCTAATAGCACTCATTGTTTCTACTGCCGTAATATTTTTCATGCCTAACTATCATACATTTAATGATCACTCAAATATAGTTCATTTTTGAATGATAGTTTCTCTGCAAAAGACAATAAGCGAGCATTGAGTGGTAGCTAATTGAGCCGCACGCTTTCAAATGCAGATATAAAATCGAAGGTCCATGTTGGAAATATTTCCCAACGTCTCTGGCCCAGGCAACGAATCTTGTCTTTGGTGTCAAAAAACTCTTCGAAGGATCGGATGTTTATCAACAATTATCTAATGTAAAATGTTATAATATCTGACAAAATGACAAAAGGATATGCGGAAAAAACGACAACGACAGATAATCATCGTTGAGTTTACCTTGCAACTAAGCGATAAATATGTCGACTTGAGTGAATTGATCCACATGGGCCGTCTTGCAATGTTATCTAGGATGCAATCGATGTAGGACTGACTTTGACAGGCAGACTAGGCGGCGGCAACATCTAATATGTATTAATAAAAAATATTAATACTAAAACCAATCTTCATAAGCTTTGCTTTCTTTCGAACTACGTCTGATTTGATTTGACAATTGATTTATTTGACTTTCCAACAAGTAAATTTTGCCTTGTCTCGATGGGTCCTTACTAGCGTTGTTCTTCATGAAGAGAGATGATTAATTTCTGCTTTAACTAACTTCGCTGTTAAAGTATAAATGACAAGCTAGTTATAGTTTTGTTGCGCTTCTTGTCTGGTTACATCGCGTTCCAAGCATTATACGAGGTGGCGGCTTAGGCGTACCCGTTATCAGAGAGATTAATAAGTTTAGTTTCCGTTTGTTTTATGTCAAACTGAGACGGAAACAATTATGCATAGATGCTACTATTCACCCGAAAAATTACATCACGGAAATTGTTCTTTCTTTACCAGTATACAAAATACAGTTAGTAATCAATCTCTCGGTTTTTTTTTTTCTGCATAGCACTAAAGAATTCCATATAGTAAGGGTAACCATTACATAAGTAAGGGTAACCATTACATATAGTACATATAGTACATATAAGTAAGGATATTGCACTCCCTGTGAAAGGACCTATGTTGAATGCAGCGCTCGATAAAAGCAGTTTGTTAACGCTGCCCAAGGAAATTTTACTATCTTTTTGTAGGATAGATCTTATTGCCAAGACGGTCGACCGAATGTAATGTTGTTGTCTTTTTTTTAACCAAATTTGTCAATGTCTATCATACTCCAGGTATTAAGCGCCTTACTCTCCGGAAGTATTCAACCGTAGATAAGACATTGCAAATCAATGAGGGCGCTATCATGGTCATTGATCGGCGCCGAAACACGCAGGTAAATGTCTGCATTCGTTCTGCTTGGCTTAAGTCCCGCTAGATGAAGATCATGAAGCAGTGTAACGAACGCGAATGATTTCTAGTAATTCTTTCTTGCAGCATTTCCTTCGTCCGTTGGCAGTATAGAATGTCTGGCGCGGTAGATGATTATTTAATTCAGGAGCTAGCTAGAACGGGACGCTGAACGGGGAGCATCAAACTAACATAATGAATCGTTCAACGCAGCATATAAATGTATTTAAAGACCCACTGTCGGTTTTTGTCATGTATGTTGCTTTCCAAACAATAAAGTCACCAGTACAAAATGGACCTTATGCATACTAAAGAAAGCCAAAGACTGGTACAAAAGACAGTATATAGATGTAATACCGTGTACTATATTTTGCCACCACAACCTGTTTTTAGCGTTCCATATTTAATAACTAAAGTCATTTGTTATGGAATCACATGCCTGCCCAACGTACACAAAGACAAGTAATTCATGCGCAAACGATATCCTTAAATATGGGAACCTAGGGACATTTTCTGCGATGCCTACATATCTGCGTCATGAAGATAGATCGTACCGCCATTACGGGTCAAGTGACTTCCACCGGTCGATTACGAAGACATATCTCTTTATTCCATGCTTGCATGCAGTAAAGGGATGGGATAGATCTGGTCAAGCACATGCTGGGATGTGGTAGGCACACTGGATGATTGAGGTAAGTATTGCAAGTGAAACCTTATGTGTGAACGAAGTCACATTTGTCAAGTTGGTGATATCTATGCTCCGGATAACGCTATAACATTTTGCAAGCAAAGGAAGATATCTATAGAAGGGTTCCCTACTCTAAATAATGATATTTGCCATATTTAATCAAAGTGACTTTCTCGTCTCCTTTAGCAAACGGAAGACAAGCAAAACGAAAAAAAACCCATTGTTTTCATTCGATTAACGTTCCCTCAAATAAATGCAACATGTGTTGCGTTAATGCAAGGCCAAGATAACTGCTTTTTCAGATAAAAAGGTTGGCCAGCGAAAGTAAATCTATTTTGTTGGAAGTGGCTAGGAGATACTGAGCTACTGGAATGTAATAATCAGAATATCTGGCAGTCATACATGCTCTAAGCCGACCATACTGCCACAGTGATATGCACAATTTTGCAATTCGCCTACAAAGCAGTCCACATCCATTAGTCCTTCCCAAAGACAGTCAAGGTCAACAGCACGACCAAATCAGCACGTTTCTACCTCCGCAATATAAGCCATGTGATGCTGACTGTCATGTCCAGCTATTAGTCATGTCGAGACTCGATTATGGTAACATTCACATGCATCTCAGATGGGCTCCCACGAGGCACAATAATGCAAACGCACCTCATCCCTGGCCCCCTCATCAGGTTCTCGAGAGCATTAAACACCACTGCTAATGAGCCTATACAGATATCCTATTCGGCCGCGCATCTACAACATGTTCGGTTGTAATTCTCAAATTATGCCGTACATGCCCATGATGCAACTGCCTATCATATTTCGTGCCCTACATCCCCTATATGCCTCCATCACCCCCCCCGCCCCCCCCCCCCCCCCCAGATCAAGTTTGACGCATTCAGCGCGGGCGGCAGTATGGACTTCAATACCAGTAGCCGCAAGTAAAGAAGTGGTTGTCATGATTTACTCGAATGTAGTGTGGTGTGTATAGAAACATTTGAGAAATAGCATATTATTAAAGGCAAGATAATTCAACGCCGTCGTCTTGTTAGGAATTAGCTGCATATAGATAATCTTATCAGCACTACTATACTGTTTTTCTTTTTGTAATTGTTTTTGCCGTTCCGGTGATGAACTGAAAATACGCCACACTCATAATGACGCGTCATATCAACGATTCTGCAATGTAATATAATATATCAAGTCGTTTCCGTATTAACTAACGTATATACGCAGTCATACATGAAAATATACTATCCTAAATGTTGCATAATTCGGGGGGGGGGGCGAGGAGTCACACAAATGACCCATCCTTGTTGGCAATAACCTGAATTATGTTGGGATTTGAAAGCACCTTCCATTCAATTATTTCGCAACACAAACAGTCACCTTAGAATCTTTTAGCGGACTTATTTACGATGAACAAATCTTCGTAGTATACAAACCTTGTATTGTTAATATATCATTGAAATTAATATTTACACGAACATATAAGTTAGTAGGTATTAAATCAAATCAAACAAAATACAAACATAACAGATGGTTTGAACAGAGCCTGCTGTGGTTCATTCGAAGGGATTCCGATTACCACTTGACTCAAGGCCTCAACAAAATATTTTCTTTCATATCCGGCATCTGGAATAGTAAAAGGGTTTGAATGACGCATGAAGTTTTTTCTAACGACCCGATAAGGTTTATGGAGTGCTGTTGATTCAAAGATTATGTGCAAAGTGCTGCATTGAGCATTGGTGATTAGTACTACGCGTAGCAGCATAGTCGCTTGAGATTGTACATGACATTACAAGAGGTATGTAGTTAAATTTCTCACAATCTCGATCTACACCTAATCACAATTCCCGCAACCTCTTAAATGCATCATTTTGGATATTTAAGGGGCCAGCGTAACTCATCGTTGCAATCAACGCATATCCACATGAACACACAATTTCCTAATACCAGCACCCGCAGGCTTTGAAGAGGTTGTCAAGATTTATAGATATAGTGTTGTGTGCTTAGAAACATTACAAAATAGAATCTTACTAATGGCAGAATGAATCAACGCCGTCGGTTCGTTAGGAATCTGCTGCACACGGAGACTCTACATCCTTAAAGCTGTTGCAGTCTGAATGATGCATTATATCCGCAATTGTGACATTACTTGCAAACACCAAACTTGACGTCGATGCCAATTCGCAACAGAATTAAATAAATATACAGAAATACATAAAAATATGCTATCCTCAATGGTGCATAATTTGGTCTGTATTGCAGCATACTTTACAACCATTACTTGCCATAGCAGGGTGTGCGATTCACCTACTAATAGATATAACAGGTGTAGTTGTTGTTTGCGTCAAGCCTTGTTAAAGCAACCTAAATACGAAGTTTAAGGTAAAAGCTGGCCGGGTAATGGCTTGATGGGATCACACACACATTGATTGGCACAAACCGGCCTCATATTCGCACCTGCAAAAACAATTGAAACCCGTTCACACAGCATAAGACGAAGTTTCACGAAATAGCGTCAAGGTACGTCCTTATTCCGTATACATGATACAACTGGGACATGGTCTAATATAAGAAATCGTTTGGTAAAATATGGCCGATAGTTTTTGTTATCAACAACCATTTTATGTAATATGCTTAATCATTAGCACAAAAATACATGCAAGAAGTAATTTGATTATCATGGCGACGCCTAACACATGTTCGAATATTGGTAGAAATGAAAGTATCGCTATGGTGTTTTGTCATCAATAATTGTATCTGTACATACACCGAGATAGCTCATAACCAAATGGTGTTCGTAATACATGGGATCGTGTTTATACGTGCATGCTGCAGTCTATCGGCAATAGGAGAGGGTTGTCGAGAGGAAACATAATATTGCCATTACAATACCTTCCAAGCGCACTCGTGGATGCGAGGACGAAGCTTTGTGATGTATTAATAAGCTCTCCATTTACTTAAACCAGTTTTTCGGATTAAGTGACACAAATTGGCCAATTATTGAAGACATGTCGCTCTATTACATGTGTATGTGCAGTGTAGGTATGGATATATATGGCCGAGCAAATAGAGTCAAAGAAGGCTCTCATTTTACAGCAGAAAGCATCATTGGAAAGTGCGGATGGGAGAACTATGTGCAAATAAGGCTGGAGGAACTGACACGAATGGTACATAAGGTCTTCACTAACAATATAAAATTTCAACTTCAATGTTTAAGACGCATACAATATTCGTGCTGGATGGCAACATGCCTACAATGCAAACGATGGGGTCGTTTCGCTTTGCTAGTCTTTGCAAATAGGGCTGGAATAAGGTCAACTTCGCTCGAAATGCGTTATAACATTTGCCTCTAATGACTATATATCTCAGGGTAAATCAAACGAGCATGCTAGCAATATGCGATTGTCAAATCTAGTGTGATTGCACATTGGGATATTTCCGCACACTCACTACCACATATATTATCAGCAGATTCGCTAGGGGTGTATGGCAATGATCTCAGTCGATTTGAGGACTGCACACATGATTGAATAGCCAGCACGAATATTGTATGCGTCTTGAACATTTAAGTTGAATTTTGACATTACGCAATCTGGTCGCCAACCGAAAGACAAATTTCATTAATCAATTACATTGAACGTTAATTAACTGTGTTTGTAACGTAATAAATACTGCTATGCACTCGACAAAGAACTCATTGATAAACGATTTAATATGTACTAGTTGATAATAAGTTGACAAATATATCGCAATTTTCTATGTCGGTGGCAAATGATAATAACATCGAAAATATGTTGATATATGATATGCCTTTAATGGTTCCGTATGGCCTAGAGCAGTAACGATGCATTTGTTCATCGGTGGCCATAAAGTGCATCCATTAAGCACACCATCAGCTATTCAACTCAATATCGGAGACAGGATAATGGCAATGTAATGTTTTCTTAGCCTCTGCTAAAGACGTGAGACATACGTTGTCACTCCACGGCGTTATGGGATTGTATAAGTCTAGAGAATAGTATCCTCTAATTCTTGATTACTCCTTGAATCGGGACTGGCATTGAACAGCTGAGACGTCCGCTTGCTTGTTGTGCTAGACCTGAAAGGATCAGCGTCATACATAAATAACATTCAATTAGAGTTCTTGGAAGAATTCCTTCTCATTAAAGTTTCGTCGAGCATAATGGGTGATGGCATTAAACGTAACAAGCACTGCTGATACTACCGTTTGCCGTTGACTATAGTAGAGCCATTCTTGTTAAACTTGGCCTTCTCTCAGGGTACGGCATGGCTCATTCTGGTGAACCACTTGTGAAAACGCTACATTTGTTTATGGAATCCAGTGCCATTCAAAGAGGGGTGAGCGTTCTTATGACACAAAAACATCACTTTATGTGATCTCAAGGATAGGCTGCTGCCAGTCTAGATTACCAACAAATCCTGTTTCGTCTTAGAATTGTGTTTCAGCAGCATTTAGTATTATTTTGTTATGCACGAATATAGCTCCGTAGTTGCAGCCAGACAAGACATCAACCGATTATAGGAATGTTTTTATTCGTAACGAAATCTGTCGCAATGTTTACGCATTTGACGACCACATATTGAATCATCACACAAGTACATTATTTTTATTTGATGTAGTTGATTTCGCCAGCAACAGCCTTATAAGAACGAACGTGCCTGAACATTACTCATAAACATAAAAGTTCGCCTATATTTGCTCTACTATTGACAATAATGCATGGCTTACTGTTTGTCTATGGCAAATACTTTCCATCTCATTAGTATATGTACATTTGTAGCGATGAGGGGAAGTGGACATACTAGGCATCAACTAAACACAATAACGCTTCCAAATTGGTTATGCGTTTGATCCCCTGATATAGAAATTTCGACAATTGTTCACATATATTCATGAACAAATCATCCCTGTGATGCACTTACAGCACTTCTTTACACCGACAGAATATAACTATGATATTTTACATCCGCTGTTTCATTGTGTTAATACGCAGGTCAGGGGTGCCAATTCACTGATAGGTTGTTGTGCATGTTGTATGTAAGTATACAGACGTAATTTTCCAATATTTACTGCCTTGATTTTGCAACAATATCACCACCAGATATCGAAAGAGGTATCTGCTAAATCTGATGTACATATACACTAGGGTTTTCAATGTAATATAGGATGCACAGCGCATGCAGCATGCTTCCAATAATAAATTAAATATATCTAGCAGCATTGGCGCAATTAATGGTTTGGTAAGCAACTGGGATGAGCGCGGAACGGAACTAGTCATTTGCAAAGCAGACCTAGGTAGTGACGTGAATCATCGCAATAACCCAAATGACGTACTTAATGGACGTACATCAAACAACTGCATGCCTATAGTAGATATTCATTTCGACACGCATATTGTCATACATTTACATAAGCTATCCAAATGCACAAATGTTATTAGTACGTATAACTTGGTTAACTTGTTGTCAAAAATGCAAATGCGATGGAATAAACGTGTCTGTTTAACAAAATTACCAGCCATTGAAACTGAATTACGATTTGGACTTGGTTGGGCTCGAATATCTTTTCTTATCTTTAATATATCGATAATGCCTGCTGCCATAAGATAAAAAATAATGTAGTTGTTTTTAATTAATATGAGCCACGTTTTGTAAAATTCTTACATAACATTTGACTTTCTAAGAAGCGCTTCAGCAGTTATAGATGCTAAATACCGCTAACCTGTATCCAGATAATTAACTACTTTGCCCAAAAAAAAATAATTTTGCTAAAACTGCTTACTTCGTCATAGAAATATTGTGTGAGCAGATCCAGTGTCCCCCAAATCACCCGACATTGACGCCGCTTTAATAACAAACCCAAATGAATAGTAATAACCATATTAATGGCGGCAATAGCTGCGCAACATTTTCTTTTCAAAAGCTGCTATGTATGACATTGAACTACTGCCATCAATACCGCTGCATTAACCACAAGGAATCCTTATAAATGATATATATCTACGTCTCAGGAAATATGTTGTGCCAATAAACTGTAATTTTATTGACCATCACGGTTGTCAAAAACAGGGCAATCGGTCAATATGGTCAACATCTAGTTGCATGATTATGTGATTAAGTAGCATGCTTAAGTGCGAATGTCAAATGTTTGCCGGTATTTCTGATTCTTTACAAATGCAATTATACATCAGTTATTGATTTCCAAACAACTCGCCCCAATACGTGTCTTTGATATATAAACAATAGCAAAAGGTGACGTGAGGTCAACTGCATCCACCTCTGCATACACTAAGCTACAAGAGGAGACTCAAAGGAAAGGCTCTTAAAGTCCATGATTCGTGCTTCAGCCTTGGGGCCAACATATTTCATTTACTTCAATGTTGAATGCATCGATCTCGCACAATTTGAATACAAATTATATCTAAGGTCCTCGGAAACTGATGTGAAGATGCCACTGTAACACATTAGGTGAGGTGTGTGACTTGTTGTTACTTACCAAATGTACGCTTGTGTAAACTAAACACAGTAGAGGTAGGCAACATTCATCAGCTCAACTAAGTGCAATTGTGTAATTGAATACGTTGAGGCTACGTCCGCCTAGCCAATAGCAACATGTGGCTGATGCGACAAATACAAGTCCCGTTATTTGTTCAATATCGTTAGCAGTTACAAGGGAAAAAAGAAAGGACAACTACAAAACAACTGCTGTCAAACCTTCTGCATGCACATCTATAGGTCACAGGTATTGTTCTAAAGTAAGAATTTGTCACCTTGCAAGGTACCATCCGACAAGCTTTGTATTATAACTAGCCCGTATATACGCGTATGCAAATTGGCACAATCAAAGTGCTGTGTGCATACGCAGCATGTTGCCAGTAACAACTGAGCGTACAAATAATTTCATTCTGACATCTTACTATTGTAGGCTAAGCTGTCACACCCTCTCGGCGATAACGTCAATCATATGTAGTGTGAATGCTTACCTCATCAATTACGCTGGCATTATTGCTCATAACGTCTATAGCATGACAATAGTCATGTATATAACTGGTTGAAAAAGATTCAAGCAGTTGGTATTGCATAATGCTCTATCGAAGCGTGCGAGCGCAGAAACAATTAGCTATTTTGTTACCATTCATTATTTCTATTGACGACCGTAGTCACGAAAAAAAAAGTAACACGTTGTATATGCGATTTTCAGTGCATTTGTCAGGTGAGATACCAGAGCTTCGTTTTTTAATACTGAACGCAGCAAACACGTACAGCTCCATTAATCCATGTGACCGGAGAATCATAAATACGCATTACGACAAAGCAAACGAGACAGGCTCCGACAAGTCACAACCTCTACGTGTGCCTCTCTTGTGTGATTTTGCCTTCATTGAATCACATATTAGTTAATCCGTTTCGGCATAATGGTAACAATTTTCCGCTAATGACAAAAGAAAACACCACCGTGCTGTCTACGAATCCGAGCAAACCGATTAAATGTTGATGAATATTACCATGCTGCAGGAGCTCTTTAGTTGCCATTCTGTAGATTGTTGAATCATATTAATCCAGAACGATTACGTATTAAGTACACATATATCAAATCACGGGGGCTACTGCATTCTGATTGCACAGACTTATGTTGTTGCAAGAGGGACGTTAACGTGTAGTGTACAACAAGTCTCAATTCATCAGCCATTATGCAGATGCAAGCGCCACAAGCAAAACGTCTGAACAAATACTACATTTCCTTTGCTAAAGCATGCTGTCCCTATCAGGAGCTCGCATTAGAAACACCGGCGTTCTCAAGCCTTCAGCATGATGATCTCTTAACACAGGCGATGGTTAACCATCATTTATTGGCATGGTAACTAGGGTCGAAACCTAGAGAAAAGACCAAGCAACCTAATGGTCGACCTCAACCTTGGCATTGGATAATACGAGACGCTGTCCAAACATTGAAACATATTCATCTACCGCTGGTTATCATTTCGTTGTTGAACGTGACGTTATACCGTATTATTTCCTAAGCTTGTTATCTAAGAAGCATGCTTATTACACACGATAATACAACATCAGTCGATATCTTGAACTTAACGAGCCGCCATTCATCCCGCAGCTACCACACCGGCTAAACAGCGTGAGCTGGTGTCAGACATGGGCGATTTCCTCGCTGGATTAGGTGTTTTTCATAATGGACGCAAAGAGTCCACGGAATTAACAGTCTTACCAGTTATTGCATGTTACATTTCCACCTGATAGCTGTCGACGGAAAAACCCGCTTATATTTTCGAAACCTAAATCTAATTTTTGGCCGAAGAAAACTAACTACCCTGATATATATGTCATATTTCCCAAGGAGAGTATTTATAGCCGGAATGTTTACGGTACATGTATCGTAACGTTTATTGGACCATTTCCGTCACAGACACAACTGACATAATCCCTTGATGCCATAGTATTTGATATGCTTTGCCAGGGTCCCGTTGAACATTGGTATCTCACATATCGTAACCAACTGGGTGCATCTCTCATGGCCGCTATGCATAGCTTTAAAGAAAAAAGCAGTTTTTTCAAGCTGTTCTACGAGGCTCAAAACAATGTTCACTATGTAAATAGCACATATCAATGATTTCGATCGGTAGTTACAACAAGATTCATTTTCCGAATGAACAGTTATTTTAAAGATAAGCCGAGATATTTACTGCTGCCTAAGTACAAATTGGTTGGCAATGACTAGATTCCGGAATACATAGCGATAAAACATCAAAGTCGTTAAGGAACAAGATAATATTTGCGTTGGCGATCCGGATTTTGAAGTCGAGAATCGGAATCGAACCTGCCCGTGGCATACACTGGGTATCATTCACAATGAGAGCATCGTGGTCCACGTCAAACAAGGCTCTGTCGGATGATGATATATCATCTGACTTGGTTGACTAACTTCCATTGGCCGGCGTCTTGCTGTGGCTAGACTGTTTCCTCGACACCGATATATAGCATAATCAATGGAACAAAAGTCATTGCAAATAGTTTGTCATGTATCACAATATGCATATATCTTCGCCCATATCACGTATGTTATTGGCGTCACAGCCACACATTGATAACAACAACTGGTCGGCAATGGATGACAAGAAAAACTCAAGACCCTTATGATTTGCATCTACTCCATTCCTTACAGGAGAGAGTGAAACGTGATTTGTTGAAAGAGGATCATTTACCGGCTACAGCCGCCACAATGATGCTGTCTTAGATAAACTATCATAAGATGCAGGCTGGATTATGAAAGCTACTAGATACACACGGGATTATTTGCTACCAACGACATGAGAGCATTTTAAAACCATCAAATCTTTATTTGCTAGTTCTGTAGCTGGCATGCTACAGTTGTGTGATCAAATAAGGCTTCTGCAGGATATGAACAACACTATCAATGCCATGATATTGCAGCTAAAATCCACCGTAGATGTGATGGTTTATGAAGTGCAGTTAAAACCTTAATACTCCCTCAAGCAATATCAACGTTAGATGGTAGTTATGTTAACATCTATTTCCTTTTCGCTTAATAAGGTATGGAAATATTACACCGAGGTGGTTGTGAATGACCGCACTATAAACTACCATATTGCGCTCTAGACCATCTGCTAAATCACCATTATAGACGGCGATACTATGATGAGTGATGTGCGCCCGCTCCAGGAAACTCATTTATCCTCGTATTTCCAAACCTATGCTCGTATTCACACTACACACTGGGAGCACAAATGTTGACGTAAATAATCTTTTTAAACAAATTACCCCTGCTCAGCGAAGGAGCGCAAAGTGTTGTGAAAGTTGTTTATTTTGCTCTTCCAACCTTTGCCCACTGTATCATCATGTAGTTCAGTCTGGCCGCATATTTTGCTTGGCCAAGAATGATGCTTGACATATGACCGAATTTTTATAAATATATGGTACAACAGCAGCATCTTATTTGCAATCACATTTGAAAAACACTCAGCGGATGGAGTGTCTTTCAGCATAGGGTCCTTATGGGAAGACTTGAGAGGAGAAGAATCAGCACTGAGGCTGATTGCTCGGTGATGATACATTGCGATGAGTTGAACAGTAATTTCTGCACGGCTTGATATCTTTCCATGCGCAGTATGACACAATGTTTATATTCATAGTTATGGAGGTTAGCAAATAATTAGCCATCATTTTCCGATTTCATGCCCCCTTCACTACCATAACGCTGCTTAATGGTGCGATGTATCAGACCGTCAGACAATACAATCCGTGCAGAGGCTCATTGCATGCAGATGACACCAACCACATGAAGACTAATCGGCTAAGTAGCCAGAAACCAGTGAGAAATATGAAGTATCCTGATTCACAGCGAGCAATATGCCAAAATATATTGGAATTAGCTCGCTTTCCCGCATCAGATGAAAACATGAATCAAATTTAGATTTTCAAGTTGCATTCGAAAGCTAGTAGAGGTAATTTCTAGGGGTTGCTATCTGAGGTGATCATTGTTTGGAATGATTTTTAAAAACCTGAAAGATACGGCTGGGTTTCAGCTTTTGCAAAACCGTCCAGCTTGGTGTTCGGAACATATTGGCGACGGCCTAAGAAATTATTCTCCTTGTCCGCCTATTGCAATGTCGAGGTGGCTATGGAAAGGGCTGAGCAAGGTGTGATTTACAAACACCTGCTACGCAGTCTTACGATGGTGAACTCAAGCAGTTAGTGGGATCCTGGGCTTTGATCATTCTAACTGAATACTAGAATACTTCTAGTGTGACACTTAATAATATATGTTGAAATATGCAACTCTATAACAAAATATATGAAGTCGAATTAACTGTTCTATATGCGCAAATGATTCAAATCTTCGATAATTTCCCCAATGCGATCAAATCAACATCCTTGCGATCCATTGTGTAGGTTTTAGAACAGTTGTACTTGCATCCAGCTATATCAATGCAGGATAACATCCGCATAAATTGTAATGGAAAGTGCCAATGACAAGGAAGCAGCAAGAAGAGGTAGCTATTTCAGATATTACCCCTCGGTTACAGATGCAACAATGACAGCTCACGTTCAGAGCCTACGCCTAACTGCCTAGTTATCCCCTTGGGTGTTGAAATAATTAGCTACTCTTGTTAAGATGCACTGTGTCCAATAACCTGAATAGCAAACTGTATTTCTTCATCCGCTTTGCATTTGTAGGCTCTGTACAATAGTCACGAGCTCGCTACATGGTTGATTGGATTACCAATATCAAAACGGCACTGATGAATCCTTGAATGGTAATGATAGTTTATCTTAGCCATGGTGAAAATCACCAGAGCAACAGCTTAATTTGGAATCACTCACCATAACTCTCTTCAAGACAGCTGGAAAACGTTCTGCTTCTAAGAATGTTTCTCAGTGTTTACAAACTGCCGCTGTAGCAGTCTACTACAGCATCAAACTATGTTTGCAATGAGTGAACTGGTAAGATGAGTCGAGTAATCTATCCTGAAAGATTTCATAACACGTTGTACGATTTCTAAATGTACACGAAGGTTTGTCACAGAATGCATAATCACATTTTCCCAATAATGAGATGCTTATGCTAATACGCATATATTCCACATATATATGGTGTCGCGTAGCAGGTGAATAGATATATTGCGCCATCGATACGATTTCGGCCGAATCGGCCGAATCCTCAACACAGGGCTAAACACACACGCACACAATAATCACACGCGCAATAGCAGACACTAAGGGGCACACTAAGCACACATCAGCAAAATACACGTGTTAAGCGGGATTGCACCTATTCTTGTATAATTGTCATTGGGTATTCTAGAGGCAGTCTGACATTTGTCTGGGGCTGCTGGTAAAGTTAGAACGACCGAGCAACTTCGTGATGTGCTTAGAAAAGGGTCAATAGTCATGTTCAAAAAAGAGTAAAAGTGGATGCCTCTGCAAGGCTACTGTCGTTGGCATCTAATCAACGAAAATATTTCCATTATACTAAAACAACTCCGATTAACTGTCATTTGTGTTATTTCCTGAAGTGACACTGTATAATATGCAGTCAATATAAAATGCATTGGTGCAGTTTATTTCACCCATTGACCACTATTTGTTTCACAGTAACCTATCCCTTTGTTACATTAGAAAATCGTCACAGCAAACAAAGACGCTGTTAACCATACGATAGGAATACACTATGAGACGCATATTTCTTGGTGACTGACACCAACGATCTGGCTTTAGTGGTTAAGGGTGTACCGATGTAATTATGCAACGCGAAGGGATATAATCAATGATGCACTAGAACAAACGATCGCTTGACATTGTTTAACAACTTTTTCACGCGGTATGAAATTATACACATTTTGTAAACAAAAGATTGACGAAAATATGAGCGTCTGTTGGTTCTTCAGTATTGATGGTAAAGATAGCATACCAAACGCGAATATCAGGAGTCCACTTAAACTCTTTTAAGAACCAAGTTACCAGTAGTCGTCGCTATCTAAATTGGCAATCTATCATTGTGTCTGATGTAAAAGGCTATGGATTGTGTTCATCATCGTGAATGTTCAGGCAGCTAGTGCGGCAGCAGATTGTGAATGATACAAGCGAATCACGTGTGTGGATGCGTGTGTACTGTTTTTGTCAAAGACCACCCGGTTTAGACGCTGACAAAGAACGGCCATTCGAAATGCAGTGTTCTTTTATGGTCTGGTTTATCGAATCACTCCGGATGTGTGCCGATGGGTCGTGTGCAGAATATCCCCGTTTCAGTACTCCCTGATGCTATTAGTAGACAGCGTTCACATTTATCACACACATAAAGCAGTCTACCCTGAACAATGACACCAATGATGCAAATGTTCACAGATTCGCAAGAATGCTGCTGCAAATAGCAATGCGAGGTATCAATAATGCCAAAAAGACTTGACGTAGAATTCAAGTTGTTGGCAAGTTCGAGGACCTCTCGTGGCACAACACATTACAATTGAACTAACAACCAATCGGAATGATAATACTGTAATAAAAGTAACAAAAACTGCACATTTTTGTAATGTTAGGCGTTATTATGCTGAACAATGTGCACATGAATTCGATTCTTTAACCACATGGAAGCGAACTAAGCTACATTACAGCGTGCACGGTGATGGATGATCTACTGATCATATGGAACGCCCCAGACGTAGTAGATGACCGAAATAATGGTTTAATGATTATGTGAGTAAGTTAACTGTTGATTTTAGATCCTTCAATAGATTCATTCAACATATGATGACAAAATGAGCTCAATGACGAGTGTTTTGATACTTTATAATGCAATATTTATTGATATATATTCTCTTTGTGCGTAAATTGGTCTCTGTTGTTGCGTATTTATAACAGGAAATAAATCAAGGATCGTTGATTTGTTTTTCCTGCGCTTTCTTCACAGAAAGGTTAAAGCTACTCCAAATGCGTTTCGAATAAGACCATGTGCCAATGCCCTACATACTTAGGTGCTGTATTTTGAAAATGTGTTTGTGTACTGCTGTATTGTGCAAAAAACCTCATGTACAGAGTGAGTGCATAGTGGTGTTGTGTTCAAGCACTCACCGGATTTAAATAAAATAATGAGCTAACAATCTGGCTTAGCGACTGCTAACGCAACAACAATTATTACCACTTTCGTTGAATTCATGCAAGAACTCATAATGCACAGGCATATATGCTGAATGAATATCATAATATTCTTGTAACGCCCTCGCACCCTGAGTAATCGATTTGCTCACATAAAACAATTCATCATTGCTTGCTTCAGCAGTTCTTATCTCATTAAAACAACAATGTCACGCTAAATGTCCGTACGAGATGCAGAATTTTAAATGAGCAAATCTAAATGTATGCTGCAAAAGAGCCACCGAATGTCACATAGAAAGAAGCTGCTGTCAAGCTATGGGTTATAATTTACTAGCATAGGGCTGGGTATTGGTACTGAGGTGAGGCTGCCATACAAACACAATCGTTTCGACGAAACAGCAAACTATTAGTACGAGATCAACGGTCAAGTTGATCTTCTTGATTAAGGACAGGGTGATTCGATTCAGCTACGCTATGACAGCGTTTTATTTGTCTTAGTTAGCTGAAAACGGTTAACAGCTGCTTGGGACGTTTCGTGTAAGGCAAAATATACATCTGGCAATTTGACGATTTTTCAGTGTATTGACAAACGGTTGAATTATGATGGGTTTGTTATTAATGTTAATTTACTGCATCCAATCTGTCCAGTTGTATTCTGTATGCAATGGTTAAGCGAATGATAAGCGAATGATCTCGTGGGACTGCTCAGATATATAAGATACTGCTTCTTGGATGGATTGCCTTTCGTTATTCTCATGGCGACAATAATTTTGCATAAACCCCACTTTTAATTCTTCATGCAAACTGCAAATCTCTAAAAAGCCCCATTTTGAGTCACCCGGATGACAGAAGGATAACGAAACGAGCGAGAACTATGATGTGGACTGAGCAATACAATTGCTGCCCATCATTGATATTGATTAAAGCTGTCAGTTATGAAAATACGCCTCATTTGCATTTCGGAGAATTCGTGCTTTTGTTGTGCCCAAACATTGGATGCAACCAGTTATCAGAGGTAAATGGTTAATTGATACAACCCATTCAAGGTATTGAGACGTTGGTAGGCTAAAAACACTGACGTGCACGTTAGCTCGCGTTGATCCCACCACTGAGGGGGTGGTTATTTGATACGTTACCGATGGGTTAATTAGATGGTTAATTTTTTTTATAATACTTGTGTACGTATATTAGAGCGGACAATATTTATTTGCATCGATTCAAAATGATATATGTATAGACGACCTAGGTATGGCCTGTTAATTTCGAAGACGCCTTTAAAATGCTTGTTTGTGAGTCACGATATACCGCATTTGTTAATTTTATTCACGGGATGACAAAATTATAAATTCCGTATTGATAGGCAGCAACTGCCATTATAGGCGGCCATGAGGTTAACGTTTTATGAATAATAGTAAATATTATAACATTCCGTCAACTAAGTAATCGGTTCTCGAATTAATATAGAGGTTAGGATAGCATCCACTACATGTAAGCTCGACGATGTGTTGCAATTATCCCTCACATTAGTTTTTATTGAAGCGTTTTGCATACCTGACCACCCGCTTAATCAGCATTACTGACGGCAATTTGCATGCATTTCGCTTACCACGATGAGTAATGTGCGCCCGCTCCAGGAAACTTAATTACTAGCGGTCACCAGCCTATCATTACATTCATTCATACACTCGGGGCACATGTGGTGCCGCTATTTATTGTGTTGAACAACTTGTCACTCCTCAGCGTTGGCGATGAATGCACAGCGGTGATTATATCGTTTGCTTTATTGAAGCAAGCAAACAGTTCTTCCAATATTCCTCCCAATATTCAATCATGTTTTCGCGGATTCACACCGCATATATTTGCACGGTTTGGAATAAATGGCATATACAAATAAATATATTTTTATGGATGAAACTTTATTGAATTAAGGGTTTTACTGTTAAGGTGCTTATGTGAAGGTGTAAGAGGCAGAGAATCTCTACTAAGGCAGAGTGCCTTGTAGTGATACAGTGGGAAAAGTTAAACATGTTTTTACAGCTTGAGGGCAATGCGTGGCACGATGCAAAGTGGTACAGTTAATTACATTTGGATTTAATACATCTGTATATCATCTTTTTATGTCAACCGTCAACAACCTGGTATCGTTTTTCATCTAAATGTTGCCTACGCAACGTACCTACTGCTATGAGAACACAACATAATAAGGCTTTACAAAGGGCCACATCGGTGGTACCAGTATTTGATTGACGACGTGATATTAATCGTTTCCAGAACTATCCAATCTGCCGCGCTTGGCGCACTAGCTAGTCAATATCAGCAGTGGACCGTTTGTTTCAATTACAGAATCGAAAAAGGAAACGGAGGTGTTCACTTGATAGTAAGTGTACAGTTTGCTGGAACTGTCCGCAAAATGGTGGTGCCTTTATTAGGCTCATTTTCTTAACTTATTTGGAAGTTTAATGACATGGATGGCATAATCATAACGCAAATAGGCGGCTAAAACGGCTCTTAGGAACATTCAGTTAAATAACGATGCAGCTTCCTTGCATAAATTACGGCCTAAACAAAGCATTTAGCAATAAGGCAACAACTAATGAAATATCTCCGCGACAAAGGCTTCCTTCAATGACCATATTTTAATTATAAATTACTGCCTCTTGTTATGTTCATGTGACACTAGGTTACATTGTACGTGGCCTAAACAAAACATTTCGCCATAAAGCAAAACCTTCAGAAAATATATATGACCTGGACAAATATTGATAATTAATGGTGATGTTCATAATAGTAATGTTCATGTGGCATTGGGTTACTGTATCATTTACGTGTGTTTAGCTACAAGTAATATATTCAAGAAGTGGCTCATCAAATAGTTATGATAAACCCAACATATAAACCAATCAGCTTAATAGATAAATAACGGGAACGATACATGCATTATCCTTATTCCTAACGAGCAATGCGTGAAGCATTTCCTACGCCACAAATTATTACATCACCAGGGAGACGCCGAAGAAACCGATGCCAGCGCATTGCATAGTCACGGGACGGTAAGATGTACAATTTGATGATTAGATCGTCATACTTTTATGCCAATTTAACATTAAACATATATTCTAGCCCAACGGATCGTGTTCATTTGCAGAATGAATAAACGAGCTTAAACCGAGACGAAGTTCTGTACGAGGCAATATTCACCACAAGACAGTAAACTCACATTGGCTGTGGTCAGATATTTCACGTGGCATTGGTGACATCCCATCGCGCTGATGATGCAAATTGCACCGCCCCCGAACCACCTTGACATCAAAACGCAAACATACGTAGAGTTAAAATTCTAAGTGAACACGCTGAACAAGGAGTAATATGGTCAGAAAATGGAAATCATTAAATTGGTTGAGGCTTGCTATCAACAAATATGCTTTTTTGCGAGTTATGTATTAATAATCAACTCCTCGAACCCGTGCCGGTTTTTTGGCAGAACCGGTTGATCTTTCCGTATCCACTTACCTAACAAGCAAACGTGGCATCATTTGCAGATTCACTTATGCATAACTTGAGCTTCCATACGACTTACAAATGCGGGTTGGTGGACATCAATTATGGTAAGCAGAGATGATAACGCTTGACGTTGTTGCACCAGCCAAATAGAACGATAAAATAGCCACCTTGACACGTTATATCTACAGCGTTTACAGGGAATCAATGCATATGCATTGAGGGTCGGTACGTGGTTATTACGAGAATAAACAAACAATTACAGCTTTTCAAACTGAGCAAACTGGCGACGACCAGGTTTGCCACTGATAACCTGTATTGAACGTTACTACTGATAACACTGCTTGCTTACTGATATGTCGGACGGCGCATTAGAGTGAACAGTGACTGCGGCATAGTCGTTAGACACTGAACGCGCGAGAGGAGTAGGCATTCTCTGACATTTTTTCTTACTGTATTAGGTTTAATGCATACGAGTCCAAGTGAATATATCAGTTGTAAATATATATGGCATGCAAAAGACCACGGAATATTATCATATAATTGGTATATTTGGGGCTCTTGCTTCATTCGCATTGCAATTGATATCAATGATATAATTTGTGATAACATCTATCAATTGGAAAATGGTTGTATCACTCGAACATCAACTGACAATATAGTTAAATTGTATATATACAGCAAAGAGCGGATTAGCAGATAACCGGTGGCAAGGCTTGTAAATGATCCAATATTGGTACTGGTATCTTTCCCTACAGACTGAAAAGGCTTTGCATGCTCTTTCATAACGTGTTTTCTTGTCGAACAAAATATTCTGTTGGAGCAGAATTATGGCTTGTATTGAATTAAAGCTACGCGCAGTGTTAACACCTAATTTCGTAAAACATAAACCCTCTCAAAAAGACCGTTTTAAGTACTGGGCTTATACCACCAGCAAGCGGCCTCAATGCAGCTCAGCTGTACCGACGGATATGTTTCCGATTCTGATTAATTCGGCCAACTAACCTTCACCTACTAATACATATACATTCCATGCTAAACTGCTATCATACATGAGAGCACTAGCGGCGACTAGTTGTATACAGTTTGTAAGCTATGGCGATATTTGCTCCGATATTACCTCACAAGCCATTACGATAATTCACTAAATTGCTCTTCAATGTCAAGTGCTATCTTCAGATCTTCTCGGATCCACGACACAAGTTGATGTCGCTACCTTAGTAACAACCATAATGACTGAGATACGACCAGCATTTTCAGCTCAACAATGCGTCTGGTGTTATGATGAATTGTCCAATGTTAGCAATGAATAAAACATCGATTCTTCTTCAGCCGAGACCCGAAATATATATTAATCATATAATGATGCCTTTTGGGATGGGTGCGAAGTGTCGTGCACAATAACATGCAGAGCCATATAGTTCTTCTTTGCACACACGTTTCTGCGTGCTCGCAATAATGGCACCAGTACCGCAAGAGTATATACCCGCGCAGGCATGTTTCTGCTAATAGAAATGCGCGAAAATAGGAATGAGAAATTGGTGTGTCACCGCCCTTGAATCGCTATAAATAGCTCGGATACCTCCATGAGGAATTTGGTATGATGTAATTATACACATATAACATCACCTTGATTAATCTCAAAACTCACTACTTTATGTGTAAGTTATTTATTCAGCTGGTATATTGTAATTATCTATCCTATTTTGCTATTTTTGAAAATAACGGCACATCGTTTCCTTGTGAAAGGTGTACGTTATGATTCTGCATAGCTGCCACTTCTAAGCATTGCTTCTTGAACCGGATGAACGCCAGCTAAGTGACTATGCAGCGTGTCAGGCTGTACAATGTTGAGGTAATTGGTACATAACCATCACATAGTGCCACATAACCATCAACTAGCTGACATGACTAACATGGTTTATATTGTTCACAATAAACGTTTTATGCTGGCAAAGTAACAAAGTAAGCTCAAAAACAATAGTGTAAAGTATCCTATATGTATATTGATTCAGCTCCTGTTTTACGAGCGTTTATAATGGGAAATTAATCTTGACCTCTTATTGCATGCATATAACCGGGAAAATACAAATTGGCAAACAATTAGTCGAGTGCAAGAATCGTTACAAACGAGGCAATTGACTAGGGATTTATGTGACATGGAATTGTATTTAGCACATGTGTTTCTTGGTGTGCTCCTGTAACGCAGGTGTCTAGAATTGTTTTCAGACTCACTGATTTCACATTTAAGTGGAGAGGAATATAAAATACTACAGCAGTACCTGTATTCCAGTTATGTGATGTCATAGAGTCCGGAACAATAATCAGAAAAGCAACTGCCACGGGTGTAAGATACTGGTGAAGGAATAACATTGCTTTATTGGCATAATCTCATTATCATAAAAGGCCCACCCAAGCCATCAGTATCCTACCAAAATATCCTATAATGTGAGTAATTTTAGTGATGCCGTTCTATGCGTCATCATTATTTAAACACGTTCGTAAAATGAATACTTCAATATAGAGAAAAATGTCAATCATGCAATATTGCGCCATATGAACGTTATTTTGTGTTGCAAACTGCCGACTGTAGTGCAAGCAGATCATATCGGTTTGCTTAACAACACATCTTGACGACATATGCTTACACGTATTTAAATAAATGCCAATTAAATATGATACTAATTGTCCGTCGTTGTTAGCTAATCACGCTATAATATGCATAATGACAGTACCATATTTGGACCTACGATGCACTGTTTGGAAAAAGCTTCTAATGCAGATGTCAAAGGTAAGCTTTGCTAAAAAAGCCATCCAGCCATTATTGCACAACTGTCAAACATATTCAGTCTAAAACCAATGAAATACGTGTCTTTCTTCTACAATATGTTGATGGGTATGCTCAATGAATTGACTCAAAGGTATTTGTTATCCCTAACATTGAAAATTACGATTGCCCAAGCCTATAAACATTGTTTCATATGGCATAAATATATATTAATTCACTACAATTTCTGACACGCTAACTGGTCGATGTGAATTTGCATTAATCCTACTTGCAGTCATAAAAAGGCAAAACCCAGATGGTTTCCTAGTTAATGCCATGTTTGGTGATGATGTTATTAAATCTTCCAGGGCACCAAATCTTGTACGGTATTTTGGCGTCAATAACCCATCTTTAACTAGCCTTCTTCAAATATGTAAAGATATAGGTCCCGGAAAATAACTCACATTATAGAGTTCTTATATCTGTTGGTCAATAATATGCACAGCCAAACAATATGTATCTTGACAATTAGCCAAAAAACGGAGAACTGGTTAAATAAACTAAGGACCTCACACAGTACAATTTAAAGTAAGCCTTATAATACACGATCAAATGTTACTATCCAATACGTTAATTAAAAACGCGCAGGATAAAATACAACTCATTATCAAACAATTTCAGGACTGGTATATCTTCACAGTAACATTCAAGTTTAAGAGTTGGATTCAAAACATATGTTCCTATTCCACTATTTGAAAACATAGGACTTGATGGAGGGAAAAAGTACTATACTAAGGCAAGCAATATAAAATTCGGACTAATTGAGCGTTTAGCTTGTCCTCATTCAATTCCTGTGGCCATTAAAAGCAGGCAATGCATTAGCTTGATCTTGCAGTGAGAACTTTGGAGCCAATTAGGGCTGAACTGATAGATGTCTGCACTTATTAATGTGTTGTAAGCTAGCTGAGCTACGTCATATTTTATAATACAACCCGGAAAAAAGACGTATTCGGGTTTTTTCAGCCTCTAGCAATGCACTACGGCAATGAATTGCTAAATATTTAAATGCAACGTTGCCATAGGCAACTAACACTTAGGGGATCAGTAGCAGGTACATTATAAATGGCTAGACACAGCGTAATTCGCTGCAATACAAAGACCAAGGGCATACCATCTAAAATAAAGACAGCCTTAATCGGATTGTTATGCATCAACGTCGTAGCTGTATACTCCAAGAATGTAATAATACTCACTTATGGTTATGTGTTAAGAACCTTTTCATGGCAGCACGGTTGTTGCCTTCTATAAATAGTTTATCAACTGATCAGGTGTATAAATGATTACATAAACGGCAGAATTGAGGTGATGCAAGATACGTTTGCCCATGTGTTCACGCGTTATCACCGGCACATTACACAATATATAAGCAATGTATGTCAATGATACAATTACTGCTAGCACTGTACTTAAGGATGATTAATCCTTTTACATTGTGCATGTGGCAGTTGATGGAGGTACTATGAAAATGACGGTATGTATTTTAATATGAAAGTTTAAGATTAAGACGTGAGCGTTTTTTGAGGCGTTTATCATTACTGAGCGTGCTACTGCTCTGTAGTTTTAAAGCAGCGTTTTGGGGCCTGTAATTCCATCGATTACATTTATGATAACATTACGTATATTTCAAATACCTTGATCTATTTAAATGAATAACAAATGCAGCAATGTAAGGGTTTGGCAAACTTAGCAAATACAGCCAACATCTTAGTAATAATGAACACCCGGAAGATGACAAATATGGCCAAAAAGCGGACGGTAGATGTGCTGGAAAATGCTTAGATAGATAAAAGCGTATTTTTCAAGAGTAATAGTTTGCAACTTGATAAAATGCCATTGAAAGGATCAACTTGGGCACACTAGTCCATGATTTGATATATTAGACAGAGAGAAGGACCATGTTGAAGGTTTGACAACCTTCGTCACATTTTGTCACGCATTATTCACTGCTTCAGACACGAGGATAGGCAGCAATTTACACAATTCACAATCAAGTTTATTCTCGATTGGAATCTTAGACTAAATTTGGTAGGCATTAATTAAATTGACCGAATCATTGTAACTTAATATTGCAATTGTACTATCGGAAGTGATTTGGATCGATATTTTGCAATCTCATTGGACGATGGAGCTAAGAAGCATCTCGAAGATTATCGTGAATGTATCGCTGATAATTGTTATTAATTGTTCCATGCTGTTGGTTTCGACACACGGTAACATAAACAACGATATAACTTTTGTTGGAATTTCGATGTACTGTCTGGAGGAGCCATATACTTCGGATATTGAAAGGCCAGGTGACACTAACCAATGGTTTTAAAATGATAATCAGTCCAATTTTACTGACCATATTGTGTTTAAAATGTATGGCGGGACTAAGCGTTAAATGTATTGATTGGCCTACTCCATGCATTGACTAATGGTCATTTCTCGACCCTTGTAATGGATATTATGACACATAAAACCTGTATCTGCCAATCGGTCGATACGAATCAGCAGCCAACCTAGTTGCAATAATATATTGGCAAAACTTAGAAAGTTTTCCTGTCAACGCAATGAATAATCTCCAAACCTTCTAAGGTACTTACAATTGTCCAAATGCAATGGATATAAAAGGAGTGGTGTTGGTATAACCATTTGCGTTACGTTCCTAACGGCAGATTGTATTGTCTATACGCAGCCATCTTACCAATTCTCACGAGATGAGGAACGAAGAACGGGCTAGATTAACCAAATGATTTATTAAAAGTTAAACCTTAATTAAAGACGTGCGTGGTCAAATGTTACTACCTACTTCAGTGTATTAAGATAGTGCAAAGTGGATCAAATACAATTCCTGCGATATCACAGTGCAACGCTAGCATTTTGACGTACTTTCCCACGTTTGCACAATCTATATGCATAGTGTGCCAATGGTAAACTCATTGCCGAAACTCCATTGTATAACTATGTAAAATAACCAAGTGTCAAACTGTTGCGGACATACCAGTAGATGAGTGTAAAAGGAAAAAGACGGTCTGTATTTTTTAATGCAACTAAACATTTAATACACCTCCATCGTCATATAGAATTGCCAACTGCTTTTTTTGAGGGTATTTAGCACAGAGCACTGCACTAACCATATGATGACATATAGAAAATTGCTTTTACACCATATGATACACCGACGACTGCAATTAACAAATGATGACACAGAACACTGCATTTACCATATGATGATACAGACCTTTGCTATTGCAGTTTAGTTAGTGGATCACTTTACTACATTGAATAAGGACACACTGTTATATAGAGGAGAATTGTGTGAACAGTTGTCAGAATGTTCATAGACTCTAGACATGCATTACGTATATTGTTCTGCGGCGAAACCTACTGTGTGGGTATCCGAAATTCACCATTCCTATCTGGCAATGGGCGGACGCCATTTATTCAAACACTTCAAATGTGCCAATAATATTGCATTGTTCTGGACAAAGACTGTACTAATGTGCACAACAGTACTCATGGCATATAAGTAGATATCTGTACAGTCTGTGCTACTCAGATATTCATTTGTTTTATTTACTTTAGTGGCACCTAAATGGTCATCATATATTAACGTTGGATAAGAATGATCTTTTATGCATTAGTAGTTCGATATATACCAATCAATCATCTACGGACAACCATATATTTCAAAGCGAAACATTTTCATATTATACCGTGAATGAGAGATATGACAAGATGAAAGAAAAGTTGCCATAAGAAATATTGCATCGTTAACATGCATATCAGATAAGTTATCACAATGCATGACACCATTAAGCGTTTTTTCCCACATAAAGTCATCAGAAAACACAACTACCGAGATGGCGACATATATCAATTTCGGCATAGATACGTAGGAAGGCACATCTTAGTCACAAATAAACCACGGTTTCCATGTCTGCATCTCATGAAGTATTTTTCGTGGTATGCACGACAATATATATATATATATATATATATATATATATATATATATATATATATATATATATATATATATATATATATATATATATATATATATATATATATATCTATATATATATATATATATATATATATATATATATATATATATATATATATATATATGTTGGTGCGGATACTGCGAAGCTAGAATGAATATCATGGCTTTAATACGTCAGTTTTATTCTTCAAAGCTGCCAGATACAGGGCCATTTGAAGAACAATGCAGTAGTTCGACCAAGTATATGACATAAAGCAGCCTTATATTAAACACAAATGGTAGTAGGCTTATGCATACAATGCAAAACACGACTAAATTCGGCGACTAAACGGTATGCTTCATCCATCTTATTGAATGCAATACAGCTGTTATTGATCATATATAACAATCATCACCATCGTTAAAAACTTAAGAGCAAACTTGACATTGACCATTCATTATGGTTTTATCAAAACTAGCATATTGTAAATTCTTCGACCAAGCAGCATGGACTATATTGCAAAGACCTCGGGCAGCGGGTCAAAGCAATGATGTGCGCATCAATCTAGCTGGTGTACATCAGTGTCATATAAGCAGTTTTCATGAATGCTGTTTCGGCGACTTTTGGTGACACGAAAACGTTTCAGATTTTACTACAGTATCCACCTGCGCTATATGATATAACAACTGATGAGGCCCGATAATGGTCAAGCAAACGTTCAAAATTGAGACGGGGCCGGACGAGTTTGTACCGGCATAAGACACAATCCGTTTAAGTTTTAAGTCCATGGTATAATCGCTTTCGAAATTTCATTTAATGACTACGTCGTAACGCAACTGTCAACAAAGCAGACATTTTATGGGGCATCTTTAATTCCAAACGTAACAGTAGATTGGGTTTTTTTTGTCATGAAAACAAATTGCACCCGTTGGTAGCAGTTGTTTTGCTTATGGTAAACTGAGCTAGACGGTAGGCACATATAACTACCACTTCTCTGAACGCTGAGCTCACTACATTATGTCACAGTGAATGTAAGTTGATGTTTGCTATCTGCCTCTCATTTGTGATTTAACTTTTGTTGCATCAGAAACTCATTATAACCAGTGCAATTTCTTTAATAATTTAAACTTTAGCCACTAATTGTATGGAAATACAAAGGTTCAATTATATCTAAGATATATATTATTATCGTGACAAATACATCAATAAATATTATTTGCTTATGTTAAAACAAAGTACGTTCTCATCAAGGGCAACCTGCTTATTAACCATTAAGAACAACTATCTTTGTGGCTGACGGCGAGTCGACAGATGCCGGTAAACACATTGCATATTCAGTAAGTGAAGAATATTTAAGCAACCTTCACAATAACGGAGCTAACCAAATGGGTTTTTTTTTAATATATGTGTAGAGGCTGCGATGAAAGTCTACAAGCGTCTTGCTTATGCTAACCACGTGTATCGTACGTAAATTTGTAATTGTGGATAATCCACAAAGTACCCAGTGTTACACTAACGACCTAATTCCAACGCTGTGCCTTTAAGTCTCACCATTATTTCACGATGTTCAGTCATTGTGGAGAACCACTTCAACTGTGCAATTACATCAATATTCCATTATGTAATATTTTGTGATGAAATTAATCTAAGGGAACAAAATGTTTACACGTACCAATACGTTATAATTCCTTTTTACAGGTCCAAAATTATCATGAGCATACAAAATTTTGTTGCCCGAGTAATTTATATTTTCTGCAAAATAGTCATGTAGCTTGGCAGATCCCTCTTTGTTGCAAAGCTTATTCCAGCTGGTTATGGCCCATTAGGCAAACGTCCTGAAGGACCTGACCGGTAAGGGAGCAGCTGCCCTCACAGGGATCATCTCTTCACCGTGTAAGAGTTACTTAAGCCATCTGCAAAGGTGGGTGGCTGGTAACAGAATAGGTGTGGTCCGCAGTCGTTGCGTGGAGGGCGTGATCTTCCGCATGCTCCATCACCTACTAGACCCTCATTGCAAGACAACGTGTAACTAGTCCAATTGCAACTCCGTCCACAATCAGAGCGGTATTTTCATCTTTGTGCGCTGTGGCCCGGCTGAGCAGGCGGATTCTGTCACATTTATACACATATATATGTATATATATGTATATATATTCATATAAATACATATACATATACGTATATTAATATATGCATATATATGCATGCGTATACCAATATATAAATATATATATATATATATATATTTATATTAACATAATTACACATTCATATATATATATGTCTATGCAGACATGTTTGCATGCTAATGTATGCATATGGGTTTGTACATATCTGAATACATATGCATGTACAGTTATATATCTATATATATGTATATATAAGTATTCAAGTATTCACTGACTAACACCTCGTACGCTAACACTTATTTTGTAACACCCCATCATAAGGTTTACTTAAGCATCAGATGCGAGTAGAAAGCCATAATCTCAATCATATTATTGGGTTACAATACCCAAACGCTTGTATTTAGAAAGATATGTCGACACTGTTTTCAATAATATACTTCACAGAACGCCAGCCTAGCATTTAAGCAGAATTAAGAGACAGATGGCAGTGTGATGCATGTCTGCTTTCAAATCCACTATGCAGTTTAAAGATTCACATTTTGCGCGGCGCTAAATAACATTGAATCACAAAATCGCACATATCTGGTCGCTGCACGACTTCGTATTCTTACAAAACACTTAACACACAAAAATGTCCCTCGTTATGTGTGTGTTATGAGCCTGGGGAGAAGAAGAGGTGCTAGTCTGATTCAATTGCTATTCAGGCAACGTATAGCCAGCAACTTGCCATGTTTTTGGTTGCAGTTTGCTAAAAGCAGATGGAACAGTTTTCTAATGGTCTTTTGATGATGTGGTCACACACGGGACGCTTAAAACGTTGCTATTTCAATTTTCATATATTACGCCCAAAAGCTAGTGTGATCCCTATAATGCATTATAAATAACATTGTATCGTTATTGTATGATTATAATACAATAATTCCTGACGAAAGAAGCAAATTTACATGGTATAGCAGCCATGAGGGACAACCGGTTTTAAGTAATGTTTTCACTCGACTTAATTAATAGTCAATTATTGGTGACCATTGGCAGGGCACCTGCCCTGGCATCGATCACCATAAGGTCTTATTTGGTCGTTTTTGTGAATCATAAATATACCGTCTTCTGTCGTCAGACAGAGGCGAATAACTTGCTACAAAGCTTACATAAGGCGTGTAGAAATGATTTACGGATGTTTTTCAACATAACAAAATGTACTGCATATAGGTCGAGCGCATGAAATATTTGACTATCGAATTCGCTATTCTACTCTAGATGATGCATGAGTGGAAAGGGATGTATGTGTTATAATTGAGCAATCATTCAAATGCAGCTTTCCATGTAATGCAAAAGCGGTAAAGTTCTTGTAAAGATCAGACGCACATGCATGAGTCGCTCTAGGAGTGTTTTTATCACTTCATATTGCACTTATTGGAATATGTCTGACATAGATATATCAAAAAGAGCACAAAGACGTGCTACTTGGCTCGTAGCCGGTATGTCTGGCTAAGGTTACGAACGACAACTGCTCTTGTTAGGACTGACATCTCATGACACATGGTGTCAACGGGAGAACCTCATACAATTCGATGGATTGGTTATTGTTAACAATGACTAATTTTAATCAGCTTTTCAGTGCTTAGAGCTTAAGACCCCGGGGATTTAAGGACACCTTGACAAAACATTTGGCCAAGACCAAATTAAGAAGATCGCCAGGGATTAGTTCACCTGTCAAAATAGTTTCAAACAGTTTACTGAACTCCTTAAATAATCAACGGGTTTTAAGTAATGTTTTCACTCCACTTTATTAATAGTCAATTGTTGGTGACCATTGGCAGGGCACCTGCCCAGGCATCCATCACCATGAGGTCTTATGTGGTAATTTTTATTAATCATAAATATTCCGTCTTCTGTCGTCATACCATTTCATCAACAGTAAGGTATTTATCAGAATGGCAGTTTTATTGCACTTGTGCATTACAGGATGCTTTTTATAATGTAGCATGAATATAGATTTGTGAAGATTCATTTCATTAAGTAAAAACTGATTATTCTGATTATGAGCAGGTATCATAGCCTTTATGAACTTTAATTAACGCGTTAACATAACAATACCACAGGAAAATTATAATATTGCATTAAATTACGTTTGCAAATGAAGCACAAACAAAGCTGGGTTGTCTGTCATTCGCTTATTGAAAAATTCCATACATTTGCAGTGAATGTTGGTCTGTTCATATATGTTCGGCGAGTAAATGTGTGAGCCAAGTAATAACTGGTGCATATGTAGATGACCATCGCACACTATATTTTTTATATACTGCGTCACAATTGATACAGGATACAGGCTCACGGTTCGGCAGTAAGGTCATGAAAAGTCAAAATGTACAAGAACCGGATTGAAACATTGTCTATTTGCTATCTTTTATTAAATAGATATCTGCTTTGCTGAAGTATACATTGATAGATCACTACTGGATCGATTGTCGTTATTAGCTAAGTTTAAAAGTGCACATGAGCGTTCTACCAGCGTCTGGCAGTCAGCTAAAGAAAAAAGATATTAAGACTGACTAACACATTATTTTTTCGTCAGTGAGATACTTAGCGATTAGAACATTGCAAACTGTAGGGATGTTCCATGCGGAATGAGTTGGAAAAACATTATCACTGAGTATTGTATTGTAATAGACTACCGTTTGAAGTATCCAGAGATAGCACTGTTGTCAAGTACTTCATCTCTGAGTGTAATAACACACCAAAAACGCATATTTTCTACACGTACGTGTCGCGATATCAGGATTGGCTTCATTTACTGAGTACCAATATATTCTCAATCAATTTCAATAATTGTATCATAATTATGATTTTCTTGGTTTGTTACAATTCCTCGCAACGTCGTGAGTAACACTGGGCCGCCATTTTTATGCTAACGCTTTAGGAAGTTCGCTGTACATTATGAGTTTGAGCATCCTATGTATCTATAGCCACTAAGTAAGACAGAGAAGGTTGTACAAATTGTTCAAACATTGTTTGAAAGCTAGGGGTAGTAGGCTTGATCTAGATTGAGCACACCTTCTCTAGAAAAAACAACGTTATTATATATTAGCTATGAAAGAGGGGTGTATAGAACTCTACGTTTGGTGTTTTAGCCACAGCGCTTCAAGCAACTCCATTAGGACCTTATACCATACACCGTGGGAGAGTTAAGAACGCAACCCAGTAGTCGGTGAATACAATGGGTTTTCCTTCCATGCACGTGAACAAATTATCTTGAAAACGGGTAACGTCCATTCTGAAGAATATACACGAAGCAAACGAGGTCGCTAGTGCTTACACGTATAGTACCATACCACTTTGTTTTTAACATAACCATGGATTGTACTTATGCATGGCACACTGAAAACAAAGTGTAGTTAGCATTTATCAGTAGCACATACAATTAGACCGAATGAATGGCGAAGGGACATTACACACAGAAACGTGTTTGACGAACCAAAACTCATCCCATTATACGTGCGTTAATTGAATACTTTATGACCAATATTACTTCGGGTAAGCCACTAACCTTCATCATGCCACATTGCGATCGTCGCCGAACTCCATTGTTCTAATGAACGAGTCGCATAAGTGAGTAAACAAAGATCTGTTTAAGTTACGGCAGGTTTTTTAACATACCCATATTCAGCAGTGGTCATAGTTAGTTAACTATGGGTAACATCATCTTAAAAAAGATTGCGATCAATCAAACATCCCAATGCTGAATGAATAGCCATAAGATTCTTGTAGCGCCCTTGCGTCATGAGTTCACATAAAATGATTAATCATTGCTTGCTTTAGCAGCTCTTATCTCATTTAAAAAACAATGTCACACTAAATGTCCGTGCGAGATGCAGAATCATAAATGAGCAAATTTAAATGTATACTGCTTAAGAGCCGCCGAATGTCACGTGGAATGAAGCTGCTGTCAAGCTACAGGCCAAATTTACAAGCATACTGTTGGATATTGGTACTGAGGCGAGGCTTTCAAAAGGAAACCCCATCGTTTTGACAAAATAGCAAATTATAAGTACGAGATCAACTGTCGAGATGATCAACTTTATTAAGGACAGGGTGATTCAGCTAAGCAGTTGCTTGGAATGTTTCGTGTAAGGCAATAACAACATTTGGCCATTTGACGATTGCTCAGTGTATTGAGAAATAGGTCAATTATGGTGGGTTTGTTATTATGGTTTATTTACTACAGCCAAACTGTCCAATTGTATTCTGAGTGCAATAGTTACGCGAATGGTAGAGGATGTAATGCAGTATTTTGTTGTGACTGCTCAGATATATAAGATAATGCTTCGCCGATAGATTGCCTTTCGTTATTCTCATAGTGACAATTAATTTACCTAAGCCCCATTTCTTATTCTTCATGTAAACTGCAAATCTTCAAAAGGCCGATTTAAGTCACCCAGATGACAGCAAGACAACGAAAAGAGCGAGAACTATGATGTGGATTGAACAATACAATTGTTGCCCATCATTGATATTGATTAAACATTAGGATGCAACCACTTATCAGAGGTAAATGTTGATGTTTTTAGCATTTATACAGAGGTTAGGATAGCATCTATTTCATTAAAGCTCGACGATATGATGCAATAATCCATCACATTGGTTTTGAATGATGCGTATTGCATTCCAGACCATCCACTTAATCAGCATTACAGACGACGATTTGCATGCATTTCGCTTACCACGATGAGTAATGTGCGCCCGCTCCAGGAAACTTAATTACTAGCGGTCCCCAACCTATCATTACATTCATTCATACACTCGGGGCACATGTGGTGTCGCTTTTATTGTGTTTAACAACTTATCACTCCTCCGCGCTGGCGAGGAATGCGTAGCGATAAATATTCCGTTTGCTTATTGTAGCAAGCAAACAGTTCTTCCAAAATTTCTCCTACTATTTAATCATGTTTTCGAGGAGTCATGCCGCATATATCAGCACGGTTTGGAACAAATGGCAAATACAAATAAATATATTGTTATGGATAAAACGTTATTTAATTAAGGTTTTTACTGTTAAGGTGCTTATGGGAAGGCGTAAGGGGAGAAGAATCGCTACTGAGGCAGAATGTCTTGTTGTGATACAGTGGAAAGTTGAACAAGTTGTCTTTACAGCTTGGGTGCATTCCATGCGTGGCACGATGCAAAGTGTTACAACTTATTACAATCGAGTTCAATACATCTATGCATCATCCGTTTATGTTAACCGACTACAACCTGGCATCATTTCTCATCTTAATCTTGTCTACACAACGCACCTGCACCTTTGTAGAACACAAAATATCAAGGTTTTACAAAGGGCCACATCGGTGTTGCCAGTATTTAATTGACGACGTGATAGCAAAAGTTTCCAGAACTGTACAATCTGCCGAGCGTGTAGTACAAGCTAGTCAATATCAGCAGCGGACCGTTTGTTTCAATTACAGGATAGAAATAGAAAACAATTGTCGATGAATTGGTATTGGAAATAACTACATGTGATAACATGTGGCTGTGGGGGGTGCTCACTAGATATTAAGCGTACAGTTTGCTGGAACTCTACGCTAAATGTTGATGCTCATATGAGGCTCGCTTTTCTTGATTTATTTGGAAAGATTAATGACATGGATAGCATAATCGTACCGCGAATAGGCGGCTAAGGCGGAACATTCAGTAAAATAACTATGCAGCTTTCTTGCATAAATCGCGGCCTAAACAAAACATTAAGCAATAAGGCAACAGCTAATGAAATATCCCCGCGACTAAGGCTTCCTTCAATGACCAAACCTTAATCATAAACTACTGCCTCTTGTTATGTTCGTGTGACACTAGTTACATTGTACGCGGCATAAACAAAAAATTTCGCCCTAAAGCAAAACCTTCAGAAACATATAAATGACCTGGACATATTTCCGTGAACTAATATTAATAATTAATTGTTGCCTCGAATTATGTTTATGTGGCACTGGGATTACCTTATCATTTACGTGTTTTAGCTACTAGTAATATATTCCATCAGTGGCTCATCAATTGGGTATGAAAAACTCAATATATACAACAATTAAGCTCAATTTATAAATAACGGGAACGACACATGCATTATCCTTATTCCTAACGAGCATTGAGTAAGAGTAATTTAAGGCATTTCATACGCCACAAAATATTACATCCCCAAGGAGTAGCTGCATAAACCGATGCCAGTGCATTGCATAATTAAGGGAGGGGATGATGTACATTTGGATGATTAAATCGTCATGCTCTTATGCAAATTTAACATTTATCACATATTTTAGCCCAACGGATCGTGCTCATTTCCGCGATGAATGAGCAAGCTTAAATCGAGACGATGTTCTGTACGAGGCAATATACAGATATAAGGCGTTATATGATCAGAAAATGAAAATCATTAAATTGGTTGAGACTTTCTGTTTACAAATATGCTTTTCTGCGAGTTATCAGCTCCTCGAACCCGTGCCGGTTTTTCGCAGAACCGGTAGCAATACTTTGCTTTCACACGACTTGCAATCGTTTGTGGACATAAATTATGCTAAGCAGAGAAAATACTGCTATTTGTTCTAGCACCAGCTAGATAGAACGACAACATGCCGCCTCGACACGTTAAAGGAATCAATGCATTTGCGTTGAGGGTCAGTAAGTGGTTATTACGAGATATAACAAGCAATCGTACAGCTTTTGAATTAGAGCATACTGGCGATGACCTGGTGTGCCGCTGATGACGACTGTATTAAACGTTAGTACTGATAACACTGCATCCTCATTGAAATGTCGGACAACGCATTTGGATGGACTGAACCGTGACTGCTCCATAGTCGTTAGACAACGAACGTCGGAGAGGAGTAGGCATTCTCTGGCATGAGTATTTCTCTCTGTTGAAGGTTGAATGCATGCGAGTCCAAGTGAATATATAAGCTGTAAATGGTTGTATCACTCGAACATCTAGTGTGTCGATTGATGTTATAAGAGCCATCACAGCACAACACACAAATGTTGTTAAATTATATATTTACAGCGAAGAGTGGATTAGAAGGTAACCGGTGACAAGGCTTGTCAGACAAATAGTGCAGTCATCGTACTGGACACGTAAGCTGAGAAACTAGTCATACAATGAACTCATTTGCTGCTGCATCAGACAAAAAAAGGGCAATATTATGTTTGTTGTCCTTCCTTTAGATTCAAGGAACAATGATAATAAAATGCAATGATTGGCACATTCGCTTCTGCCATTGGGAACGGTTGCAGTCATAATTCAGTTGATGAAAAAATAACATTGTTCGTTGTGTTCTGAATGAAAGAGCAACTTCCCATCACCCCGAAGATCTTTTTGCTTTCACTTGATGCTCCCCGTCAAAAAGCATGCAGTGTCTAAGATTACATGCGCCCCTAGGAAGCCATCCTGCATTATACTCTGCGAACAACTCCAGGCACGAAACCAGTAATCGAGCTATAACCACACATCATTGACTCCATTCCGAGTCTAAATCACTTTCAATGTGCCGCGTTGTTGCAACAATCGACGATATATACGATACATTGTGGATGTTTATTCCCTTTCGACCGCCCTTTTCAGTTGAAAAAATATATTAAACTGAAGTCAGTCATTAGTTTGCTCATCCGACGTCTTACACTCAACTCTCGTCAGTTTGTGGTCAGCATAAGAGAAAATGATTATAATCTGCAGTTTTGCAACTTAAGGATACCGAATATAATTGTTTCCGTTGATGTGTGACTACCAACTTTGCCAATTGCGAAAGAAAATTGACTACTGGCTGTATGGGCATCGCAATCGTGACGTAGGTGCTGATGCCAGTATCAATGCGGTGGTAGAATGTAAACGACTTCTGACACTGATCCAATATCGGTACTAGAATCTTCTCCTACCCTACATACTGAAAAGGCTATGCTTGCTCTTTCATAACGAGTTGTCTTGTCGAACAAAAGGTTCCGTTGGAGCAGAATTATGACTTGTAAAGAATCTAAGCTAGGCGCTGTCTTAACACCTAATTTCTTAAAACAACCACCCTCTCAAAAAAGACCGCTTTAAGTACTGGGCTTATACCACAAGCAAGCGGGCTGAATGCAGCTGAGCGGTACCGACAAATATGGTTCCGATTCTGATTAATTTGACCAACTAACCTACACCCACTTGTACATATACATTCCTGGCTTAGCTGCTTTCACGTATGTGACCACTAGCGATTATTTTATACAGCTGGTAAGCTATGGCGATATATCCTCCGACATCACCACACAAGCCATAAAGATAATTAACAAAAATGCTCTTCAATGTCAGGTGAAATCTTCAGATCTTCTCTGAACCACGGAACCAGTTGATGTCGCTACCTTAGTAGCAATCAAAATGACGGAGATACGACCAGCTTTTGCAGCTCAACAATGCGCCAGGTGTAGTAATGAACTGTCCACAGAAATTATCTTAGACATGAATAAAACATCGATTTTCTCCAGCCAGTACCCGAAATATATATTAATCATATAATGAGGCCTTTTCGGGGTGGAAAAGAAGGTGCAGAGCCATCTAATAATTCTTTACGCACACTTTGCAGCGTGCTCACAATAATGGCACCAATACCACAGGACCCGCGCAGTCATGTTTCTGAAAATAGAAATGCGCGGAACATGGAATGAGAAATTTGTGCATCATCGCTTTTGAATCGCTATATATAACTTGGATACCTCTATAACGTAATTATACACGTATACCATCACCCTAATTAATCTCAAAACTCACTACTTTATGTGTAGTTAATATATGCAGCTGGAATATTGTAATCAGTCATACTCTTTTGCAGCGCGCTAGTACTCTAGCCTATAAAAGCAACTAACATGAATAGAAATAATGATAATAATAGTGAAAATAGCGGCACATCGTTTCCGTTGAAAGTTGTACGTTAAGATTCTGCATAACTGCCACATCTAAGTACTGCTTCTTGCACCGGATGAACGCAAGTTCAGTGGTTATGTAGCGTGTCAGGCTGTGCAATGTTGAGGTAATTGGTACATTACCCAGGACCGGGAATGCCACATAACCAGCAACTGGCTGACATGACTAACATGGTTTATATTGTTCATAATAAAAGTTTTATGCTAGCAAAGTAACAAAGTAAGCCAAAGAAAAATAGTGTGAAGCATTCTATTTGTATAATGATTCATTTCCTGTTTTACGAGCGTTTATAATGGGAAATAAATCTCGACCTCTCATTGCATGCATATAACAGGGCAATTACAAATTGTCGAACAATTAGTCAAATGCAAGAATCATAACAAACGAGGAAATCGAATAGGAATTTATCTCTATTTAGCACATGTGTTTTCTGATTTGCTACTGTAACGCATGTGTGGGGATTTTTTTTTTTCAGACAACACTTGATATACATTGCGAGCTGCAGCTAGTGATGGCAATCTGGACTTTCTCATTGTTGGTCATATTATCGGTTCGAATGCTATTTGTTCTACTAGCAATTCAAGAATAGGTTGTAAAGATATGTACTTTGCCTCTAATCAGATGCAGCAAGCAAGCTAGCAGAATATATTCCTGTAATAAGGCATGCAATATGTGATGGGAACAATATCATTGACTCTTTGGCTTAGAGTTGAAGCTTTTATCCTCCACGTTGATAATGACGGACAACCACGTTAATAAATTGCATGTGAGCTTGAGAATGAATTTCGGAACAACCTCCAGTGTGTAAGCATGCTAGTATGTTTGTAAGCTTAATTCTACTATATAAAAACATAATCACATTCGGCGACATGAATGCACATGGCACTGTTCACGTATAACGACTTATATTCATGCACAAGGACCGTAACTAATGCTTTGTCAGATATCTAAATGCATAGTTGGTATTAACAGCATATGTTGATAATACGGTGCGGGATGTGGTAAACCAAAGTTGTTGTGCAGTATTCAACAATGTCACCTTAGTTACTAACTTACGGTGGCATGTTTAGTGTTTCCTAGGGCAGCACTGTTTCGGCCCAATTCATTCAGTATATCAACTGACTAGGCGGTATCATTATCATGCGATTGGCAAATTTGAGGTGATGCATGAGGCTTTTACACATGCTAGCACGTGTTTACACCAGAGAAGACACAGCATATATACATCGTATGCCTGCGGGATAAATACTATTTGAATTATACGCAATGACTCGGTTGTAGCCTCTGCCAACCAAAACGAGTCGATGTAAATAAAAATTTGGTCGTTTAGTTGTAATTGTCAGTAGATGTCAGAGATGTGAGGGACGGTATGTATATTTCTATCACATCTGATCCCATGTCTTAGACAGCGGCTGCATTTTTAAAGGTATACGGCAAATACTACTCTAAGCGCTGATACACCATTTGCACCGCATGATGACCAACAATTCGCCCTTTGATGTTCAAGCATCCATATCTGCAATCATCGCCAACCACATGAAAAAAAGGAAAACTGTTATTGAAAAGCTAGGGATATGCAACAAAGAACAGTAAAAGTCATATCGATCATTATGATAAATGTAGCGAGTTCTCGGGTCATCCGTGGCGTTTTGCAGGCCAAAAAGATTTATTGTGAGATGTGGTGAGCAGCATAGCAGATGACGAAGTTTTTCACACTGCTGCACCGTCACTGACGACAACTTACCAGTTTATCGAAATAGGGATGGAACTGCATTTGTACAATCAAAGCCGCAAAAACATACACAACATGTTGGACATAATGTATGCAAATGAGAATATAGGTGCATAGAACTGCCTGAATCCCAATACCTCACTGTGTCACAGAGCTAGCGAATTGTGGTTACCAGAGACCCATCAATATCCATTACGACAGAGCGATCGAGGTTGGCTTTTTCAATTTACAACCTCAAAAACACGGTAATCATGTATGCCTCGCGTGTGCGACTTTCCCAAACTCGCAGACTATTCCGGCATAATAGCTTATATTTTCTGTTAATGACTTAACCAAACTGAATCACAAAACCTTTTCTGTCGCAGCATTTATTCACAGAGCTAGATGATTAAATATAACTGTATGCATGTATTCTTATACTGCAAAAGCTTCTGAGGTGCCGTTGTCGCCACGTCTTCATGCCCGTCGCTGTTTAGAATGATTAATGTTTAAACTGAGCAAAAACCAACATCGGCGATTGCAAATTTCAAGATGACTAGTAATATGCATTTGCATCAAAATAATGCCATCCCATTTTTCGATTATGATGCGGCTTCTACCTGATTTCGTTGCAGTATTGTCAACGGGGATTTTGCAATAGCAAGGATCTCATGGTAGTGTATCATATTAGGAATCCGTTATGACATGGTAATGTTTTTTATATCATCTGGGTGTTTTAACCATTATTTAACAAATTCAGATTAGATAATATCCATTTTTGTGGGGAGATGAAATGTCATTCATCTTCATCGGGAATAGCAGCTATGGATGCTAGTAGAATGCATCAGCATTTGACGTACAGAACCAAATCAGTCTCTACCGATGTGCGGAAAGCAAACATTATGAGCGAAGGCAAATATAGGTATGGTGGAAACTGTCTACAACTGGAAAGATAATTCATTAGGAGTTCCGTCACCTGGACAGCAAACAATAGTGGTGCCGTTCCATGCATCATCATTATTTAAACACGCTCGTTAACTAAATAATGGATTGAAGAGCAAAATGCCATTTATGAAATATTGCGCCCCTTGAACGTTATTTTGTGTTGCAAACTTCAAACAGCCGACTACAATGTTGGCAGATCGAAATTGTTGGCTAACAACACACCTTGACGGCATATGCACACGCGTAATTCAATAAATTCCGTACCTGACAAGCGAAATGGGGTAAAAAGATCAATTGAACAATGGTGAGGGTCAACGTTAAGGTTATAGCCTAAAGCAATGCCGTTAGCATAGTACGTCACAGCTGGTCATTGAGAGCTCTAGGGCACATATTGACAAATTACGCCCGCCGTTTCTAGATAAAACAATGATACAAGCGACTGTCATCATGAGTCTCTGTGAGGGAAATGGAATGTGTCATCGATGATGCTAGCGCAACAAGTTTAACTTGTTGGGAGTGGTTCGCTTGGTTGAATGAAATAGTGTCAAACTTAAACAAGTCAAATGAAGATAGCATATTCCTAGTTGCTAAAATTGCATAGTCTGACATCTGGTGTGCTTTAATATTTCGGACTGAATAGCACTAACGAACTGTAAGGGTCGCAATTTGGATGCTATAAACAAGTCAAAGATACAAAGATTTACAGTCATAAAACACCAATTTACATGAATGAACCTAATGAATTAGTAACGGCGAGTGTCCAGGTGTAAATTAATTGTTATTATTGAAATAATAATCCAGACGCATTAGCTTTACAAAATGTCTTGGAATAAAGTGTAAACTGAGAGCTAAATAGCTAAGATAGTAACACTATCCGGCGTCATACTGAAAAACATGCTCTATTTTTGCTACGGCCATGCCTGTGTCGAGCTTACATCCACACCAATATACAAGAGTCAGAGAGGTACGCTACTGTGATAAAACAAATGGCTCATTAGCTTGCTTTTTTGTGGTTGGAGAACCTGCTCTTTTATGATGTTAAACAATACTGAATACATAATGCAAATCAAATTCGAGTATTATAGATTTTGCAGATATTTAACAATCGCAAAGATTCCATTGATTTTATGAGCTGCATAATTTACCACAGAACCTTGCGTAGGAATAGGCAGGTGTACAGGAAGCTATCAAAGTAAACTAAGCGTTAACCAAATATCAGTGTACATCACCAGGGTGAACAGTTCATTTCATACGCAGACGCATGCAACATGTAAATACATTCTTTCACTGCGAACAGAACCTTATTAACAACCTGTCAATGTCTTCACACAATACAGTAGCAGCAATAAGCCCATGCAACCATAGCGACCATAGACCAGTTAGGACCCATCTAGGTGGAGGAACAAGGATAGATCTTGTAAGGCGGGTCACGGAAACCGCTGTAACTTTGCTTACCGCTCATGCTTTATTTGACTTCTGACGCATTACCAGTTTATCAACTCATTAGTGGAACATCATCGGTCGTTTTGGAGAGGCTATTTAAGCAGTCAGGTAGTATTCTCCTGCACGAACATCGTCAGGGCGGACATGGCACAATTCCGCTAATTGTGACTTATGTGAAGAACACAATGCAACGAAAAGAACCCAAGTGCATGGCCGTAAGATTTTGCACTGCACACTGTTGCGTTGGGGGGCGTCGGTTGAATGGGAAACCATCATAGCAACATGCTTCTCTTGCCTTATGCTTATTCTCAAATATGATATCTTGAACTTGCTCATCGTTGTGTTTCTATCCAATGCTGTCAAGGATTTGTATCTATATGTTTTGCAAAATGGAATGCACTGACGTTATGGCAAATTCATCATTTGCAGCTACAACCTAATCAATAATGAACATCTCGGCACACGTAGCAGCCAAGCACAAAATAGTACATATGTTTCAAATGCCCTGAAAGAATAAAAAAACGTATCAGTCAGGAATCATTTTTACCTGCCATAAAGTACCCGTCAGCAAATGGAATACGACAAAGAGGAAATCGTTAGAGGTTTAAAAACATGTGAGGTGATATGTTCATTCAACCGTACCCTGGGGGCTCCATTGTACTCACTGCACCTGGTTTAAGGAAATAATACATCCTAATCCTCTCGAGGATCAGTAAAAAAAAGAATACACAAGTTGTCACAGGTTTTGACAAATCATGATCTGGTTTCATGGTAATGGGAACACGAGCTTTATTAAACTAGCATCAGAAAATAACGACAATGATCTTTCTTAGCTAAACATCTTCAAAAAAATTATTGATATCACTAATTTTAGACAACCGATGTACTGTTTGGAAGAAGCACATAATTTAAATATCAAAGGTAAGCTGCGCTAAGAAAATCATTAATCTATTATTGCAAAATTGCCCGACATATTTAGTCTAAAGCCAATGAATGCATGTATGCTTGAGATACGTGTCTTTCTTCTACAATTTGCTTATGGATATGCTCAATGAATTGACTCACAGGTATTTGTTATCCTTAAGATTGTAAATTGCCATATCTCAGGCCTATAACCAATGTCATATGTGGCATATATTAATTCAATACATCTTCTGACAAGCTTACGGGTCGATACGAATTAGCAATAATCCTACTTGCAGTCATATAAAGGCAAAACCTAGATGGTTTCCTTGGTAATGCAATGTATGGTGCAGATGTGTTTTAATCTTCCAGGGCACTAAATGTTGTACAAATGATAGAGTTACTTAATGTGTTTTCTTTTCTGCATATTGCGCGGTCTTTTGACTTCAATATCCCATCTTCAACCTCAAGCATTTTTTCCCAGTAACATTCAAAGTTAAAGGTTTGATTGAAAATATGTTTTCCTATTTCACTCTTTTAAAAGAGAGGACTAGGTGGAGGAGAAAAGTACTTTACTTAAGCAAGCAATATGGATTTCGGACTAATTAAATGTTTAGCTAGTCCGCAGCGCTGGATTAAATATATTGAAACAGCAGCTTTTATCCTTGCGGTTGCTAATTTTCTATGGCAATGCGTTAGCTTGATCTTAGGGATATATACAGTGAGAACTTTGGAATTATTGCTGAACTGATAGATGTGTGTACTTATTGATGTGCTGTTGGCTGGCTGAGCGACGTCGTATTATACAGTAAAACCCGGAAAACAGACGTACTGGTGTTTTGTAGACCTCTAGCTATGCACTAGGGCAATGAATTACTTAATATTGAAATGCAACGTTGCTTAGGCAACTAATACTTAAGGAATCAGTAGCTGGTACATTATAAATGGCTAAACACAGCATATTGCGCTACAATGCGCTACAATATAAAGACCAAGGGCATACCGTCTTGACAATGAAGACCGCCTTAATCGGGTTGTTATGCATCAAAGTTGTTGCCTTATTTATATAATTCATCAACTATTCAGGTATATACGTGATTACATAAACGGCAGAATTGAGGTGAGGCAAGATACGTTTTCCCATGTGTTCACCCGTTACCACCGGCACATGACACAATATATAAGCAATGTATGTCAATGGTACAATTACCGCTAGCACCGTACTTGCAGTTTACAATCCATTTTTTATTGTGCACGCGGCAGTTGATGGAGGTATGTATAGTATTATGGAAAGGCAGTTTAAGATTAAGACATGAGACGTCTGCATATCTGACGTCGAATGGTTGTATTAACGAACAGAATGACAAGTAATTCATAGAACATCGTGACGAGGCAAATTATAAGTGAGTTTGTTATGCACAATACCGTTTCTGTTTCTGCTTCCCACGGTAAGTCACGAGGGCACGTAACTACCGAAACGGCTATCAATATTCATCGCGGACTGGACACACAGGGTAACGACCTCAAAATCATGGTATACATGTTTGCCTCTCATGATGTATTTCGCGTTCGATGAAAAACATGCATTGCCTCAAAGCTAGTGCACACGCATACTTTAGTCAATCTTCAGTTGTGCCAAAATGTTATTTCGTCTTGATGAACATCGGTTGCGATCGTTATTCAGAACTAAATTCCTTCCATTCCAGCAGAATCCGCTTATCTTCATTTAAGAGAACCATCTTGGTGGCTGGTGGTTTGCAAGGTAAGGTGCGTCGGGGAAATTCAGTCTAGTCCCTTTAGCGCTGTTATTTCTACTTGGCAATCTTCAGTGATAGCAAATATACGGCCATATTGCCAGTTTTTGATCTGCTGGATCACAATGACCCCCTCAAAAAAACTCTCACGGTGGGTGCATCAGGATGAATAATTTGTGTCACAAATGTTGGAGTAGGGTGACATTAACTATATCGTAAAATTATATTTGCCACAGTTCAAGTGGAAAAGATAGAACACGACTATATCGTATATTGTCAAGTAGATCAGAAACTTCCCTTTAAAATCGATATCTATTCGTGGCAATCGATATTGAACTACAACACTACTGCTGTCTAGTCAGTCCTGGTCTAATCAAATTGGAAAGTAGATTATGTGATGCCATCGCTCCCTTCGAGGGATTTATTTTTCGTACTCAAATACTAGCTTGCATCTGTCAGATTAATTCCAATTTACGTTGAATCTGCGATGTGTTTCCCTTCGGTCAAAGAATAGACCCGATATTAACCATAACATATGTGCATAACAGAATATAAACTTTCTATGTTTATGGTATGCCGTTAAGTCGTGTCCTTGCAAAGTATGTTATGAGGCCGTGCAAATACAAAATATGCTGTTTTGTGTATGTCAGTGTGTCACATTACTTCATTCTCTAGGATGTAGCGGCACCTAACTGACGAATGAAGGATCGAAAGGTATAAACGGAGATGTAGCAAATAAAAGCCATTTACAATTAATCACGCATGCTGCTTCTCAATCTCGGTCACTTACTTCAGCAACACAATACTTATTGTTTAGCTTTGCATCAAATTACGACACAAGGAATATAGTATGCCACTGTGATCGTTATCATGGGGATGACGGTTATCATAAGAATGCTTATAATAACTATAACCCTTGCTATGCTACCATTTGCCAACAAATCGGCTCCATCAGCCATTATCGTACGATAAATGTATAATTGCTACATTTCGCTATTCTGTGCAAAGATGTATATGTGAGCATTCGCTGAGGCGTATACCATTATCGAGCGTTCTACTGCTCAGTGATTTTAAAGCAGCGTTTGGGGGCCTGCAATTCCAACGATTACATTTAGTATAACATTACGTATATTTCAAATACATTGATCTATTAAAATGAATAACAAACGCAGAAATGTAAGGCTTTGGCAAACTTAGCAAATGCAGCCATTATCTTAGCAATTATGAACACCCGGGCCAAAAGCGGACGGCAGATGTGCCCAATATAATGACACTCGGTATAATGTCATTGAACGTATCAACTTGGGCGCACCAGAAATCCAGACCATGATTTGACATAGGGACCATGCTGAAGGTTTGACAACCTTTGTCACATTTTATCAAATATTATTCACTGCTTCAGATACGCGGATACACAATTCACAATCAAGTTTATTTTCGATTAGAATCTACAGACTAGATATGGTAGGCATTTCTTAAATACACCAAATCGTAGAAACTAAACATTGCAATTGGACTATCGGAAATGATTTGCACCGATATTCTGCAATTTGTATTGAATAATAACGCATCCCATTGGACGATGGAGATAAGAAGCATCTCAAAGATTATCGTGTATGTATCGCTGGTAAAAGTTTACCAATCAGCACCAACCCTAGTTGCAATAATATATAGGCAAAGCTTAGAAGGTTTTCCTGTAAACGCAATGTATAATACAGGTCTTCAAACCTTCTAAGGCACTTACCATTGTCTAAATGCTATAGATATATAAGGAGATGTGTTTATATAACCATTTGCGTTTCGTTCCTTACGGAATATTGTATTGTCTATACGCAGCCATCTTACCAATTCTCACGAAATGAGGAACGAAGAACGGGTTAGATTAACCAAATGATTCATTATAAGTTAAAGCTAAATTAAAGACGTTCGTGGTCACATGTTACTACATACGCCTGTGTATCAAGACAGTGCAAAGTGGATCAAATACAATACCTTTTCCTGCTGCAATATCACAGTGCCGCACTAGCATTCGTTCAATTGTTTGAAATAATATTCTTCCGTTTTAATGCATCGGTTAGGCGAAACGAAAGGCAAGCAAAGAACGATTGGGATAATATGATTGAAGGCATAGTTCATTGTTCATATTTGAATGCAATGGTTATACAACGGCAGCTAGATTCGAACGGCAATTTAAACAAGGTAATGCAACACCTTAATCATGTGGATTTATGGCATAAGGACTACAGTGTTTTTTGCACAATCTATATGCATAGTCTGTCAATGGTAAAATCACGGCCGAAATTTCATTTTATAAATATGTAACAAAACCAAGTGTTAGTTTGCTGCACACTTAGCAGTAGATAAATGTAAAATGAAATAAACGGTATGTATTTTTTAATGAAACTAAGTGTTTTTAGCACTCCATCATCGTATAGAACTGCAAGCTGCTTATTCTAAGGGTCTTTAGCACAGAACAATACAATTACAATATGATGAAACAGAACGTTGCACTTATACAATATGATAACACTCATATTTTCTGGACATACATTACGTATATTGCTCTGCAGCGAAAGCTACTGTGTGGGTATCCGCAATTCACTAATTCCTATTCTGTAATGGGCGAAAGCTATTTTGTAAAACAATTTAAATATGCCTATAGCATTGCATTGTTTAGGTAAAACGCTGTACTAATGAGTACAACAGTATATATGTATATATATATATATATATATGTCTATATAAATATATATATATACATATAGACATGAATATATATGTATAGATACATTTTATATATCTAAATATTTATATA
>CM067354.1:14355595-14391706 GCA_034190875.2 Urechis unicinctus
CAGTGTGCGAGAACCAAGTATCAAAAATATCATCTCTCTGAGGGGGGAAATCTGAAAATACTATCATCATCTTTTGTCATTAGCAGTGAACAATCTTCAGCCCAGATCTCTTGGCGAGCATCTGTTGTACAAAACGATATTGGTCTTAGAAGACACTTTCCAATTTCCAATTCAAATTCTCTCTGTAATTGCCAAGGAACATTTCTATGTCTTCATCATGATACAGTCAGGTGGCATCACTGAGGTAAAGGATATCTTTGATTTTTTTCTGAAGTTTTTCGTGTGAGAATGCCTCCCACAAATGTCGACATCCATTTTTGGCATCACCTCTTGGGCCAAGAACGTCACACCCTGTCCTAAGATAGAGGCATGTAGCCGATTCTGAACCCGAATTCCAGTACTTGAATTTATCTAATGCATTCCTCCCCAATTTGTGACCCACTTCCTTGCAAATGCCAGATTTAATAACCTTTAACTGTTTTGCACAAGCTTTGCTTAATACCAGCAAAAAATGGGCATTACAGAATAAGAAGTGTGTGTCAACATCATTACCAAGTATATTCTTCCTATATTGTGTTAACTGAACATTGAAAACTTTGTTCACACTGCACCTATCATACATCACAGCAAACATTTTGTGGAGTATTTTCCTGGACACAACTTCCTTCTCAATGGGGTCATTTTCATATACAGATGACAGTTCATCAATCATGCAGATTACATTATCTAACAATGTCGAGCTATCTTCGACTGCAACAGATGTGTACCCTAGGGAAAGTGTTTTACCACTGCTAAGATTAATCTGCTGTCCCATGACTTGTTTATGATCTCTGGAGGTGCCATCAGAATGGAAGTCAAAGTGATCAGCATCACATATTTCCTCAGCAGCCTGGAACTTACTTAAGGCATTGGCTCTATCCATCATATTGACACAAATACTTGGGCTTGGAATCTCTGAGCTTTTAAGGGAGGAGTTCAGCCTTGAAACAGTTTGAATCACCTTGTCTTCTTTCTTTGATGACATCTCACATTCACCCATTAACTCCATTGCACATTTCTCAACAGATTCAGTGAATTGAAAACCTTCACGCTTTTCTAACCCACTACTTTTTATCAGTTCTAACAGTTCTGCCTAAATCCTTGCACATTGATTTCTCAGGCACACCAATTGATTTTTCAATATTTTTCTCTCTTGAATTAGTACTTCATTGGCTAGTTTGAAATTGTTTACCTTGACATGCAACCCACGAATTTGCTCACGCAACTGCATTTGATGTGCACTTCGCACTGCCTTAGCAGCAGACTTAAGGTTTGCTTCGTTATTTGCCAACTTTTTCTTTGCGTCTATTTTTCTGGTACTTAACAGATCCTGTCACACTCTTTAAATTGGCATTCACACTTTTTATTTCGTCCTTACAGCCAGTTCTTTCATATAGTTTCGTTTCTAGAACATTCACTTTTCTTTCCAGAGCCTTAACAGTTCCAACCGTGCTTTGTAGATTTCCATCTAACCTTCTGATCTCCACCTGCTTATCAGAGCAAAGTTCCTCATACGTTGACAGCCGAGTCTTGATCAGGAGACATTCGTCCTTGGTCTTAGGTAAATGAAACAATAACAGAAGTGAGCCTTCATAGATTTATTTGCCTCTTTTGTAATTGCGCCATGCTGGTCTAACATTTTAGGCAAAAGTACCTCCGTGACATACTGGAACAGCGAGTCATAATAAAATTAAAGTTTCTCACATTATATGAGGGCAAAAATATAAACAGGCAGATTATCATAGCAATTGAAAATCGTTTGAATAAGATAGAATGTCAATATCAGCCAAACACTTGCTGGTGTAATAAATCAAATTATTGTTCACAATAAAACATAATAACTGGTAATAATGAAACACTAGAGCCTGTCTTCCCCCCTGTGGGTGCGGGGGTAGAATAGGCCCACTGTATCCTCCTGCATGTCGTAAGAGGCGACTAAAAGGGGGCAACCTGTTGGCCGTGGGTTGCGACTCGTGTCGGTGAACAATGGGATCCAAGTGGTTGAGTGGAGCGGTCCTTTTAAGGGCTTTATCTGCAACACACTACTCTGGCCCGGATTTCGCCTAGACGAGAGGCTGGAATGGCCTGGTCCAGTCAATCGGCTGGTGGTGACTTGCCCTAGGATACTATTTGCATTTTTATCTTTTTAAACATCATCCACTTGTATGTCCCTCTTTTTTCCATTTATCTTAGAAGGCGGTCGCTTAATCAGGTCAAACTTATCCATTAACCTTTCTAGGCGCCATATAACACATACGTGTTGGTGTGCCGTTAAACCCTATTCTCACTCACTCACTAGAGCCTGTCTTTTACAAGCACATGTAATAGAGATAACCTATCCTAAATATTTTCACAAACGTTACTCAGTAGATGCACACAGCACACAGACTTTGGTCGTTTGACTCCAGTGGTGCATTCTATGTGAAATTTACTAGAGCATATTGAACAAGTCACCTGCAGCAGACACAGAGATGATAGCAACAAATACCGGTATTTGCAGTTTGTGCTGCCTAATAGCAGCAAAAGAGAACATACAAAATATCATACCAATAATCCTTCATCTTTCCCACATCTCATACAGAAGATGTCTTTCAGCTCTGGAGAAAGAAAATTAGACATTCACAATGCTCGAAAGGTTCTAAATGTATATATCTTCAAATTAAGTCACATGACATTTAAGGCTAACACAACTAAATGCAACAAATATTATTATTGCAAACACATGTTGTATCCTTTTTAGATATTTTGTCCATGGTAATCAAAACATATAAAATTGACAAATGCATGGTAAATGGTCATATAAAAATGCTCAAAAGCGATGTACCTGATTTTGCATACAGACAATTCGCTAGATGGCAACGACCATCGTTATGAAATGATGAATGTAGGCCTGACTGGGTCACAAAGCGATGAAATGGTGAATATAGGCCTGACTGGGTCCACAACCACTCAGCAGACGGTATAAATTAGTATACTAAAAACAGCGTAACCCAGTCCCAAGTAGACAAGCATTGGGGCATCATGTGCTTTCTTGCATGTCTTCCTCCCCTGTTTTTTTTTCGGCCGTGTTTCTCAATCATATTTGCAAATCGTTGTTTCTCTGTCTGCATAATTTCTTGGTGAATAGGTGAGAATGTGATTATGGCAGAGTTTGCTGGCACCACTTGTTGAGCTATATCCTCTGATATGCGAATTAAGCATTTTCAATTAGCCATCAAGGTATCTACAGACATTTTCTTCCCGGCATAAGAAAGGTTCAGGATACCATTGTGTTTTTGGTTTCAATCACATACTTACGGAATTTCAGTTGAGCCTCTAGTGCCTTCCTCTTGTTGGCCTCATATTTCAGAACATTTGTATCCACCTCTTCTGAGATGCACCAAAGTCCCCCAAATGCTGTAAGCTCTTTCGTAAGTTGTTCTTTGTGCACACTTTGTTTGAGGTCTTTCTGATCGTGGTGCAGTAGTTTGTCTGCCAGCTTTGCTAAACGCAGCTGCCTGATGTAAATCTTTTCCTGTAAATACTCCACCTTTTGTTCCTTCACTAATTTCCTGGACTTGTCCATGAGTTCAGTCCTAGTTTTAGCTTTCAAGGTGCTCATCCAACTAAAAGTATGCTTGTGACTCAACATTATAATACCCTCTATGGCATGGGTGGTTGTTGCATGATGCTAAGGAGGCGATCAAATTAACCGAATGTCCGCTGGTATTTTGGTACTGATCTCTTTTCTTCCACCAGCTCGGCGGTCCATGACGAGTGCTCTCCATCTTCTAAATGGTCTTTCAATTGTCTTGTGCATATCACTAATTTCTAGTGCCTGTTTGATGAGAGCACGAGTGTCCAAATGGGGTTCTACAAGACTGTCAAGTACGTCGCCACGCCTCATGTGCTATTCGGTTAGAAGAGTTGCAGTTTCGTCAAGGACAGGACTAGCATCAATATTCCAAATTTGTTATACATTGCCTGGCAACGAGCTGTTATATTTGAAACATGGCCATTTTTTCTTCCATGGCTCTCCACAGTGGCTCAGTAACGATCTTAGCTCTGAGACCCAATGTCTTGCTCCCGCTTGGTAAGTCTTCACAGCAACATCAGCAAAAACTGCTAACACTAATTTGTCATCTTTGTTGTGTGAATACCTCGAGATCTTTGTGAAGGTAGAACACACCAGCATTGTTGTGGAACCGGATGTTAAATAGATTCCCCTTGAACGCCGCTAGTGGGACGCGTTTCCACTGACCTTGAGTTTGAAAATCCCTGAATTCCAAAGTTTTCCCTGACTTCTGGCACCCACAATCTTGAACAGTTTTGCAGATGGTCCTTACCATGCAGGCGGTAACTGATTCACCTGCTTTATTGAAAGCGCCAGGTAATGCCATGCTACCAACCGTCTGCCCGTTATGATCCAGGGCTTCCCATATTGACAATGTTTGTTGTTGGCTTGTTCTGAAAGGTCAACAACAACATGAAGGCCTCAGAAAAAAAAGTTAATCGAGATCAAGCATTCCTGTTCCTCGGTGGAAAGCTTGTCCCTCCCTGCTTGACTTTGGACAATGCTTCTTTTCTCTTTCCTCCTAGTAGATAGTTAATTTGTTATGTTGGTCCTGGCCTGGTCGGTGATGGTGTTCTTTAGATTTATAATAACTTCATTAGCATAAATGATTGAATTTGGTATCATATGAAAGAACTAATCTTAATTAACAACATTTCTAAACAGCAAAGTCTGGCATTTATTTTTTTGCCGTCGGCAGCAAGTTACACAGAGCACTAAACGACTTGTCCAAACCAAATCGGCACGGCGTTTGACCGCCCTAGCATTGTTGCTAGACGACAACATGTGATGGTCCTGTGAAGCGTACGTACGTGGCTAAACTAACGTTTAACTGTTGCATTCATTCTTCCTCCTTGACCCTGTTACTATCTCACCCTTATCCCAAGAGCCGCCGTAACTTACCCAATCTCCCTTATTGGAGTTTATTCCCGAGGCAACTCATGCTTCTCTATTTGTTCAATAAGCCTATGATACTCTCGGAAAACGACTTTGAGCTCCGGATCCATAGTACAACAATATAGCGTGTACGAACGCCTGGGTTCGTTCCTGAGGTCCACTTAGCTACTCATTCTGTAAGAGACTAAAATAGATCCTGCCACCAAATGTAAAGGTCTTGCTGGGACGCTGCTACTACCGTTGAAACATTGAACTCTTTAAATTAATCGAGCTGGCAAAATCCCAAAACTTAAGTGAGGAAAGACAAACGTCTGGTTTCAGTTAAAAGTAGAATCCAAACAGACAATACAGAAACCACAGAGTGCAACACTGGTTAAACCTAAATCACTCCAAAAATGCCCAAAGCTTCCCCTAGCACCCATTAAACCAGCTCCCTGACTAGAAAAACTGGCCCATCACCAAGTTTTGACGGTTTTGTTTGAGCATTTCAAGAGAGTTGAATGATTGTTAAATTTGGCATAAGGGTGTCTACGTTGACTGTCATCGAGACTGCCAAGATGGCGCTCACAGAAGAAATTGGCTACCCGACTGAATTCTGTCCTCTCCAGTTCTGATTTGGTTGGCTGAGCTGATTTTCTTGCCACTGTATAGAAAATCTGATAGCTGGTTGTCAAAAGTTTTTACAAAAGCATTGCACAACTTCTTCAGTGTACTCATGAACAGTTCCTCCTGGTCACGATACATCAATTGGAAGTTAGAAGGATGAAGCTCAGGTTCAACATATCCATATAACTGTTACACACAACCTTGTCAATAGTTGTTAATGACTCTGGATTGACCTAACCGTCCTTCGGGAAACTGTACAGTTCCTGCATCTCTGAGACGAAAACTTCATTTCGTACTATTAGAGAATGATATGGTCTAGTAACTTTGATATACATCACAGCTAGAGCCTGAATTGTGGTCATGAGACAGGTAAGATCAAGGTGGACAGATAGCAGTTTCCGGTTTGCTTTGTTTTTGCCACCCTTTACTTCCTTTTCCAAAAGGTCAATAAGGTCTTTGTGTAAGTGCAGACCCCGTTCAGTACGGACTGGTTCATTCGTTTGCACTTACAGTCAAAAACTTTGGTCTGCTTTGGGGGCAAACACTTATATAACTTTCTAGCTATGTAAAAAAAATTCCAGGTAGGCAGACTGAAACGTGTTACTTCTTCACAGCGCAGAGACGAATAAAACGGCAGTGTTTGATAACGCCAACTGGTAGATATCACTGCGCGAATGTAGAGGTACTACATTTATATTACACAATATTCTTATTAGTTATTGTAATTGTCATAACAAAACTTGAGATATTAGCGATAAAAAATTATAAGATTATTATATATACGCGAGCTGTACGTGACGATATACATGAAGAATACGGAACTTATTTATGAGGCGCAGTGATAAACCCAAAACCTTTGAGTCACGTGATATTTAAAAAAAATACATATTGAAATGGAACGCTGCGCATGTAATTTTCACGCCAATACCTGCAGCGTCACTTTATGATAATGTACACCTTTAGCAGCTGTCGCAAATAAAGCATTGAAGCGGTTGAAACGGTTATTTCTTATGATTCACTACACACCATTTTCTCTACAGACCTTTTCCAAACATCTTTAAGACCAAAGTGGTCTCCGGCTGGACCAACTGTTTCCACAGTCATCCGCAAAACTTCTCTTGTTTGGCCCATTTATTATAGGGATTTCGCCAAAAACTGCAGTCTCCGCAATCTGAATTAGAAGCTGATTGAAAAATAGATCGAGATGGTAGATATTAGTTTTTTCAAATTCTATTAAACTGGATTTCAGTTTCATTGAGAGCCTGTTCTATCTCGCCTCTCACCAAGTTTACTGTTGCTGACTTTCTCATCAGAAAGGACAATTTCGCCGTAACATTTTACACATACATACTACCTTCTGCTGAGCACTTGTACGACGCACTTCTCGCTCAGCTCGCAGTACTGTAAACCTGGTAAGGTACTGCACTTCAGGTTCCTGCTTGACGCGTCTGGTTCTCTCTATCAGCTGGACCTTCGTCGTCTGGTCTAGTCCATGCATCCACTGAGCAGTAGTGGTCCCCTCTGAAAATGAAAAGCAATGTTTTGCAAACTCCTCTTTTAGTTCAATTGCAGACTAGTTATCATATTTGTTGTACAAATTAAAGAACATACCCATAGCTCTTGTGGTGGCATCAGGCGAACCAGTAGATCCAGCCGAGAGAATATTCGCTCATGTCCTAAGTTGTTTAGAACCGAGATTGTTTCCTGTATACTTGCCTCTGCTAAGCCAATATTTATGTTGCCTCTAAACGATAACCAGGAACGCTGAGTAAATGACCCCCAGCATCTGCTTTGCCAACAGGTCAAGGTCAACTTCCGGGGCAGGCACGCAGACTGGCAATGAGATGGTCATCAGGCTTTTGTGTACATTGAAGGACCAGCTTTACCGGATACAATAATAGACTCCACTGCCCCCTCTATCTCTGAAATAAATATATTAGATTCATGCAATTATTCATATATCCCTTTTTTATATCATTGTATTTGGGAAAGCAGTCCTGCATCTGTATATTTACAGTCGTACCATGTACAGCAGTGTTGCCAGTAATGCTGAGGATGCGCAACTCCTGTGGTGATAGTTCACAGGAGTCTCCCCCAACAGCAGCGGTTTGTCTACGCTTTGCTGCTATTGAAGCAGCCTGAATACAAAAAATATGTTGTTACAGACTAGTCTATTTCAATAGAATGAATTAAGATTACATATACGGATAAAAAAACCCAGGTCTGTGTGACGATACGCCCCATACCGTTACATTTGTATCAATATTAGATTGATAAGATAAAGAAGATGTAGATTACTAATTTCCGTCTTAAGATGTCTTGATTGTAGTGTCTTTTACATTTTTGGTTTATACAGTATAAGATAACTGCAAAGAACTTAATACCTTGGCAACTAAAAGTACCGGTATCTGATTTATTTTCCACAGACAGCCATGGACCAACATTTATACATATATTTATAACGAACAATTGCAAATATGCCAAGTGGCGCGAAACAGAAAGACAGTTTCTTTAACCACAAAAATCCCGGTGTCTATGCTCCGTGGATCACAATCAAGGATCCATTCGTCTGCAATAGCCACACAATATGCGACCCAACATTCAAACTGACGATATCATAATACAAAAAGAACTTAATTAAACGAACTAAGTCTATAAGGCCCGGAAGAGGGGCGCGAAATACCGGGATTAGTTTCAATAGTCGCAAACCCTAGTAGCTATGCTCCGTGGATCACAATTAAGGATCCGTACGTTTGCATTAACTATACAACAATGCTAACATGCGACAACAGTAAAACTCGCGATAATATTGTCCTCCAATATGTACAAAACGTCTATCGTCCTCAAAATCCAGACCACTAGTGACTAGCAGACGCTCACCCGTTTTCAAACTGCCCTATTTTCGACGCGACCCAATGTAAAAAAAAATAAAATGACTACACATAGCAAACCAAATAACAGAGCTGTACAACAATAATTAAGATGAAGATTGTGCAGTATAAGCGAAATACACCATTGCAATAAACATTAGCAATTTACAGGAACATATAAGAATAATAACCAGGTTTGTAAACAGATGGCACTACTTGATTGCTGCGCCGAGTTACAGCAAGCCAGGTGTGATCTGGCTCGACTTATTAACTCTAGCAACAATCAATCGACGCGACCCAATGTAAAAAAAAATAAAATGACTACACATAGCAAACCAAATAACAGAGCTGTACAACAATAATTAAGATGAAGATTGTGCAGTATAAGCGAAATACACCATTGCAATAAACATTAGCAATTTACAGGAACATATAAGAATAATAACCAGGTTTGTAAACAGATGGCACTACTTGATTGCTGCGCCGAGTTACAGCAAGCCAGGTGTGATCTGGCTCGACTTATTAACTCTAGCAACAATCAATGCGCCATCTTGTATAACCCAATTTTTACGTTTAGGAATATGGAAATAGAGCTACATTCGAAAGCAAGCATTATAAGTTACATAAGGGTACATGGTAGCAAGCACATAAACACAGCAAACAGCAAAATAGAACACACTTATATACGCCAAGGACCACAGAACAACCCGAGACTACACCGCAGTGCGGAGACAGATCATGAATGCTGCTACGCGGCTCGAACCAGTACCACTGGAGGGGTAACTCGACTCGGGGGTGCAACCCCCCCTTGTTTTTTTTTACAATAGCAACAGCGCTTCTCTGTCTGCCTAGTAGCAGTATACAGTTGTCACAATACTGCTGTAAAAACGAAACCTCCTTTATCGATAATATATTTTTTATGTTTGACGGGATACGATTAATAGACCAGTTCCTGTTAGATATTTGTAGCTGGAAATGGGCGAATGTTTTAATAAAATATGTTCGTTTCTCCATATCATATGTTTGTAAATAAAGCTCTAAGTGTGGTTTCAAAGCGATATATTAGGTTAGTCAGCTTGGCAACGAGACTTAAACAGATAGGATAACGAGAATATTTCTCAGCAAATATTTTGGAGGAATGGGGTCCAATTTTACAGTGCACTATTTCCCAAGTGTCAGTTTTCCTTTGCTGATTGCCGTCATTAATCAGAGACTCGCTCAGCCAGTTTATCGGATTAATCACGGCCATCATCCATCAACATCTCTACCGTTAATTTGTACACTCGATTACCTCTTCAGACACATGTCGAACTGATCACCACCTCATTACGCAGTGGTATACTAAATGGTAAGTTTATCACTGTTGTCCTAAATATCTGCAATGGTCCAATTAATGTAAAATATTACTTAGGTGGGACTCATAATTGACGGCATATTATGCCCAGCATCGTACTTCAAACTTTCCGTGCTGGACATTTCTTAGAATGCTTAGCAAACATACTTCGACTATTCTGGAAGACTTTTCTTTGAGAATATTATTACATTTGTATTTCATCAGGGCACATTTTAGTGTTTCTACAGATTGCAGACAAAAACATGCCCCGTAAGTTTTTTGGCTTGAATGTGACAGGGCTTATGCAGAGTATTTTTATATAAATTGCACTTTGGACAACGCTAACTGCAGCTGATTTTGTTGAAATAAAAAAACATATTCGTTATGCAAATATCTTTTTCATAAATCGCATAATCTTGGATACAAATACTATCCATGCTTTAAATGGCCCTTGTAGCTAAATGAATGTGATATGATGGAGCTGCTTAACCTGAACTGGGCGTGGTTCGAGAAAACAAGGTTGATTGTAGAGATTAAAAATAGAATCGGGTTGTTGAGATGAGATGGGAACTAAAACCCTTGAACTACAAATGGAAAAGGATGAATTGTGGTTTCGTGTTCTGAGTTCCATTCTTTAATGAACTCTTCTGGCAACAGATTGTCATTTTCTTTTTTATATACAAAAAAATTAAAAACAAGTTTGTACCGATAACAGATGGGAATCCTGCACAGCAGTACACATTTAAAAAATTACCAGTTACCGAACATACATGTTATAACAAGTGTTTCGGACAACACAAATCGTCATCTAAATCAGCCATTTTACAATTTATCAGCGTTATGACTCAATTCAACTCAAACAAAGAACTATGCCAGTATTTGATAGAAATTTGGTGGGAGCTGTCTCCGTAGTTTTTTTTACCAGCAAGTGAGAAGAAGCCGGCCTTGGCGCTTTGCGCCCTTCTACCCTTAGGCAATCTTATAAATCTCTCCTTCAGGGTTAGTATGGCCCTTATCACATCATCAACTACACGGCTCACCGTTTGTTGGGAAACAAATGATATCCCCCACGACCAACTGAAAAGCCCCTGCTGCAAGAAACCTCAAAGTTCGAGCCATCTTTAAAACCGCGCGAAAGGGGATATTTCTCCTGGAACCATGCCCCAATAGGGGGAACCCCTCTGGTTCCGGGGGTAGATTAGGCTCACTGTATTCTCTTGCATGTAGTAAGAGGCGACTAGTAGGGGGCAACCTGTTAGCCGTGGGATCATGGTGGTTGAGTGGAGCTGTCCTTTTGAGGGCCATATCTGCAACACACTACTCTGGCCCGGATTTCACCTTCCTCTATTTGCATATATCCTTGAAGGCGGCTGCTAAATCAGGTCGATCTTATCTTATCCTCAAGCGGAATCGTTCCTGGTATTCTTCATCAGAGTATATCTCTAATGGATTCTGTCGATCCCAGAGTACCCTCTCCTGGGGCAAGAGTCACGCTATTAGCCGGCGATGCATTTTCGCCCGTAAATGTGGCGCGCTCTCTCGTACACATGTCTGCGCTGTGTTTTTATTGAATGCCAAACTCATTTCCACATGTAACAATATATATTCATTTAGCTCATTTGGCTTATATATACCACATGACGGCTGGCTTAAAAAGAGTTGACTAGTTCCCGATAATATTTAGCAGGCACTATACTTGGGAACAATAATTCTGCCTAAATGTTTTAATAACAGATTAATCAACAAACATGTTTGTAAATACTATAACCAATAAAAACTTACAATCATCCACTTACTTATAATTAGGAATTAATAAAAAATGTTAATTGTTTTACATACGCGCATATATATATATATATATATATATATATATATATATATATATATATATATATATATATATATATAAATGCTTGTTGGTGCGGCTATTTTATTACAGTACTACATTCAGTAAATCAATGAAATAGCCTAATTAGTTTTTCAAGACTTCTCTTGTCAAGTTCTTGCCAGGAGTCATAATCTACATGGGCAGAGAACAGGTCCTTTATCAATAGCCCATTGACATTTCACGGTAATCATTTGCAACACAACCCTGCGACGGTACACACACGAAATTGATACTTAATTAGTGCACTGAGCTAACCAAAACCAATCCCATTCTATTATCACTTATTGCACTGATGTCATAGATTGACCCATCTTTGCCTGGCACAATATTACACTATTGTGTCGACGTGCCGTTAAACTTTATGCTTACCATTACTTACCATTATTACTTATTAAATAATTCCCACTTTCTTGCTGTGTTCTCCATATCATGGGTGTCTAGAGTCATGGTAGAGTGTCCTTCTGCCATAAATACCCCCTTTGGTAGTGTATGTCACGTGAATGATCTACTAGGCATAGTCCTGCAAGGTTACACATATGGTCCCTGATGTCTGCCCTGCCAACATGTTGATGGTCCCTATCATTAACACACAGACATCAGAAAATTTATCCCATTGATAAAACTGTAACACAGTCTCTCTATCTCTCTAAATATTTGAGAAGTCATGCCAGGGTTAACATAAAGAGATGTTCTGATAGGGGCTGTAGTTTGTTAATGTTAGTTAGAACAACAAAACAGGGCGTTGCAGAATGCGTGCCCGGCTCTAATTAGTCACTCCTCCGGTAGGAGAAGCGGACAACCAATGGTGTCGAACCTTGACCCACGTCAAGCATTGCATCGAGAGCAGTAGCTAACAACGTTCTGCAAAATGTTTCCCCGCCCCTGCAGACACATCAAAAAAACAGTAACAACCCATCCAGCAGCAGAGTGCACAATCCGTTTGAAAGTCTTGCAGTACCACACCATGCAACTGTTGTACGTTATCAAGGGCTTTGGAAGGAGTCATTTCCACGTTGAGCAATAGCATATACTTCTGTTCTTGTAAAGCATCTCCGAGCAAACAGAACGGTTGGAGCATATGAAACCTTTTGTAGACGAATTGTTTCATGTGCAGCAGGACCTTTTGGAGTCAAGTCCATTTTATTTTTAATTGCGGCCTAGTTTTGTTACATATCAACTGATTCTAGGTGTCACAAACATCACAGCCGGTTGACTTGTTCCTTGTTTCTGATGTTTTATGTCCAAAATAATCTAGCATCACTTTCCGTCTGCACAGGTTTGACTTCTTCCATGAGAAGGATAAAGGCAGTTCCAACCTTTTATAGAGGAATTGTTTCATATTTCAGCTGAGTTTCAGCTTCCTTTAGTGCACAAGAGAAATACATGTTCTATGAAAAATGTGCGGAGAAGGCTTAATTATAATTTGAGGAGGCTAAAGGAGCGAGCAACAGAGGCGTGGGTTTACTAGGGGGGTCCGGCATCTGAGCAGCTGTGGGCACATTAGTCTCTGATTTTTACCACTTTTTACTTAGTTTTCTGGGTTTGTGATACTGAATAACAAACGAGATGCAAAATTGTGAAAATACCGATATGTACTTCTGACATCTGAGTGATTTTGGATAAAACACTGCATGTACAATAATACGCTTCTGTTTCTGAATTTACTTTAAAAATCACTTTTTGATTTAAATTATTTTAAGAACTTGAAGTATTAGCAAACTGCACAATCAAAAGTTTTCGCAACAACAATCTTCATTATCTGACCAGTCTGAATCTGAGTCACCAGCACAACACCAGCATCACACTTTGTTAAGCCTTTTTGAATGTCAACCGCTGTTCTGGTGACATCTTCACTATCCTCCATATATGGATCTGTCTGAACACCAACATCCTCAACATCTACCACAATGGTAGCACTAGCAACTGTGTCTGTTGCTGATCCAGACTGTTTTGGAAGTTTTCGCCTGTTTTTTTTTTCTCTAACCATGCATTTACAGCTGCCTTCACTAGCTGCTGACCTTCCAGGGATGATGGCTCAGGAGCATTTATGCAAATGTGAAGCAAAGACTCAGCCTTGTTTTCAAAGCCTTCAGCGTACTTGCACCTCTCTCAGGCCATGCGTTAGAAACTAGAAGTGAGGCTATATCTTCTGCTATGTAAATTACATTGGGATACAGCTGCCTCACTGCAATATTCTTAAGCAGCTGTAGAAGACACCATTCAGTAGGAGATTTTTCTTTGCCTGATATAACAGATGCAGGCATGCTGGGTATAATGATGTCTCTGATATGGTATTTCATTCCTTCCCATTTTGTGAAGTAATGGTTACAAAGCACTTCAATATGACCGTGACCATAACTCCTCATTTCAACACCAGAATCAGGCACCAGCATTGGATAAAAACATTGAATGCTTCCAAGACTGGAGAGCTATCTGTAAACCTGTTGTCAATGTTCTCAACCAAAGCACTGACATATTTTTCAAATAGAGTATGCAGTTCGTTTGCTTCTGTTTGATTCATTTTGATTTCAGCACACATGTCAGTGAATGATTCAATGTCCCGACTAAGACTTTTAATTGGTTTGGCGTCGGCAACAAGATGATGAAGCCTATCTTTTGTCATGTTAATAGCTGGTACAATGGCTGCAAAAAACTCAAATATCCCTCCTGGAATCGACGGGACAGGTCACCAAGGATGGGAAGAATGTCTCTAAGAATGTAGATGACATCAATCAAATTGAGTTTTTTTATCTTGGTCAGCAAACCTGAGGCTACTGCATCATTTTCTTGGAAATGTGCAAGTGTTTGGAGAATTGCCTCGTAGTCTTCATGAACAGCTTTTACCGAAGCTTTAAAACTCAACCATATTGTGTGGCATGCTTCGTTCAGGCGCTTGGTAACACGTTTTACAGCTTTGCCCTCTAGCCTCTAGGTTTGCACTTTCATATAGGCTGCCATTCTTTTTGGTGAGTTCTGAAAGTACTGCCATAACTGCCTAAGCAATGTTTCTGCATTGCTGATGTATTTCAAGGACTGATTGCTATCTGTGCATGCAAGGGCAAGGCGGTGGCAAACACAATGAACATTTAACAGTAGAGGATTGACCTGTTTTAGTCTTGCAGCAACACCAGAGCGTTTCCCAACCATCACGGAAGCACCATCAGAGGTCAGTCCCGTAAAAGAAGACAAGTTCAACCCTCCATGCTCCTCAAGTTCTTCAGAGTAGAAATCGCCTTAGAATCTGCAGACTCGAAAGATCTAAGAATGTTCTGGCAAGCCAGGAAAGGTGTTTCAATATTACCAGTCTCTTAGCAAAAGTACTGTATGAAAGTGTCAGATTTTCAGCTACTGATACATCTGATACTTCATCAGTAAGTATACCAAATGCTGATGCTGCTCTCACCTTACGCACCCCCCTGTGGGTCCGGGGGTAGAATAGACCCACTGTATCCTCCTGCATGTCGTAAGAGGCGACTAATAGGGGGCAACCTGTTGGCCGTGGGTTGCGACTCGTGTCGGTGGAAGATGGGATCCTGGTGGTTGAGTGGAGCGGTCCTTGCGAGGGCTATATCTGCAACACACCACTTTGGCCCGGATTTCACCTAGACGAGAGGCTGAAATGGCCTGGTCCAGTCAATCGGCTTGTGGTGACATGCCATGGGATATTTGTTTTCATTATTTATTACTTTTTCATTCCACTTCCATGTTGTCATCCGTTTTCATACACATAGTTTTTCCCATCTCTTTGCCATTTATCCTTGGCGGCTGCTTAACAGGTCAATCAAGTTGATGTGTGAACAGCTTTTTGAGCTGTTTGCTATTAATTTGAGTATTACACTGGTGTATCCCTGGCGTCATGTGTGCTGGTTGAGCCGCACGCCGCTGACGCCCCCATGTTGGGCTCCATGGTGGGTGGGGAGCACCAGTGAAGAAATTTTATCATAATATCATGGCTCAAAAACAAACTCAAGAATGATTATCTTCCAAACGGAATCGACCTAATGACTCGGACACGGACTCTGAGTCCATTCGCAATTGGTAAAGGAATTGAGGGGTTGGCTGGAGTCCCCAAAAACATCAGGAGACTCCAGTCCGGCCACTTCCTTGTTGAAGTGGACCGGGCCAGCCATGCCAGATGCCTATTGAAGTCGACACTCCTAGCGGGGGTCCCAATAGGTGTCACCCCTCACAGAACTCTCAACACCAAGAAGGGCGTCATCCGCTGTCATGAATTAAAGCAATGTTCCGGTGCAGAAATCATAGAAGGACTTAAATCACAAAAAGTAACTGAAGCCTGGAAAATTTTTGTTACTCGCAATGGGGAGAAACAGCCCACAGCAACGGTTATCTTGACCTTTGACAGCACTGAGTTGCCCAAAGCTGTCAAAGTCGGATACCTGAATGTTGCTGTGGAGCCCTACATTCCAAACCCATTGCGATGTTTCAAATGCCAAAGATTCGGCCATAGCAACACACATTGTTAAAGGACATCAACATGTGCCAAGTGCGGCCAGGAGTGCCATAAGAAAGAAGAATGTCAACAGTCCATTTAAGTGCATCAACTGCTCAGGGGACCACCCAGCATTCTCTAGGCTGTGTCCTACATGGATCAAGGAAAAAGAAATACAAAAGATACGACACACCAGAGACATCTCGTTCCCTGAGGCACGCAGATTAGTGGAGGCGCAGCAGGGCACCAAACCCTCTTATGCTAGCGCTGTCAAGAGGGCCACAGTGTCAGTCAACACCCAGACCGACTACACGTGGCCCAATGGCAGCGCCCTGCCAAGGAGGGTGGCCACTGATGCGCCAAAACCTGTCACTAATGCCACTGCTAAAGACATTTCAATTCAATGTAGCCCTCCTGAGCTTCAAAATTTAAATAAAACAATCATCTCCCAATAATAGAAGTAAAAGCAATAAAAAAACCAAATCAACTAGGCCTCCGAAGGGAGCTGACGATCCTTTCAGGGTTTTTAATAAGTTTGGGGGTTTGGAGGATATGGACGTAGACTCTATGAGGCCGTCCTCCAAACCAAAATCTGTGCCATCCAGTCCAAGGCGGACTGGCAGACCACCACATAAACCCCCTGATGGCACATAAAATCATCCAATGGAATTGTCGAGGATTTCGGTCCAACTATGATGAATTGAAATCTCTTCTATATGACCATCAACCTATTGCTGTTTGCCTTCAGGAAACTTTCTTGAAGGAGACTGATCAAATGTCAATGAAAGGGTATAACATGTATAATAAAACATCTTTATCACAAAGAGACGGAAGAGCTGTGGGAGGGGCAACTGTGCTTGTTAAACAAGGTGTCCCCCATGAACCCATTCCTCTTGACACTCCTCTTCAGGCTATAGCCATTAGTATTACCCTCCACAAAACCATCACTTTGTGCTCTCTGTACCTACCACCCAGCTACAAGATTTTACAGAGAGACATTGATCATTTGATCAGTCAACTTCCATCCCCACTTTTGCTGCTTGGCGATTTCAATGCTCACAGCGATTTATGGGGATGTGAGGACACCAACGACAGTGGTCATAAAATAGAAAGTTTCATCATACAAAATGATCTTGCTATATTAAATAATAAATCTCAAACTTATCTCCATCCTGGAACCGGATCATTCTCTGCCATAGACCTCAGCCTCTGCTCTCCATCCCTTTTGATGGAATTTGATTGGGAAACTGGTCAGGACCAATGTGGAAGTGACCACCTCCCAATATTTTTAAACATCAATAGGCCAATGCCTGCTGAGCGGGTTGCCAAATGGAATCTTCATAAGGCCAACTGGCCGAATTTTACTTCTATGTGCAGGGAAATTATCAACAAAGATACTTTAGAAAATATAGATGAAGATCCAGTATCCTTTTTTACACAATCAATAATTAATATAGCCACACAAAATGTACCGAAATCCTCGACAGATTCTAAACGGATATATAAACCATGGTTTTCTGATGCTTGCCGTGACGCTGTTAAAGAGCGCAAACGGGCACTGTACAGGTTCAAAATGCGGCCCACTGAGGCCAACAAAAACCTGTACAAAGTAGCCCGAGCCAAAGCTCGACGCGTCATCAAAAACAGCAAGCGTGAGTCTTGGCACGATTTTGTTTCGAAATTAAACAGCAAGACTTCCACGAAAAAGGCATGGGACATGGTTCGTAGGATTAGGGGAAAGCAAAATGACAACACTCTCTCTCATCTGGTTAAACCAGATGGTTCCAAAGCCTCCAATTTGAAGGACATTGTCAATACTCTAGGCGATGCCTTCCAAAAGAATTCCTCTGCCAATAATTATAGTACCAAATTTCAAAAATTTAATCACCAGGAACGAAACATTCCTAATTTTAATTCAAATAACAATGAAAATTACAACTCTCTTTTTACACTAAAGGAGTTGGAAGATTCGATACATAAATCGAATGACACAGCTAGTGGACCCGATGATGTACACTATCAATTTTTAAAACACCTTCCAGAGGAATCACTCCAAGTACTTTTAGACATTTTTAATGGAATCTGGAACATTCCCAGATGGTTGGAGAGAGGCTATAGTTATCCCGATACCCAAGCCAGGGAAGGATAACACCATTCCTACGAACTATCGTCCCATTGCCTTAACGAGCTGCATCTGTAAAACGATGGAAAGAATGATAAACAGCCGCCTGGTATGGTTTTTTTAAAGAAACCAACTTATTTCCAGGTACCAGAGCGGTTTCCGTCACACACGTAGCACGACGGATCACCTGGTCCGTCTTGAAAGTTTTATACGTGACGGCTTTGTGAGAGGGGGGAACATGTGGTGTCGGTCTTCTTTGATATGGAGAAGGCCTATGATACCACATGGAAACATGGAATCCTGTCGGATTTGAGCAGTATGGGCCTTAAAGGCAGCATGCCTGTTTTTATCCAAAAATTTCTTGAGAACCGAATTTTTAAAGTCCGTGCTGGCACCACCCTTTCTGATACTTCTGATCAGGAGATGGGGGTCCCACAGGGAAGTATTTGATCCGTTATAGCTTTTTAATATCAAAATTAATAGTATTGTTAATGTCATCAAGCCAGGTGTGGATTGTTCACTCTACGTGGATGATTTTTTGATTTATTTTAAATAAAATATATGAGCACAATTGAGAGGCAGCTTCAACTCCAAAAATGGGCGGATGAAAACGGATTTAAATTTTCTAAATCATAAACTGTTTGTATGCATTTTTGCAACAAAAGAAATTTTCATCCAGACCCAGTTCTCACCCTTGATGGAAACGTTATTCCTGTGGTGGAAGAAACCAAGTTTCTTGGAATCATTTTTGATAAAAAACTTAATTTTAAATCTCACATTTCTTACCTCTGTAAGAAATGTTTTAGAGCAATTAATCTTTTGAAGATGTTGTCCAATACTGATTGGGGCGGGGACCGGAAAGTCCTCTTGCAGCTTTACCGGTCACTAGTGCGCTCCAAGTTGGACTATGGCTCTTTTATCTATGGTGCTGCCCGACGTTCTTATTTAAGGAAATTGGAGACTGTCCAAAACCAGGCTCTGAGGCCATTCAATATGCCTTACGTTTAAAGTCAAACCCCCAGAATCCTGCATTTGATGTAGTTTTTAATCCTTGTAATATCCATTTTATGAAAGTGGGCCGAATGCTATCCCTTCGTTCGGTCTGCGTATCAGAGAATCACTGGTTGGGTCATGCAATAACTTGAATGCCGTGGCGGTTGAGACTGTGCCAAGGTCTCCCCCATGGCAATTGAAAACCCCAACAGTAGATAAATCGCTGACAGCCAACACGAAGGGATCTCATGAGCCTATTTTTTTCCTTCACCAATTTAGAGAGTTAAAGGATAAATATTCGGACCGTTCTGCCCTTTACACAGACGGTTCGAAAGAAGACAATAAAATTAGAACTGCAGCCATTATGGGGAAATCTGTTTTTTACATGAGCCTACCACCTCCACTGTCAATTTTCCACGCTAAGCTTAAAGCTCTTTCCATTGCACTTGGCCTTATTGCCCAATCAAGTAAAAAGCGTTTTGTGGTAATGAGAGGGCAGACAGAGCTGCCAAGGAAGCACTCAACATGAATGTGACTGAGGTCAAAGTCCCCTTTACAGACTTAAAACCTCAGGTCGTCCAATTTTTTTAAATGGCAGGACCAGTGGGGTGAATCTATCCCAAACAAACTTCACGAAATTCAGCCCTTACTTGGGGAGTGGCCACAGAGCTGCAGAGAGAGCAGAAGAGAGGAGGTTATTCTTGCTCGCGCTCGTTTTGGACACGCCTATACAACTCATGCCTTTCTACTAAGGGATGAGCCCATCCCTGAATGCATTCCTTGTCAATGTACCTACACCGTCAAGCACATTCTCATCGAATGATTTGATTTTGATCCTAAATCGCTTCTTCCGGGTTCAAACCCTTGCAGAATTGTTTGAAAGGGTGAATCCATCCAAGATACTTAGATTCATAAGAAAGATTGGACTTTTCTATAGATTTTAGACCATACAATTCTCAAATTATTATACTTAATTCAATTATTCTTCGAAGATTTGAGCCGGCGCAAATCTTGATTGAAGCGGTCAATTTGGCCGGCGGCCGGCTCTTAATGACAACCCTGTCACGAGAAACTTGAAATGGGAATCCACACAAGTTGACATACAAATGAACGCTCGATGAGGTTGTGCAAGCTCCACTTTAAACCGAACATAAACATGTAGGTTTTCTTCAATTTAAGTACATCAATTTCGAGGTCAACCTTAGCCATTTGTTTTTTCTTTAGATAATCGGCCACTAACTGGAGAACATGTTTGTTCAGGTCCTCGACAACTTTCCGTTTGCGACCTCTTGGTACACACAAAAGAGTAGTTAGGGAATTATTGATTGATCTATATATGATTGCTTAGTAGTATTATATGATTCACTGCTTCCATAAAGTGAATACGCACCTCATAAAAAAAACCATTAATGATTGTAAATCACAAACAAATGGAAAATAAATTGCAGATTAAGTGAAATACAACACCAACTTTCAAAGCCAGGGAACCCTTCCTCTGTCGGCATTCCCTGGCTCATGCTAAACAAACCGATGAAATGAAAACTATTATTGAAGACTGATATCTATGATCAACAAATTATTAACATTGCATTGATATTTAAAAAAAATTTAACTTCTCGTCTTTATATTAGAATATTTCTTTCGACACTCCTCAACAGTTCGAAAGCTGCTGCTGATTCCGTGACTGGGAAAAATAAAGGTGATCTGAATGAAATAGACATTTTGAGTACAGTGTAGAAAACATTTTGAGCATTAAAATGTGCGTTGTTTTCTTTTATACTAGCTTTACACAACAATTATGAATATGAGTTCCAAAAATGAGTTGGATAAACTGATGCTTTGTTGATGAAAAAAGTAAATTTTAAACCATGCTAGCTGGGAGTTGTCATTCGAGTAAGATCTTCGGTGCTACGTTTGTATCAAGAAAAAACAGTACGGGGCAGTATTATTAGATATAATGATAGGGTCCGACGATAGATTTTTTTTATAAACAAAGCATCAAAATTATGATTAGACCTCGGCTACTGCAATTTACTAACTTGTTGTCAGAATTATTTTGACAACATGCAAAGCTTACCGAGTAGGTCATAATGAACAGCATTTATAGTGGTTATTCTGTGGTTATAAATGTATCGGAAACTCACCTATTTGTGGCTAAAAGGACCTCGTTAGACGCTTGGATTTTGTCGGCCTTACATAGATGATAGAAAATCGGTCTTCTATCACAGTCTCTCTCTCTCTTGAACAGCCTCCATTAACAATAATTCCTCTCTCTCCGACCAATTGCCTGATCTCTGTTTGGTAGCAATTTCAGTTTTTATCGTCAGCTTGGCGTATTGATACAGTGGTTGCGCCAAACAGTTCGTCAAAAAGTTCGATTCGTACAAAAATAGTTTCTTTTGGCTGCTTGCCAGCCCTGAGCTGGCGGTCTCAGCTGAATTTGGTGGATACGCCTGAGTTCGTGGACTCAGCTAAGCTCGCCGGCTCAAGTAAAGACGACTCAAGTTAAGATTCATTATGGATACGGCCCCAATGAAAGGAGGTGAATTTTAATCCAGTTTTTTTTTTGCTTTTTGAAACCACGAGACATGATTTAAAAAACGTAAAGAAAATACGACGAAGAACCTCTGTTGTTTTGGAAATACCGTTTTAAGTTCTTAACAGAAGGAAACAGCATTTATCAGTATATGTATTAGCCTCTGGATTGCTTCCCAACTCAAATGAAAAGACTGCGGATAGATAAAGTATCGATAATTAATTTGGCAGAGTTTATCTTAGACATTTACAGTTAACGCAATAAATGTATATACATATTTTATATATATATATATATATATATATATATATATATATATATATATATATATATATATATATATATATATATATATATATATATATATATATATATATATATATATATATCAACTAAATAACAAAAGCCCCTCTCGCCCGGTAGCCACACTTCCTTACTAATGTAGTCTTACACTCCGCCAAACCAACTTCAACAGTGAAGGGAAAACCAAAATACAAAACACACACACACTAAAAGAAAAATTATTACAAAGGACAAGACATGACAAACGGGTGAGTAGTTTATCCATATAAACACAGAATAGAATATGAGACGGCACTGTGCCCTGCTTCACGCCGTTTGTACAAATAAAACTACCCGATATTTCATTTTACTATTGCACGCGCAATCGTGGCTTCGTATATATCTTCAACATCATCTTAGCTGTGATATGACACGTGCCACCCACGCTTGCGTAACAGCATAAACAGTTTTAATATGATCAACGCGATCAAGAGCCTTAGATGCATCTATTAACAACACATAACTTGTAGAGCCATGACCAACATAGTATTGAAATATTTCTTTGCGGACAAATGTACATTGCGCCGTCGAATAAGATGGGTTGAATCCGAATTGTAAGTTACTTGTATAAAGATAATCAGCGTAAGATTCATTCAAAATATTCCATAGTACGCTAACATTCATCGATTTGTACTGGTTCTTGGGGATAGGGACGAGTGTGGATAGAAACATTTCCTCGGGGGAATACATATGTGATATCATTACGCAGAATAACAATGACAAATAGATATAGAGTTCATCGCAGCCATTTATAATATGAAAATGAATTAATTGCATCAGATTTTCATTTCTTTAGCCCACCCACTGCCCTTTTCAATTGATCTACATTAACTGAGTGAGCAGCGGTATAATTGCCCATGTTGCGTCGTTTTGTTCTGTTTCAGACTCCCTGTCTGCCCTGGGATTAACAGGGATTAATTTCCGTAATGTTGTTATTTGAAATATTGTGCTTTTATATTCTCAATTGACAGATCGTGGCAAGGATATTTTGTTCGTATGGGTACCGAGCCATGTTGGTATCCCTGGTAATGAGAGGGCAGACAGAGCTGCCAAGGAAGCCCTCAACATGAATGTGACTGAGGTCAAAGTCCCCTTTACAGACTTTAAACCTCAGGTCGTCCAATTTTTTAAACAGAAATGGCAGGACCAGTGGGATGAATCCATTCCAAACAAACTTCACGAAATTCAGCCCTTACTTGGGGAGTGGCAACAGAGCTGCAAAAAGAGCAGAAGTGAGGAGGTTATTCTTGCTCGCGCTCGTATAGGACACACCTATACAACTCATGTCTTTCTACTAAGGGATGAGCCCATCCCTGAATGTATTCCTTGTCAATGTACCTACACCGTCAAGCACATTCTCATCGAATGTGCTGATTTGATTTTGATCCGAAATCGCTTCTTCTGGGTTCAAACCCTTGCAGATTGTTTGAAAGGGTGAATCCATCCAAGATACTTGGATTCATAAGAGAGATGGGACTTTTCTATAGATTTTAGACCATACAATCCTCAAATTATTATACATATTTCAATTAATATAATTCAATAAATACTAATGGGTTTAATTTGTAGTTAGTTTTAACCCTTGACTCCTTCTTATCCTTTCGTACTCGTATTTACCCCTCCTTAAGTAGGCACCATATAACACACTAGTGTTGGTGTGCCGTTAAACCCTATGATTACCTTACCTTACAATTGCCCATGTTGCACTGGCAATGGATATCCGTTTAGAGAAGCTCCTGAACTTCTGACAATTCAGATTCGTAAGATACGCTGTTATACAATTCTTCATATTTTTCATTAAACAAAGAGCAGATTCCTTCGTCCCCTTGAACCCTATCAACAAGAGACGGCACAGATGCCGATTTTCTTCTTCATCTCCTGATTGTTGGGCAGAGCATTCGCCATGCGACCTGCCGCATATTGTTCTTGTTTGCGGATTATGCTGCGTGAAACCCGCTTGTAATCACTTTTAGCTTTGTATTTAAGGATACCAACACAAGGGGTCCCATTTTCCACCCATAAGCGTGACCAGAATATCGATTTTTCTAAACCGACGTGTTCGCCGCAACCCGCTAATCTCTTTCGGCCACCTTTTGCCTAAGAGCTGTGAATTCAAGCGTGTACACATGCATTGATTATATCGTTGAAGTATTTGTCAATCATTTCATTGTGCGTTTTACAACCAGATATAGTACATGTCGCAACAGATGTTGGTAGTTTGACATTTCATCGGCAATAGACCACTTAATCTTACTGGATATCCTACGTTTCGGTTTATGTTTCTTTGAAACAATGACATTCAAAATTTAAAATAAAGGGCTATGGTCAGATAAATCGTCCCCATCATGAATACATGTATATCTTGAAACTAACGGCAACATATTTTCATATAATGAAATGATCCAAATCAGATTTTGCATTTGTCGCTCTCATAGGTGAAATCAATGACACTTGACCCAATCGACTTGCACGGTCTTAAACCTTGCTGCTCAGAGAATGCATCCATTAAAATTGTATTTTGTGAGCTTAAATAAGTGTTAAGGTCACCCCTAGAACCAAGCCATCCACATCATTGTTGGCGTTGATAATATGATGGACATCGTTAGGAATTACATTATAGATATTGTTACATGTAGATGACACATCGCAGGGCATATAGAAATTTGTAACTAAAATTGAAACAAATCGACCGTCACAATTTACAGTTACCACTCAAGCAATGCACCTGACACTATTACATTGCACAAGACGGATTGAAAACTTAGAATCACGCTTATGCAGAAATGTTGTTGCTGTCGCTTATTCATTTTATAGTGGTATTGGCAGCTTTGGCCATGTACCATATATGCAGAAATACATAGCCTCCATAAGGCGTATAAGGTTGTCCTTTCTGTCAAGTGAGATCTGGGGCAGGGGGCAAACTGAACATAAAGTAAACTCTTATCTTGTCAATTTCCATATCGTGGTAATTAAAGATGACAAGGGTGGTATATCCATGATGAACCTAGCATCCCTGTGGATGGGTTAGATGGGGGGGGGGGGGGGGTTGGAGATTGGGCTTGATTATATTACCCATGTCGCTCACATCATTGTAGTTGACCATTGGTTGATCCATCGTAGTGAAATTCTTATTATCACTATAGCTACACTTAGTTGATTAGACATGTCTATTTTGCAATAAATAGGACACTGTTAATTTGATAAGGGAAACTTGTGGGTATATTTGCTCTGCGTTATTTTGCTAAGTGAGGAATGAGCTCATCCAAGGCATCTCAACACCTTTCACGAGCTGAATTATTGAGAAGGTGTCATCTTTTCTGGCTGCATCTGCCAATACAGGACGATACATTCAATTTTCGGATGACAGGTAGTTACATTAGCCAAATAACACTATATATTATTTATTTTGAATAAGCTGTCTTAACAATCGTGCAATATTAATTATCAAATACAAAATTATGTTGAAAACAAGATGAAAAATTAGTTAAATCTTTTGTTATTCAATTGTATTTAGTTAAAACATCACGCATGTTAATTTCAGACAAGAATTGGCACAATTTTTTCTAAAAATTCTCGGGATGTGGCAGGTTTCAGGGGCATAGTGTGAGTAATAGATTGCTCTTACATCAAGATCAAAGGTCCAGCTGAGGAAGAATGGGCTTTCATCAATAGGAAAGGGGAGCACTCCATAAAATATACAGATAATTCTGCTATCCATTAGAACACTGATAAACAATTATGTGTTAATTTACCTTTTAACAGATACAGTCATTCGGTGAGGGTTTATTAAACCCTGGGATTTTATCAATCATTCATAGAGTTGAGATTAATTTCTTTGTATGATGCCATCCCGACAATTTACTTTCTCTCCAAATCTTTCCATTTTGCTAGATTATGTTCCGGATTATCAATGGGCGGTTTTATTTCCCCTTAGAGTTGATGCATCTTTGCACAATGCATTATCGGTTCCAGTCATGATGATGAATTACACATGGGCATGTAAGCACGAAAGAACTACTACAGGCCGAGCTCATAGGGTTTCATAGCAATCTGGGAACGAACATAATCCGATGATGGGGATATCATAAAACGCTGGAATTCTGCTTAAACTTGGCCTGCACATTTATCACACTTGATGTTATATTGCCTTTAAGTTTAGGTGTCAGGTTACTTTACTAGTATAAAGCAACTTGCAATGCTTGCTAGTAACATGTATTCCTGCATATCGCTATACAAAGTCGCATACAAACAATTTGCTGTTTTCAATTACCAGATATCTGCGCAAGATGCGCCAAAATTAACTGTCGCTGATATGCAAAGCAATCAATGTTATTTTTGCCACATATATTTGCTATTGAAATAAATATATTGTGCCCTTCAATCTGTCTTATTACAAATATGATTACATCTATTCCGACTGACCTTCGCTTCTACTGATAAGTGATAGATATATGCTTGATTGTTTAACATATGATGTGCGAGAGGATAAATGCTAATATCAATGTATCGAATGCTAATGGGCGAGCATTATTGTCTGAAATATAACGTGCGGCAAACGGCATGTGACGTGATATAGTGTGCCCCTGACCATTACATTTGTATCAAAATCGGATATATGCTAAAAGCAAGAAAATGCAGTTACTTGACTGGTCGAAGCTGCCGTTACTCAAACATTGAATGCAAACCATTCGATTGAAGTGTACGGAAAAAAATAGGGCAGCATTGATCATCAGATAAAGATTACAATTGGACCGACGCCTGCATGGTATGTCAGGTATTACCAAAGTGATGCTGTGAAACAAATATTCGTTTGCAGAGTTCCTTTGCAATATTTGAGTGAAAACGAAGGCCAGGCCAAATACTGAATATGGCAGCCATTATTGGACATTCGGAGCAAAGTTGATGCTATAATGCCAGGAAATGATTGGATAGCGTATGCGTTGCTCCTCCGCTTCTTGGTAGCCTATTGCTGTAAATAAGGTTCACAGGCTGTTTTTAAGGCGATGTATTTACTATAAAGGTGAATATTATACCAACACCAGCAAAGCGTTGCAATTGACATATTTCTCGTTTTCTCTAGGAGACTATCTTCACGGTGCTGTTTGCCGATAGTGATTGCCGTCATTTATCAGAAACTCGTCCAGCCACTTAATCAGATCAATCAAAGGCATCATTCTATATCATCTGTACCAATAATTTGTGCACTCAATTATCTATAGCTTGTCATGGATTTCCCATGCAATTCAATTAGACCTCTAAGGTTTGTAAAAACTTCAGTCGCAACTTATTTTAAAAAGCATGCTACACATCTACAAAATCACGTACAATACTTCAACGTATGTCAACATGATGAAACGGATTCACGATTGTACTAAAACGTTATTGAAAACACAAGTAACAATATACTTATTACATTTTCGGCGAACGTAGTCCTGTTACGAAAAGCAAATATCATGAACATTGTACACCGCTATTCGTGTTGCTTGAAACAAATATGTAGTATATTATATATTATGGGGTGGCACTCCATTTCTTTGCTGTAGTTTAATCACTTATTGCCATCTATTTGACCTGACTGTATAATGGATACATAAGTATTTATAGTTTCTTAGCACAACCCTCCATCGCTATTAATTTGCTGAGCAAATACAAGATAATCGTTCTACTGCTTCCACAGTCACATCGGGTTCATTATAAGCCGCGGCCATCTTACGTCAGGAAGTTTTACACCGAGCGCCTGGAATCACTAACATCTTATGGCCGTGATGATTATTGCTGACATTTCCTTCCCTGCTTGTGGGTAAATACAGCACATCCATGGCATTGTTATTTTTTAGTGATTCTTTGTCTGCCCTGGAGGCAATTGGGAATAAGTTATTATCGTGCCATATTGTTGTAGATATTTTAGAGAATCTTACTCGTTTATCCATGCTGGGGAAAAATGTTGAGTTTGCCTGGGTACCCAGTCACATAGGTATCCCAGGCAACGAAAGAGCCGATAGGACTGCAAAATGGCAGTCGTTGTAGATGTGTTTCTGATGAGAAAGATTGTTTGGGAATTTCTTGTTGGATGGACGATATACAGCAGTCCTGTTTCGCCCGGTATCTTAAGATTGGAGCAGCATCGAATGAGAGTTATTATGAAGAAAAAAAATATTTTTTGTCTTTCAAGCCCTACATGAGCCAGTGTCTGAGACCAAGATTCCCTTTACAGACTTAAAACCGCGGGTCGTCAAACTTTTTAAACAGAAATGGCAGGACCAGTGGGATGAATCCATTCCAAACAAACTTTACGAAATCCAGCCTCAACTTGGGGAGTGGCCACACAGGTGCAGAGAGAGCCGAAGAGAAGAGATCGTTCTTGCTCGCGCTCGTATAGGACACACCTATACAACTCATGTCTTTCTACTAAGGGATGAGCCCATCCCTGAATGTATTCCTTGTCAATGCACCTACACCGTCAAGCACATACTCATCGAATGTGCTGATTTGATTCTGATAAGAAATCGCTTCTTCCGGGTTCAAACCCTTTCAGAATTGTTTGAAAGGGTGAATCCATCCAAGATACTTGGATTCAAAAGAGAAATTGGACTTTTTTTTAGATCATACAATTCTCAAATTATTATACATAATTCAATTAATATAATTCAATTAATACTAATGGGTTTAATTTTTAGTTGGTTGTAAACCTTGACTTCTTATCCTTTCGTACTCGTGTATACCCCTCCTTAAGTAGGCACCATGTGCCGTTAAACCCTATACTTACCTTACCTTTCCATGGCATTGTTTGTAGACGAATTGTCCCTGAGGAGCGTCATTTATTTTGCAGCGCGTTTCTATTATTTATCGGAAAAGCAGTATGTTTGCAACTGCTATGTTGGTGGTCGTAAGATTTATGAACGGCAGTTACTTGGTATTAAATACTGATTCCATTATTCAGTGGTCAGGGTAATTCAATAAAAGCAATCAGTTATATGAGACTAGCGAGTGCTGCCACGTCCATTTTGCATATTGTGAAAGGAGCAAATTGTTTTATAGACGATTTATATGATTTATAACTGGTGCTGATAAATGTACTACATTCGGTCAACGCACTGATGGCATGCACGCCTCCATACGCATATGTAACTAGTGGTCGTTGTGAGACTGAATTTGCTTGCTTTTATTCAGTATTACACCCCCGATACCGCGCCTTGCCGCCGGCATTTGTTGGACCGAAAACAGTCCAGACCCAAGTTTTTCTTTAACAGCCATATTTATAGATTTATTCATTATATTTTGTATATTTGCTTCTTAATACGCCAATAATTGTCGATAAAAGAAGCTGATACGAATAAGCTCAACGATTTGTGCCAGTAACTGGTTCCATATTTTGTCTATATGAAATAGAAGTAGAACGGTGTAACATTTCTCCTATTAAATAACTTCAAAAGGGTCCGACAAGTATAGACTTATTATTTACGGTCCGGCATGTGTTTGGACAATAACAACCAGCCAAGCCGTTGACGAGCATTCTACAGCAGCTGACCGCCAAGGTGCCCCAAACGAAGGACGAACATTTGGGGCAGGAGGAGGACTCGGCGAACTTGAGGAAACAGGCCCAGACCCTTCAAAAATTGCTCGAGCTGATCAAAATCACCAGAGCACAGACACAGACAAGGTTGGTTTCCTACTGTGTGAAGATCTAAGAGAAAGACTTAGAGGAATTTCTTCCGATGTATGGCAATAGTAACTTTGACCCACTATGTAAGAAGGCATTTACTCCAAGAAAAACAACCGCAACGCGACTTACCTGGAAGGAACTGGAACAGCAGTATCTGATGTACGCCAATCTCGAGGAAACCGACAAATATTACGGTCAAGAGAAGAGTACTCTGCTCATTGAGGCATGGATGGAACACCATAACATCCCGGAAAAGAAATTTGTACAGCAAATAAACACATTCGTCATCGTCGACCTAATGCCGGGAAGTCGTTCATGCTGAGAGTGCTTCGCGACATTGCCATGTACTATGGCAAAATACATGCAGGTGATACAAGCAGTTTCAGTTTCGAGAACACTCTTGACAGGAACATTATCTACATCGATGATCCCTGCTTCAGTCCAGAGCATATCGATCAGTGCGAGATATTGTGTGAGGGAGAAACAACTAACGTTACCTCCAATAACACTTTGTGGCATTTTGAAAAGAACCAAGCCCCAGCCAAAGAAGCCCGAATAATCAGGTGGGCGTTACACCAGGATTGTCCTCTTCTCTAGCTGTGCACAAAGAATATTCATCCCACATCCTGGATTCAAAATACGGAAGCTATCGCTAACAAGCATGGAAATAAATGACAATCTGAAATATACATTTTTGTATAATTCAACCATTCTGTCAGACAAATTTGGCTGGCGCATGGTAAAAACACCATACTATATTGGTTACTATAGAAAGCAACATTCAATTGTATTGTTGCTCCTGCTGAATCAGGTTAATCTAGAGCTCAACATTAAGTAGAAATATTGTCCTCGTACCGAGGAAGTGAGAAGACCGATGGCGAAGAGAAAGTGCCATAATGTCCGCAGTGAATCCTTATTAACAACTGATTCATACAGAAAGATATTCAAGGAATGAGTTTGCCTGTTACAGCATAGAGAGCTTAGAGAACTCGCCACTATAAGGAGAAACGTTTTTGGTGGTTATGTATGAGAGGCTGGAGATGTTTTAAGACGCCGCATTCAGAGTGTACTGAAATAATCAAGGAAAATTAAGAAGCTATTAAAATGCACATTGCATGATACATGATAACAAGCACTATATGAGGTACTTCACAGGGCACCAACTATTTGTCGATCCGAATATTTGCTAAATGCACCGAATCAGTAATGAAAGGAATCAAACGAACTTTGCATGTGTATTGCTGGCAGCACCAGTTTGAAGTAGCTATTCTCTGTACCCGCAATAAAACTTGCATCAAATATGGAAGTTAAGTACCAATCTTTCCTATGCGCGGTCACGGCAGCATTGCTGGTTCCATTATCGCCAAAAACAAACGATGAATGCATATGCTTTATGCATGATGATAGAAACCATGATAGGAAATCCAAATAATAAACCCTGGCACCATGTGTAACGATACTTCAGCAGTGTTTGTTCACACAACACTACACAACGTGGGAGGGCTTGATTACTGAAGTGTTTCTTCCTAAGTGCTGCTGTTTCGTCTGTTAGTGTTGCTAAAACCTACCAGAACAGCTCACATAGGTGATAGCCATCAAGTGGCTCTCATCAGGTCAATTGCACTAAACTTTGGCTGTGGCGCAATCACACCGATACTTTAACGTCAAGTCTCATGCAGAAATAATGTGATCAAACAGAAGCTTATATTCATACCGTACACGACTGTTATATTAAGACAAACTGGTGTAAACTGGTTTTGTGTGATCATTCTCTTGTACTCGTGGACAGGCACACAGTCGGCTCTGAAATTAAACATGACTTTCACCTTAACAGTCTCTTGCTTTTGTTTTGAATCAATCAATATTTTCGAGACACAATAAACAAAACGAGAAGATATCATTGTTAGATTCGTTACAATTCTTATCGAAATGACCCGCACATAACGAGTGACATAGGTGTTTTCCCTGAATGTGTTATTCATAAACTCACTCGTTCATTTCAAACATCACCTCATCTAAATATTGGTTGCCTGCTCGTCAGGAAGCGATCCATAGCGCCTTATCATATGAGCAATGCGTGGTTCATTTCTGGAATTGTCAACTGTAGTAAACGTACCGAAATGTCCAAGTAGGATGTGCAAACACTGGCGGAGTTCATCACGTAATAAGTTATAACATATGAACGAACGGCATAAAGAGGATAACAATGATTCATATGTTTAATTTATATCGAAATAATTAAAATTCGGGCTTCAAAAACCACGCCTTTACAACAAAGAATGAGCATGAAATCGTTGAGCAACAGTTCGGTTGAATCCGCTTTCGAGATAGGACAGACATTTAACGTTAAAATCCGCATCAAGAGAAACCAGTCAGATTTTCACACCTTGGGAGCAAACCAACAACCTGCACGTCGAAAGGGCGATGTAGTGATCCACCATTCCAGGAAAAATGGCTTTGGTCTGTGAGCCGTAGCATCTAGGACCATTTGCTCTTATCGGAGCAACGACATTAAGGTTATGTTGCACACCTTTGAATCCAACTGATCCTACTGCGTACAAGCATAAGTTCATGAGAGTACCGTTAACATACAGCTTGCATCGAAACGTGAGTATCAATTTACGTATTTCCAAAACACTCATTTATTAGTTGTTTCAACTCCATAATGATTTGTCGTATTCGTTCTTGCGGCATGTATCAACAGTTCTGTTTGTAGTAAATGTTATTTTGGGATGCAGGATTCATATTTTGGACCTCACAATGTGTAATTTGTATATGGTTGTGTGTACAAGCCACTAATTTTACAACCATATATCTATTGGTAATTCAATACCATACAAATCTTAGTATTTTCCTAACTATTGTAACGTTGCTGTATATATATTCTGAGAAAATATTGCGAACAATTTGAACTTTGCATGTAAAACATTGATGACTCAGTTGCTTGGGGACACTTAATCTAAATGATAAACTAAATGAGGATTTGAGCAACGACTGATACATTGGTTTGAAGATGTACTTTTAAAAAATGTATATCACTGTACTTATAAATTATCAGGTCAGTACTTGAGCAAATAATTCTATGCATAACAGACATATACGTATTTATAATACCTATTCCAAATATCTCCCACATATTACATTTGGCTCAATAACGGAATTCTCAGATGCTTGTCAACCATAATGATGATGTTTGAAAAACGCCCATAAACCTCACATTCCTAGTTAGATGGATTAATCCCGCAGATTATATCCATCTTACCGGGAGTAAAGACTAATGCGAGGTATCTTTGTCCAAAGTCAATTCTATGCAAATAGTAAACAGTATGTCATAGACTTGTATTCCTTCCCAAATTTCCATTTGGCTAGGTAAAGTTCAGTGTTATAAATGGGCGGTTCTGTTTCCCGGAAGGGAAGATAAATGTTTGTCTAAAGTCTCATCTGTTGTACTTATGATGATGAATTAGATGTGGGCACATGAGGATCAAAATAATTTGATAAGCAGAGACGAGGAGCTTCATATCAATTAGGAAAAGTGCATTTAGGTATCATTAAATTGCTAGTATTCAGCATGAGCGTGGCCTTCACATCTTTCACGAAATACACTTGTAGTAGGGTATTTCACTATAACAATAAGCAAACAAGTCGAATGCTTTTTTCAATTTGCATTTTACAGTGCTCGGTACGGTGCTTGACTAACCGTCTATCGCTACTTTGTACAATGGAGTTTTCAGTCGCAATTCTTTAAATCACATCCATCGTCTTATTGTAGTTGATAGGCGTGCGCCATGTATACATTATTGATTGCCCAATATTACCCGGAAGGAACAAATGATTGTGTCTACACAATTCAGTGTTGTTGCGTGGATCTTTCCTAGACAACCTTCGTGTTATAAGCCGACGATTTATGGTCCTTGATAATCGATTAGGCAGGAATGACCGGGAAAGTCAAACATTAACTTAGTCAGCACATATGTGCAATTAGATAATGTACCACATCAGAAACATTTTCAATGGACAATAGATCAACAGCACATTGGGAATTGCATTTGCCTTTGGGTAGCTTATTGCAATCTCCGTAAATATTGCCAACTTTATAGCCAATTAAATGGCAATACAATTGCAAAAAAATGCAGCTGACGGAGAAGTACTGCCGTCGTATTGCGCCAAACTGGGTCACTTGCGGTTGCGAGTTTGAATAAAGTGTGTAAACGAGCGACTTAGTCATCTCATTGATAGGTAATTCTTCCAGTCACTAGGACCAGACGGTTCCAAGTTAGCTGACACCATCGTTTCGTGATAGTACCGAGTACAAGCAGATTATGTTACATTGTAAAGGTAGTTGACTTGGTGTGATGGATTGAGCAATACAAAATGAAATATTAGGGTGTAAGATATCGCAGACCAGCTGGGTGGAGCATCTGGGTTGTACACCTTACAACAAAAAATCCCTCCACAAGCCGCCTGCCTTTTATACTTAACTGATTTAGGTCCAGACGCATGCAGCATTAAGATACTCATGAAATATTGTTATCATTAAACAAATTGATTTTACAAATAATAGTACGCACTTTCCACATACGCACCACCGTACAAAATATTCACTCATTAATCGTACGCGGCGTACCTGGATATCCAGAGCCTGTTATAGGGTCACGTACAGAGATCTGTATTTCAATGGTCGCCATCTTGACAGATATGGAAATATGTACTGTTTTAAATTTTAAACGATGCCCTAGTTATATCGTACAATAATGACAGAAAACGAAAGAATTTGTGGACTTCGATGACGGGGCGCCAATTATTGTAGGAACGTGATGCGAATACATTGCTGAAATCGCAATATATCATGGGATGGTGATCGGGTATACTCAATCACACAGTTATGACTCGACCTACTGTATGTAGCACATTTGTTTTACAATCAATCACATCATTCGTACCGGATTCCAGGTGCTGAGAAGACGCTGGTGTTATTTTGCCATTAAAGACTATCAAATGTCCGATTTGCGTGCGCACCACGAAGTGAACACTAGGATACTAAAAGCTGTTGCTCATCATAAATACACCTGAAATGAACGCGCTCCACATTAATGCCAACAACTAAACAGAATATGCATTTTAGTCACAAAGTAGTACTAAGTTATTAAAAAGAACCATAGTTAGCATGAAGATCGATTTCACCACCAGTAATTATCCCCAATCCTCCCAAGGAAACCGAAAGGAAGGCCGGTGCATACCTATGCTTTATTGGGCTTAAGGAAATCCAAGAACCCTGTTGCGCAGAGCTGGGGCAAACATTAAATGGCATGACAACATTAAGAATTGGGCTTGAGGAAGTCCAAGAACCCCGCTGCGCAGAGCTGGGGCAAACATTAAGTGGCATAACAACATTAAGAACACTAGCAGGGTGAACAAGCAATATCGAAACAGATAACGTATGCATATGCAAAAGCGAGGAGGATAAATGGAAGATGGCCTGGAAGGCCGCCAAGGATGGCGATAACTCGAGAGAGGAAGGGGCTAATTACTTGCTATTAAAGACTCAATAGCACGATATTTTTTTTAATGTTCTACCCGTACATCTTATTTAATATGGTTACTATTGTTTTATGGCATGTAACTATGTGTTCCTGACTGGTCGTGCAAATATATTACATGCTTGTTATCTCCGATGTCGCGGATATGACGCAAGGTGCTAGTTTCTCCTAGTTGCTTACCTTTTGCAGCCGACATCCATTCAGCTGCATAAACATCCTTAATGTAGCATGAAGACACGCACTATACACGGCAAAGTTAATGATCACAACATTTTAAGTGAAAGCTTCATTTTCATATATTGCGCTAAATTATTGAGTGCCGTTACGCTTGTCTTGTACTTCATAAAACGTGCCAGATAGACGTCTGTGTGCAATCATCTAAGAGACATAATAAAACACGTTTGCAATATATCATGATCAACAGCATAACAGGAATAATTTACAATCTACAACCCGATATTTCATAATTCAAACCGTTTCACTGACGTCTGATTACTTTCATGAGTAACCTGCTCTGAGTTTTTGCGCCAAATAGCAGGAAAACGATTTCCTATCCTACAGTAAGCACACTCGTAAAAATTTAGATGAATGACATTCGATATCAATTTGATCAGGAAACATGGGCCTGTGTATGTCAATGAACACGGCGTTTCTCGCTAGCATCCTAAAGTGAATCGTAGCAACTGCATTTCACAGGAAACACATATGCTCTCCATAACCGGGTAAATATTGCCATTACTCTAGATAAATAATGCCTGAATAATGGAGAGCAACGGTGAGA
>CM067354.1:14391806-14480337 GCA_034190875.2 Urechis unicinctus
GCATCATCGCTTTTGAATCGCTATATATAACTTGGATACCTCTACGATATAATTATACACGTATACCATCAACCTAATTAATCTCAAAACTCACTACGTTATGTGTAGTTTATATATACAGCTGGAATATTGTAATCAGTCATACCCTTTTGCAACGCGCCAGTACTCTAACCTATAAAAGCAACTAACATGAATGGTAGTAATCATTATAATGGTGAAAATAGCGGCATATCGTTTCCCTTTGAAAGTTGTACGTTATGATTCTGCATAACTGCCACATCTAAGCACTGCTTCTTGCACCGGATGAACGCAAGTTCAGTGGTTATGTAGCGTGTCAGGCTGTGCAATGTTGAGGTAGTGCCACATAACCATCAACTGGCTGACATGACTAACATGGTTTATATTGTTCACAATAAACGTTTTATGCTAGCAAAGTAACAAAGTAAGCCAAAGAAGAATAGTGTGAAGCATTCTATTTGTGTAATGATTCATTTCCTGTTTTACGAGCGTTTATAATGGGAAATAAATCTCGACTTTTCACTGTATGCATATAACCGGGCAAGTACAAATTGTCGAACAATTAGTCAAAAGCAAAAATCGTTACAAACGAGGAAATAACTTGCAATTGTATTTAGCACATTGGTTTTCTGGTTTGCTACTGTAACGCATGTGTAGGGATTTTTTTTGGAGACAACGCTTTATAAACATTGCGATCTGCAGCTAGTGATGGCAATCTCGACTTTCTCATTGTTGGTCATATTATCGGTTCGAATGCTATTTGTTCTACTAGCAATTCAAGAATAGGTTGTGCAGATATGTACTATGCCTCTAATCAGATGCAGCAAGTTAGCAGAATATATTCCTGTAATAAGGCATGCAATATGTGATGAGAATAATATCATTGACTCGTTGGCTTAGAGTTGCAGCTTTTATCCTCCACGTTGGCAGATTGATAATGACGGACAATGTTCACGTTAATAAATTGCATGTGAGCTTGAGAACGAATTTCGGAACAACCTCCAGTGTGTAAGCATGCTAGTATGTTTGTAAGCTTAATTCTACTATATAAAAAAACATAATCACATTCGGCGACATGAATGCACATTCTTTTAATTACTTATGTCCGTCATATTTGTATGTACGATTACTGGCACTGCTCACGAATAACGACTTATATTCATGCACAAGGACCGTAACTAATGCTTTGTCAGATATCTAAATGCATAGTTGGTATTAACAGCATATGTCGATAATACGGAGCGGGATGTGGTAAACCAAAGTAGTTGTGCAGTATTCAACAATGTCACATTAGTTACTAACTTACGAGGGCATGTTTAGCGTTTCCTAGGGCAGCACTGTTTCTCTCCAATCCATTTAGTATATCAACTAACTAGGCGGGATCATTATCATGCGATCGGAAAATTTGACGTGATGCATGAGTCTTTTACACATGCTAGCATGTGTTTACACCAGATAAGACACAGCATATATACATTGTATGCCTGCGGGATAAATACTGTTTGAATTATACACAATGACTCGGTTGTAGCCTCTGCCAACCAAAACGAGTCGATGTAAATGAAAATTTGGTCGTTTAGTTGTCAGAGATGTGAGGGACGGTATGTAAATTTCTATCACATCTGATCCGATGTCTTAGACAGCGTCTGCATTTCTAAGGGTAAACGGCAAATACTACTCGAAGCGCTGATATACCATTGGCCCCGCATGATGGCCAACAATACGCCCTTTGATGTTCAAGCATCTATATCTGCAATCATCGGCAACCACATGAAAAAATGGAAAACTGTTATTGAAAAGCTAGGGATATGCAACAACGAACAGTTAAAGTCATATCGATCATTATGATAAATGTAGCGAGTTCTCGGGTCATGCGTGGCGTTTTGCAGGCCAAAAAGATTTATTGTGAGATGTGGTGAGCAGCAAAGCAGATGACGAAGTTTTTTTACACTGCTGCACCGTCACTGACGACAACTTACCAGTTTATCGAAATAGGGATGGAACTGCATTTGTACAAGCAAAGCCGCAAAAACATACACAACATGTTGGACATAATGTATGCAAATGAGAATATAGGTGCATAGAACTGCTTGAATCCCGATACCTCACTGTGTCAGGATTACCTGATCTTGACGACTGCTTACAAAATTTAAATGTATATGTTTGTACATCTGTTGGTGGTACTGAAAATCTGTTATGTTATGTTAAAGGTATCTTAATGGTCGTGATATATCACAGGCGGATCATAATGTGTTCTGTATTAATGCGGTGTCGTGTGACGTATTAACTATTTCGATCCCATAATGTTACTGATAGAATTAATGACTGGAAACAGAAGTTGCCATATGACATAGTTCGGCGCACAGGCATATCTTAAGTGTGATTGTAATACTAGACGCCATTTTTTGTCTGCTTTGCACGGTAGGACATAAGTGCACAGAGCTAGCGAATTGTGGTTACCAGAGACCCATCAATATCCATTACGACAGAGTGATCGAGGTTGGCTTTTTCAATTTACAACCTCAAAAACACGGTAATCATGTATGCCTCGCGTGTGCGACTTTCCCAAACTCGCAGACTATTCCGGCATAATAGCTAATATTTTCTGTTAATGACTTAACCAAACTGAATCACAAAGCCTTTTCTGTCGCAGCATTTATTCACAGAGCTAGATGATTAAATATAACTGTATTCATGTATTCTTATACTGCAAAAGTTTCTGAGGTGCCGTTGTCGCCACGTCTTCATGCCCGTCGCTGTTTAGAATGATTAATGTTTAAACTGAGCAAAAACCAACATCGGCGATTGCAAATTTCAAGATGACTAGTAATATGCATTTGCATCAAAATAACGCCATCCCTTTTTTCGATTATGATGCGGCTTCTACCTGATTTCGTTGCAGTATTGTCAACGGGGATTTTGCAATAGCAAGGATCTCATGGTAGTGTATCATATTAGGAATCCGTTATGACATGGTATTGTTTTTTTATATCATCTGGGTATTTTAACCATTATTTAACAAATTCAGAATAGATAATATCCATTTTTGTGGGGAGATGAAATGTCATTCATCTTCATCGGAAATAGCAGCTATGGATGCTAGTAGAATCCATCAGCATTTGACGTACAGAACCAAATCAGTCTCCGCCGATGTGCGGAAAGCAAACATTATGAGCGATGGCAAATATAGGTATGGTGGAAACTGTCTAAAACTGGACAGATAATTCATTAGGAGTTCCGTCACCTGGACAGCAAACAATAGTGGTGCCGTTCCATGCATCATCATTATTTAAACACGCTCGTTAAATGAATAATGGATTGAAGAGACAAATGCCATTCATGAAATATTGCGCCCCTTGAACGTTATTTTGTGTTGCAAACTTTAAACAGCCGACTACAATGTTGGCAGATCAAAATGGTTGGCTAACAACACACCTTGACGGCATATGCACACGCGTAATTAAATATATTCCGTACCTGAAAAGCGAAATGGGGTAAAAAGATCAAATGAACAATGGTGAGGGTCAACGTTGAGGTTATAGCCTAAAGCAATGCCGTTAGCATAGTACGTCACTGCTGGTCATTGAGAGCTCTAAGGCACATATTGACAAATTACGCCCGCCGTTTCTAGATAAAACAATGATACAAGCGACTGTCATCATGAGTCTCTGTGATGGAAATGGATCGTTTCACAGATGATGCTAGCACAACAAGATTAACTGGTAGGGAGCGGTTCGATTGGTTGAATGAAAAAGTGTCAAACTTGAAACAAGTCAAATGCAGATAGCATGATGTTTGTTGCAGAAATTGCATAGTCTGACATCTGGTGTGCTTTAATATTTCGGACTGAATAGCACTAACGAACTGTAAGGGTCGCAATTTGGATGCTATAAACAAGTCAAAGATACAAAGATTTACAGTCATAGGACACCAATTTACATGAAAGAACCTAATGAACTAGTAACGGCGAGTGTCCAGGTGTAAATTAATTGTTATTATTGAAATAATAATCCAGACGCATTAGCTTTACAAAATGTCTTGGAATAAAGTGTAAACTGAGAGCTAAATAGCTAAGATAGTAACACTATCTTTGAAAATCGCCAATAACTCATCCGGCGTCATACTGAAAAACATGCTCTAACTATTTGCTACGGCCATGCCTGTGTCGAGCTTACATCCACACCAATATACAAGAGTCAGAGAGGTACGCTACTGTGATAAAACGAATGGCTCATTAGCTTGCTTTTTTGTGGTTGGAGAACCTGCTCTTTTATGATGTTAAACAATACTGAATACATAATGCAAATCAAATTCGAGTATTATAGATTTTTCAGATATTTAACAATCGCAAAGATTCCATTGATTTTATGAGCTGCATAATTTACCACAGAACCTTGCGTAGGAATAGGCAGGTGTACAGGAAGCTATCAAAGCAAACTAAGCGTTAACCAAATATCAGTGTACGACACCAGGGTGAACAGTTCATTTCATACGCAGACGCATGTAACATGTAAATACATTCTTTCACTGCGAGCAGAACCTTATTAACAACCTGTCAATGTCACCACACAATACAGTAGCAGCAATAAGCCCATGCAACCACAGCGACCATAGACCAGTTAGTACCCATCTAGGTGGAGGAAAAAGGATAGATCTTGTAAGGCGGGTCACGGAAACCGCTGTAACTATGCTTTCCACTCATGCTTTATTTGACTTCTGACGCATAACCAGTTTATCAACTTATTAGTGGAACATCATCGGTCGTTTTGGAGAGGCTATTTAAGCAGTCAGGTAGTATTCTCCTGCATGAACATCGTCAGGGCGGACATGGCACAATTCCGCTAATTGTGACTTATGTGAAGAACACACTGCAACGAAAAGAACCCAAGTCCATGGCCATAAGATTTTGCACTGCACACTGTTGCGTTAGGGAGCGTCGGTTGAAGGGGATACTATCATGGCACATATTACTTATCAGTGATCATTTAGCAACTTGCTTCTCTTGCCTTAAGCTTATTCTCAAATATGAAATCTTGAACTTGCACAACGTTGTGTTTCCATCCAATGCTGTCAAGGATTTGTATCTATATGTTTTGCAAAATGGAATGCACTGACGTTATGGCAAATTCATCACATGCAGCTACAACCTAAGCAATAATGAACATCTCGGCACACGTAGCAGCCAAGCAGAAAATAGTACATATGTATCAAATGCCCTGAAAGAAGAAAACGTATCAGTCAGGAATCATTTTTACCTGCCATTTTTACACGTCAGCAAATGGAATACGACAAAGAAGAAATTGTTAGGGGTTTAAAAACAATTTGCTTATGAATATGCTCAATGAATTGACTCACAGATATTTGTTATCCTTAAGATTGTAAATTACCATACCTCATGTCTTATGTGGCATATATTTATTCAATACATCTTCTTACACGCTTACGGGTCGATACGAATTAGCAATAATCCTACTTGCAGTCATATAAAGGCAAAACTTAGATGGTTTCCTTGTTAATGTCATGTATGGTGCAGATGTGTTTTAATCTTCCAGGGCACTAAAGGTTGTACAACTAATAGAGTTCTGAATATTGCATATTGCACGCGGTCTTTTGACTTCAATAACCCCCATTTTAACCTCAAGCATTTTTTCCCAGTAACATTCAAAGTTAAAGGTTTGATTGAAACTTGTTGTTTCCTATTCCACTCTTTTAAAGGAGAGGACTGGGTGGAGGAGAAAAGTACTTTACTTAAGCAAACAATATGGATTTCGGACTAATTAAATGTTTAGCTAGTCCGCAGCGCTGGATTAAATATATTGTAACAGCAGCTTTTATCCTTGCGGTTGCTAAATTTCGGTGGAAATGCGTAAGCTTGATCTTAGGGATATATACAGTGAGCACTTCGGAATTATTGCTGAACTGATAGATGTCTGTACTTAATGATGTGCTGTAAGCTGGCTGAGTGACGTCGTGTTATATAGTAAAACCCGGAAAAAAGACGTATTGGTGTTTTGTAGACCTCTAGCTATGCACTAGGGCAATGAATTACTAATATTGAAATGCAACGTTGCCTTTGGCAACTAATACTTAAGGTATCAGTAGCTGGTACATGATATAATGGCTAGACACAGCATAATGCGCTACAATGCGCTACAATATAAAGACCAAGGGCATACCGTCTTGACAATGAAGACTGCCTTAATCGGGTTGTTATGCATCAACATTGTAGCTGTTTTTTCAAGGTAGTTCGGTTGTTGCTTTATTTATATAGTTCATCAACTATTCAGGTATATACGTGATTATATAAACGACAGAATTGAGGTGATGCAAGATACGTTTTCCCATGTGTTCACCCGTTACCACCGGCACATGACACAATATATAAGCAATGCATGTCAATGGTACAATTACCGCTAGCACTGTACTTGCAGTTTATAATCCATTTTTCATTGTGCACGCGGCAGTTGATGGAGGTATGTATAAGTATTATGGAAAGGCAGTTTAAGATTAAGACATGAGACGTCTGCATATCTGACATTGCATGGTTGTATTAACGAACAGAATGACAAGTAATTCATAGAACATGGTGACGAGGCGAATTATAAGTGAGAATGTTATGCACAATACCGCTTCTGTGTCTGCTTCCCACGGTAAGTCACGAGGGCACGTAACTACCGAGACAGCTATCAATATTCATCGCGGACTGGACACTCAGGGTAACGACCTCAAAATCATGGTATACATGTTTGCCTCTCATGATGTATTTCGCGTTTGATGAAATAGAAAATTATCTGTTCATTTGTACTAAGTAGCCACATTTCCCCATCTATTACCTCACAAGATAAAATAACAAAACATGCATTGCCTCAAAGCTAGTGCACACGCATACTTTAGTCAATTTTCAGCTGTGCCAAAATAATATCTCGTCTTGATTGACATCGGTTGCGATCGTTATTCAGAACTAAATTCCTTCCATTCCAGCAGAATCCGCTTATCATCATTAAAGAGAACAATCTTGGAGGCTGGTGGTTTGCAAGGCATGGTGCATCGGGGAGATTCAGTCAAGTCCCTTTAGCGCTGTTACTTCTACTTGGCAATCTTCAGTGATAGCAAATATACGGCCATATTGCCCGTTTCTGATCTGCTGGATCACAATGTCCCCCATAACAAAACTCTCGAGGTGGGTGCATCAGGTTGAATAATATGCGTCACAAATGTTGGAGTAGGCTGATATTAACTATATCGTAAAATTATATTTGCCACAGTTCAAGTGGAAAAGATAGAACACGACTATATCGTATATTGTCAAGTAGATCAGAAACTTCCATTCAAAATCGATATCTATTTGTGGCAATCGATATTGAACTACAACTCATGAGGTATTTAACACTACTGCTGTCTAGTCAGTCCTGGTCTAATCAAATTGGAAAATATATTATGTGATGCCATCGCTCCCTTCGAGGGATTTATTTTTCGTACTCAAATACTAGCTTGCATTTGTCAGATTAAACTCAATTCCAATTTACGTTGAATCTGCGATGTGTTTCCCTTGGGTCAAAGAATAGACCCAATATTAACCATAACATATGTGCATAACGGAATATAAACTTTCTATGTTTATGGTATGCCGTTAAGTCGTGTCCTTGCAAAGTATGTTATGAGGCCGTGCAAATATCTTACTCTGGGATGTAGCGGCACCTAACTGACGAATGAAGGATCGAAAGGTATAAACAGAGATGTAGCAAATGAAAGCCATTTACAATTAATCACGCATACTGCTTCTCAATCCCAGTCACTTACTTCAGCAACACAATACTTATTGTTTAATTTTGCATCAAATTACGACACGAGGAATATAGAATGTCACTGTGATCGTTATCATAGGGATGACGGTTATCATAAGAGTGCTTATAATAACTATAACCCTTGCTATGCTACTATTGGCCAACAAATCGACTCCATCAGCCATTACCGTATGATAAATGTGTAATTGCTACATTTCGCTATTCTGTGCAAAGATGTATATGTGAGCATTCGCTGAGGCGTATACCATTATCGAGCGTGCTACTGCTCTGTAGTTTTAAAGCAGGGCCTGCAATTCAATCGATTACATTTATTATAACATTACGTAGATTTCAAATACCTTGATCTATTAAAATGAATAACAAATGAAGCAGTATAAGGCTGTGGCAAACTTAGCAAATGCAGCCATTATCTTAGTAATAATGAACACCCGGGCCAAAAGCGGACGGCAGATGTGCCCAATATAATGACACTCGATATAATGTCATTGAACGGATCAGCTTGGGCCCACCAGAAATCCAGTCCATCATTTGACATAGGGACCATGCTGAAGGTTTGACAACCTTAGCCACATTTTATCACTTATTATTCACTGCTTCAGATACGCGGAAACACAATTCACAATCAAGTTTATTTTCGATTAGAATCTACAGACTAGATATGGTAGGCATTTCGTAAATAGACCGAATCGTAGTAACTAAACATTGCATTTGTACTATCGGAAATGATTTGCACCGATATTCTGCAATTTGTCTTGAATAATATCGCATCCCATTGGACAATGGAGCTAAGAAGCATCTAAAAAATTATCGTGTATGTATCGCTGGTAAAAGTTTACGAATCAGCACCAAACCTTGTTGCAATAATATATAGGCAAATCTTAGAAGGTTTTCCTGTAAACGCAATGTATAATACAGGTCTCCAAACCTTTTAAGGCACTTACAATTGTCTAAATGCTATAGATATATAAGGAGATAGGTTCATATAACCATTTGCGTTTCGTTCCTTACGACATATGTAATGTCTATACACAGCCATCTTACCAATTCTCCAGAGATGAGAAACGTAGAACGGGTTAGATTAACCAAATGATTTATTATAAGTTAAAAGCTAAATTAAAGACGTTCGTGGTCACATGTTACTACATACGCCTGTGCATTAAGGCAGTGCAAAGTGGATCAAATACAATATCTTTTCCTGCTGCAATATCACAGTGCGGCGCAAGCATTCGTTCAATTTGTTGAAATAATATTCTTCCGTTTTAATGCATCGGTTAAGCGAAACGAAAAGCAAGCAGAGCATGATTGGGACGATATGAATGAAGGCATAGTTCATTGTTCATGTTTGAATGCAGTGGTTATACAACGGCAGCTAGATTCGAACGGCAATTCAAACAAGGTAATGCAACACCTTAATCATGTGGATTTATGGCATAAGGACTAGAGTGTTTTTTTGCACAATCTATATGCATAGTCTCTCAATGGTTAAATTATGGCCGAAATTTCATTTTATAAATATGTAACAAAACCAAGTATCAGTTTGTTGCACACTTAGCAGTAGATGAATGTAAAATGAAATAAACGGTATGTATTCTTTAATGAAACTAAGCGTTTTTTACCACTCCATCGTCGTATAGAATTGCAAGCTGCTTATTGTAAGGGTCTTTAGCACAGAACACTACAATTACCATATGATGAAACAGAACGTTGCACTTATACAATATGATAACACAGACCTTTGATATTACACCTCGGTTGGTGGATCACATTAATACATATGATAAGGACACACTGTTATATGGAGGAGAATTGTGTGAAATGCTGCCAGAGTGCTCATATTTTCTGGACATGCATAACGTATATTGCCCTGCAGCGAAAGCTACTGTGTGGGTATCCGCAATTCACTAATTCCTATTCTGTAATGGGTGAAAGCTATGTTGTAAAACAATTTAAATATGCCTGTAGCATTGCATTGTTTTTTGCAAAACGCTGTACTAATGAGTGCAACAGTTTCTATGTATATATATATATATGTCTATATAAATATATATATATATATATATATATATATATATATATAATATATATATAGACATGAATATATATGTATAGATACATTTTATATATCTAAATGTTTATATATATTTACATGAATATTTTTATATATATTTACATATATATATATATATATATATATATATAAATATAAATATATATATATATTTATACATATTATATATATATCATATATATATATGATATACATGTGCATATATCTGTATATATTGCGATACATATACGTATATGCATATATATATATATATATATATATATATATATATATATATATATATATATATATAAGGATCCTAACATATATACATATATATATATATTATGTATGTTTTTATATTAATGTATGTATATATATATATCCTATATATATATATATATGTATATGTATATGTGTATATATATGATATATATATATATATATATATATCTATAGATATATTTATATATATATATATATATATATACATATATATATATACACCATATATATATATATATATAGATATATATAGATATATATATATATCTCTATATATATATATATATATATATATATATATATATCTCTCTATATATATCTCTATATATATATATATATATATCTATATATATATTCCTGACTTTTTTTTCATTCATGCAAGATCAAATAAGATCTGTTAATGCGCTTGGCGGAGAACTATATTACAGCACCGCACTTGTTGACGTTCAACTTAACGTTCGAAGTTAAGAGGTTTGTTTAAATGATTTGTTTCAATTCCGCTGAAGTAATGCAAAATTAACAAACACTTCACTTAGGAAAGCACTATGTGATACGGGTACTGAGCTATGTGATATAGGCAACAATATTGCCATTTTAACTTATTGTCAATAGTCAACTCCTGTCCATATTATGGCGGGATGGTGCGGATACTGCGGAGCTAGATTAAATATCAATGCTTTAATGCGGCAGCTTTATTCTTCTAAGTTGCCTGATTCAAGGCCATTGAAGGGCAATGCGGCGGTTTGGCCATGTTTATGACATTTCGTGCTCATAACGCAGTCTTTCATTAAACACAAATGGTAGAAGGCTTATGCATACACTTCATTCATACAAAACACGACTGAACTGCATGTTTCATTTGTCTTATGTTACTACAGCTCTCACTGTTCATATATAACAACCATCACTAACGCTTATAACTTCAGAGCAAACTTGATATTGACAATTCATCATGGCATATTGTAATTTCTTCGACGTAGTAGCATGGACTATGTTGCAAAGACCTAGAGCAGCGCGTCTAGGCAATGAGCTAAGCTTCAATCTAGCTGGTGAACATCAGTGTCATATAAACAGTTTTCATGAATACCACATCGTCGACTTATGGCGACGCGGAAACGTTTAGGATTGTACTACAGTATCTGCCCACTCTACATCGTACATCAACTGATGAGACCCGATAATGGTGAAGCAAACTTTAGAATTGAGACGGGACCTAATTGGTTTGCACCGGCCATTAACACAATCAGTATACATTGCATGTCCATGGTATATTTGCTTCTGAAATTCCATTTAATGACTAGGCCGTAACACAAATGTCAACCAAACGGACATTTCATGGAGCATCTTTACTTCCAAACGTGACCGTAGCTGATGATCTTATGCAAGGAACTTTAAGGAATTTGTCATGGGAACATATTGCATGTCTTTGGGCTAGACTGTAGGCACAAATAGCTACCAGTGCTACTGAACGCTGTGATCACTACATTATGTCACAGTGAATGCAATTTATGATCGATATCTCTTTCTCATTTATGATTTTACTTCTGTTGCATCAGAAACTCGCCCGCTCATTTCAGCCTACTAGCCACAATTTCGCATGTATGTCTCACAACCAGTGAATTTACTTTATGAATTTAAATGATAGTCACTCGTTTCGTGGAAATACCATGTTCGGTTTATCTAAAATATATTTCATCTTGACGAAGGTATCAATATATATCATTCGCATATGTTTAAACAAGTAACGTTCTCGTCAAGGGCAACGTGCTGATAATGCATTAAGGAGAACTATCTATGTGGTTTATGGCGAGTTGACAGATGCCGGTAACCACATGGTAGATTCAGTAAGTGAAGAATGTTGAAGCAACCTTTACAGTAACCGAGCTTACCCATTTTTTATTGTTTTAACAGGCTGCGATGAAAGTCTAAAGCAGTCTTGCCCATGATAAGCATGTGTATCCAACGAAAATCTGTGATAGAGGATAACTCAAGAATTAACCAGTGTTACACTAACAACCAGTGCTGTGCCCCCAAGTCATACCAAGATTTCCTGATGTTGAATCACTATAGCGAATCGTTTCAACTCTGCAATTACATATATATTGCATTATATTATATATTATGGTGAAATTTATCTGGGGGAGCAGCATCTCAATTTACCCTTGTCGAAAATAGTTTGAGGCTGATAGCGCATACTCACATGTTACAGGCAGGTCATTATTTTTGTTTGAAACGCGACCAGATGGGTGACAGTAATTGCAGCGTTATCATTAGAGTGAGATCAGTTGATATGATTTACGGATGCCGGGTTCCATATTAAGCGCACACGGTTTTGGATTCTGTGAGGTTAGGTTCATGTTAGGATCCTTATCGGTACAGTAAAAACTAAGTGAGCTTTTAAAATTCTATCTTCTCTGCGAAATGGTCAAGCTGCTTGGCAGTGATCTCCTTTCTGCTCTCGTTATGGTCTCAAATGAAATGTTATAAAGCAGTTTATAAAGTAGCCGCGATCTATCATGGCTTTACAATCAGTTGATCGAAAGCAGCCTAGGCAGATAAAGCAGCAACGCGAGGCCTTTATAGAGATGCACAAGCGGTATTGAACAACATCTGGATCAAAAGCACACCTAAAATTTGGCAGTCGTACACTTTCTGCACTACCAAGGCGCGTAACAAACGTTGCATGTAATCTACTTTACTAATCACTTTGAACAGTATTGGCCATTAAGAATCATACATGGCGAATCTACTGGCTTATCATCGAAATGTAACAACAGGCAATGACGTAAGCAACATTTCGTTTGCACCTCCCCGACAAAACGATATAGTACTAAATTAGTACGGAGCATCTGAGTCTGTATAAGCGGACTGGTCAGTTACAAAACAACAGCGTGAGGCCACTTGGCATAATGTGTTGCATAGACTGAGCATATAAGCCATTTATTTTCTCAAAACTGGCCTCTGGTGTTTAAGGAGCCGGTCACGCGCAAGAGAGGTTATCTGATGAGTTTGCTTTGGCTGATAATAGGCACCGTCTTAACATCGAAAACATCCGAATCTATCGTTTCGCGTTCGTTCGTTGTATCAAGTAGTATGAAGCACCCATGGTTTTATGAGGAGGGGTTTGTAACAAACTAAGACGTTAATATATATTCTATGATAGTATAAACCTGTTGCTTAATATGATCCTATATACTTTCGGTAAAAATCAGACCGTTACCTTTCACTATTTTGGCTATATCTAATATTCTCCTTTATTATTACTAGGTGAAAATGGCACTTTCTATGATGCATGGACATATTTAGGCATAAACATTGCAGGTGTAAAACGAAAAAAGAGGCTTTAGTAGATTTTGTCCTTCTCCTATGTAATTTAATTAGAGGTCGCATTTCAGCATGAACGATGTAAATTCTTTCTTTTGTCGAGCATCGAAAATGAGCGCTGACATCCACAGTTATATCACTTACTCTATGCGTTTAGTCTACCAGAAAGCGAGCAATAAAGGGACCGTTCTATATGTTTTTGTCAGATGATCACTCTCAAATAAAAGCTTATTAAATACTATAAAACCGCTCCTGATATAATTCAAGTCCTGGTGAGTTTATATACTTTTCTAGGAAACTAGAATGGATATATTATGTGGACTTTGTACATTCTGGTGGCATAACGAAAGGTTTTTTACTTAACCGCGTGTCCCTATTTAAGACAGTATGCACTATGGAGAACAATCAGAAAACATAAAGTGGTTTGGCATCCAATTTTTGACCCAAGCTTTGGGTCGAAAATGGATACGGAATGTATTGAGCAACGGAAGCAAATCAATATTTATTCTGCTGTTTTTTTCACTCAAGTGAGTTGCATAATAGAGAACATAATGCATGGCCGGAGGACAAACTTAGACGACAGGTCAACCAACATTAATTAATAACGTCAGTTCTAGGTATTTTAATCAATACTGCGAATTATTGTTTTGACCCCAATCTCCATACACAAACATCTACTAGGAGTAGCCATGAATGAATACGCTAGTGAGGTGCTCCTAGTAACCCAAAGACCTGCCGATGTAACAACAGTTTATGTTTGTGTAAGAAAATCATTCCAGATTTTGTATTGAACCAACAATAATACAGCTTTTTTTATGGACGCTTATGAGAGCAAATCAACCAAATATTTATACTCTCCAAAGCAAGGTTAAAATTAAACAAAATAGTATTTACTATCCAAATTGTGCACGCATTTTTCATCAGTACGCTTAGGCGTGGTATACTTATAAGGCCCATCTGCCATGATTGAGAATTCCATCGAGGAGTAAAGCAACAGGTGGTGAAAATTAATTTGTTCATTTTCTTCATTGGAATCCGCGAAAATATGCGACAACAAACCATTTATTATTGTATTGTTACAGTGCCGAAATACAATATGCGCGATTAATGCAAAGATGTTGTGATCACTCCTGATTTGATGTCTGATTGTTTTGGCTAAATAACAACAAAGTAAGAAAAATGAAAGTAATGAAACTCTTTATGATTTCAATCCATTCTAATAGCACTCATTGTTTCTACTGCCGTAATATTTTTCATGCCTAACTATCATACATTTAATGATCACTCAAATATAGTTCATTTTTAAATGATAGTTTCTCTGCAAAAGACAATAAGCGAGCATTGAGTGGTAGCTAATTGATCCGCAAGCTTTCAAAAGCAGATATAAAATCGAAGGTCCATGTTGGAAATATTTCCCAACGTCTCTGGCCCAGGCAACGAATCTTGACTTTGGTATCAAAAAACTTTCGAAGGATCGGATGTTTATCAACAATTATCTAATGTAAAATGTTATAATATCTGACAAAATGACAAAAGGATATGCGGAAAAAACGACAACGACAGATAATCATCGTTGAGTTTACCTTGCAACTAAGTGATAAATACGTTGACTTGATTGAATTGATCCACATGCGCCATCTTGCAATGTTATCTAGGATTCAATCGATGTAGGACTGACTTTGACAGGCAGACTAGGCGGCGGCAACATCTAATATGTATTAATAAAAAATATTAATACTAATACCAATCTTCATAAGCTTTGCTTTCTTTCGAACTGCGTCTGATTTGATTTGACAATTGATTTATTTGACTTTCCAACATGTTAAATCTTGCCTTGTCTCGAAGGGTCCTTACTAGCGTTGTTCTTCATGAAGAGGGGTGATTAATTACTGCTTTAACTAATTTCGCTGTTAAAGTATAAGTGACAAGCTAGTTAAAGTTTTGTTGCGCTTCTTGTCTGGTTACATCGCGTTCCAAGCATTATACGAGGTGGCGGATTAGGCGTACCCGTTATCAGAGAGATTAATAAGTTTAGTTTCCGTTTGTTTTATGTCAAACTGAGACGGAAACAATTATGCATAGATGCTACTATTCACCTGAAAAATTACATCACGGAAATTGTTCTTTCTTTACCTGTGAAAGGACCTATGTTGAATGCAGCGCTCGGTAAAAGTAGTTTGTTAACGCTGCCCAAGGAAATTTTACTATCTTTTTCTACGATAGATCTTATTGCCAAGACGGTCGACCGAATGTTGTTGTCTTTTTTTTAACCAAATTTGTCAATGTCTATCATACTCCAGGTATTAAGCGCCTTACTCTCCGGAAGTATTCAACCATAGATAAGACATTGCAAATCAATGAGGGCGCTATCTTGGTCATTGATCGGCGCCGAAACACGCAGGTAAATGTCTGCATTCGTTCTGCTTGGCCAAAGTCCCGCTAGATGAAGATCATGAAGCAGTGTAACGAACGCGAATGATTGCTAGTAATTCTTTCTTGTAGCATTTCCTTCGTCCGTTGGCAGTATAGAATGTCTGGCGCGGTAGATGATTAATTCAGGTGCTAGCTAGAACGAGACGCTGAACGGGGAGCATCAAACTAACATAATGAATCGTTCAACGCAGCATATAAATGTATTTAAAGACCCACTGTCGGTTTTTGTCATGTATGTTGCTTTCCAAACAATAAAGTCACCAGTACAAAATGGACCTTATACATACTGAAGAAAGCCAAAGACTGGTACAAAAGACAGTATATAGCTGTAATACCGTGTACTATATTTTGCCACCACAACCTGTTTTAGCGTTCCATATTTAATAACTAAAGTCATTTGTTAATGGAATCACATGCCTGCCCAACGTACACAAAGACAAGTAATTCATGCGCAAATGATATCCTTAAATATGGGAACCTAGGGACATTTTCTGCGATGCTACATATCTGCGTCATGAAGATAGATCGTACCGCCATTACGGGTCAAGTGACTTCCACCGGTCGATTACGAAGACATATCTCTTTATTCCATGCTTGCATGCAGTAAAGGGATGGGATAGATCTGGTCAAGCACATGCTGGGATGTGGTAGGCACACTGGATGATTGAGGTAAGTATTGCAAGTGAAACCTTATGTGTGAACGAAGTCTCATTTGTCAAGTTGGTGATATCTATGCTCTGGATAACGCTATAACATTTTGCAAGCAAAGGAAGATATCTGTAGAAGGGTTCCCTACTCTAAATAATGATATTTGCCATATTTAATCAAAGTGACTTTCTCGTCTCCTTTAGCAAACGGAAGACAAGCCAAACGAAAAAAACCCCATCGTTTTCATTCGATTAATGTTCCCTCAAATAAATGCAACATGTGTTGGTTAATGCAAGGCCAAGATAACTGCTTTTTCAGATAAAATGGTTGGCCAGCAAAAGTAAATCTATTTTGTTGGAAGTGGCTAGGAGTTACCGAGCTACTGGAATGTAATAATCAGAATATCTGGCAGTCATACATGCTCTAAGCCGACCATACTGCCACGGTGATATGCACAATTTTGCAATTCGCTTACAAAGCAGTCCACATCCATTAGTCCTTCACAACGACAGTCAAGGTCAACAGCACGACCAAATCATCACGTTTCTACCTCCGCAATATAAGCCATGTGATGCTGACTGTCAAAACCACCAAGTCCAGCCATTAGTCATGTCGAGACTCGATTATGGTAACATTCTCATGCATCTCAGATGGGCTCCTACGAGACCTCAGTAATGCAATGCACTTCATCCTTCAATCAAATTCTCGAGAGCATTAAACACCACTGCTAATGAGCCTATACAGATATCCTATTCGGCCGCGCACCTACAACGGTTGTTTCTCCTGGTCTACAAGGCCGTCCATGGTCTGGCCCCTGACTGCATATGCCAGCCCTCTCGCTGGCTACGTTCAGCAAGCAACACATGTCTTGCAGATCCCAGAGTGATAGGGCCTTAAGTATTTACTTCCAGCGGTAATGAAATAACATACCCTCATTAATAAGACAATGCGAATCCCTGCCTTAGTTTAAAGAGCAGAGGTCAAGAAAAGGAAATTTCGTACTAATCACTAGGGATCAATTCCTGTCCATTTTATTCATGTTCGGATTGCTATTTTGGATTAATATAATACTCTTCTATATGAACAATTGATGCTGTACACGGTCATGCAACTGCCTATCATATTTCGTGCCCTACATATATTGCCTCCATCACTAGAGCCAAGTTTGACGTAGTTCAGCGGGCGGCGGTAGGGGGGCGAACTGGTGACTGGAAAGCACCCTGGTAGCTGTTATTTCACAGCACCAACTGTCACTTTGAATGAGTGGGCTTATTCCCGGAGATCCATTCTTCGTAGGTTGCAAACGTAATACTGTTATCATGAAATACGGACGGCATATGTTACTATTTCGAAAATAATTGACATTTTTAGTCAATTGAAAGCAGTATCTTCACGTATTCAACTTTGTACTGGCCAGAGATTGATAGCAGTAAGGTAACCGAATATATGTGAATACAGTAGTATATTCGGAGGTCATTCAGCATTTATCCCCGAAAATAATACACTATCAGATAAGCTAGCATTTTAATCCGTTTAAATAATACACTTACATTGTAAATGGTTGGGTCAGAGCCTGATCAACGTCATTCAAAGGGATTACGACGATCACTTGACTCATGACTGCAAAATAACAATCTTCCCATATCCGAATTTAGCATTTTCGAATGAACTGATAATGGTTATGGAGTGCTCTTGGTGCAAAACTGGCGTACGAAGTGTTGATATCAGCATCGGTAATCAGTATTATACGGAGCTGAATATGTCACTTATGTTGTAATTGTGGCAATAATGATTGAGGGTGTGTAGTTATGTTTCCTACGGCATTAATCTTCACTTTATTACAATAAACTTTTGTAACGCAACAATGCACCATTTGCGGTATTGAAGGGACCACCGTTACTCACTGTTGCAATCAGCACATTTACACCGGAAAACACAATTCTTCAATACCAGTAGCCGCAAGTAAAGAAGTGGTTGTCATGATTTACTCGATGTAGTGTGGTGTGCATAGAAACATTTGAGAAATAGCATATTATTAAAGGCAAGATAATTCAACGCCGTCGTCTTGTTAGGAATTAGCTGCATATAGGTAATCTTATCAGCACTACTATACTGTTTTTCTTTTTGTAATTGTTTTTGCCGTTCCGATGATGAACAGAAAATACGCCACACTCATAATGACGCGTCATATCAACGATTCTGCAATGTAATATAATATATCAAGTCGTTTCCGTATTAACTAACGTATATACGCAGTCATACATGAAAATATACTATCCTAAATGTTGCATAAATCGGGTCGGGGGGGGGGGAATCACACAAATGACCTATCCTTGTAGCCAATAACCTGAATTATGTTGGGATTTCAAAGCACCTTCCATTCAATTATTTCGCAACACAAACAGTCATCTTAGAATCTTTTAGCGGACTTATTTGCGATGAACAAATCTTCGTAGTATACAAACCTTGTATTGTTAATATATCATTGAAATTAATATTTACACGAACATATAAGTTAGTAGGTATTAAATCAAATCAAACAAAAAACAAACATAACAGATGGTTTGAACAGAGCCTGCTGTGGTTCATTCGAAGGGATTCAATTATCACTTGACTCAAGGCCGCAACAAAATATTTTCTTTCATATCCGGCATCAGGAATAGTGAAAGGGTTTGAATAACGCATGAAGTTTTTTCTAACGACCCGATAAGGTTTATGGAGTGCTGTTGATTCAAAGATTATGTGCAAAGTGCTGCATTGAGCATTGGTGATTAGTACTACGCGTAGAAGCATAGTCGCTTGAGATTGTACATGACATTACAAGAGGTATGTAGTTAAATTTCTCACGACCTCGATCTACACCTAATCACAATTCCCGCAACCTCTTAAATGCATCATTTTGGATATTTAAGGGGCCAGCGTAACTCATCGTTGCAATCAACGCATATCCACATGAACGCACAATTTCCTAATACCAGCACCCGCAGGCTTTGAAGTGGTTGTCAAGATTTATAGATATAGTGTTGTGTGCTTAGAAACATTGAAAAATAGAATCTTATTAATGGCAGAATGAATCAACGCCGTCGGTTCGTTAGGAATCTGCTGCACACGGAGACTCTACATCCTAAAGCTGTTGCAGTCTGAATGATGCATTATAGTCGCAATTTTGACATTACTTGCAAACGCCAAACTTGACTTTGATGCCAATTCGCAACAGAATTAAATAAATATACAGTAATACATAAAAATATGCTATCCTCAATGGTCCATAATTTGGTTTGTATTGCAGCATACTTTACAACCATTACTTGCCATAGCAGGGTGTGCGATTCACCTACTAATAGATATAATAGGTGAAGTTGTTGTTTGCGTCATCATTATTTCGTTAAGCCTTGTTAAAGCAACCTAGATACGAAGTTTAAGGTAAAAGCTGGCCGGGTAATGGCTTGACGGGATCACACACAAATTGATTGGCACAAACCGGCCTCATAATTGCACCTGCAAAAACAATTGAAACCCGTTCACACAGCATAAGACGAAGCGTCAAGGTACGTCTTTATTCCGTATACATGATACAACTTGGACATGGTCTAATATAAGAAATCGTTTGTTAAAATATGGCCAATAGTTTTTGTTATCAACAACCATTTTATGTAATATGCTTAATCATTAGCACAAAAATACATGCAAGAAGTAATTTGAATATCTTGGCGACACATAACACAAGTTCGAATATTGGTTGAAATGAAAGTATCGCTATGGTGTTTTGTCATCAATAATTGTATCTGTACATACACGGAGATAGCTCATAGCCAAATGAAGTTCGTAATACATGGGATCGTGTTTATACGTGCACGCTGCAGTCTATCGGCAATAGGAGAGGGTTGTCGAGAGGAAACATCATATTGTCATTACAATACCTTCCAAGCGCACTCGTGGATGCGAGGACGAAGCTTTGTGATGTATTAATAAGCTCTCCATTTACTTAAAGCAGTTTTTTGGATTAAGTGACACAAATTGGCCAATTATTGAAGACATGTCGCCCTATTACATGTGTATGTGCAATGTAGGTATGGATATATATGGCCGAGCAAATAGAGTCAAAGAAGGCTCTCATTTTACAGCAGAAAGCATCATTGGAAAGCGCGGATGGGAGAACTATGTGCAAATAAGGCTGGAGGAACTGACACGAACGGTACTTAAGGTCTTCACTAACAATATAAAATTTCAACTTCAATGTTTAAGACGCATACAATATTCGCTTTGCTAGTCTTTGCAAATAGGGCTGGAATAAGGTCAACTTCGCTCGAAATGCGTAATAACATTTCCCTCTTATGACTCTATATCTCAGGGTAAATAAAACGAGCATGCTAGCAATAGGCGATTGCCAATTCTAGTGTGATTGCGCATTGGGATATTTCCGCACATTCACTACCACATATATTATCAGCAGATTCGCTAGGGGTGTATGGCGACGATCTCAATCAATTTGAGGACTGCACACATGATTGAATAGCCTGGTGGACTGTGTGCATATCACTCGTTCATACTAATCCTAAATGCAAATAAACTGCAGCATTCAAACAATGTTTAATTGCCAGCAGAGCCATCCAGCACGAATATTGTATGCGTCTTGAACATTGAAGTTGAATTTTGACATTACTTAATCTGGTCGCCAACCGAAAGACAAATCTCATTAATCAATTACAATGAACGTTAATTAATTGTGTTTGTAACGTTGTTAATACTACAATGCACTCAACAAAGAAACCATTGATAAACGATTGGATATGTACTAGCTGATAACAAGTTGACAAATATATCGCAATTTTCTATGTCGGTGGCAAATGATAATAGCATCGAAAATATGTTGATATATGTTATGCCTTTGATGATTCCTTATGGCCCTAGAGCAGCAACTCTCACAATAGGCTGACACATTCATTGCATTTGTTCATCGGTGGCGATAAAGTGCATCCATTAAGCACACCATCAACTATTCAAGTCAATATCGGAGACAGGATAATGGCAATGTAATGTTTTCTTAGCCTCTGCTAAAGACGTGAGACGTACGTTGTCACTCCATGGCGTTATGGGATTGTATAAGTCTAGAGAATAGTATCCTCTACTTCTTGATTACTCCTTGAATCGGGACTGGCATTGAACAGCTGAGACATCCCATTACTTGTTGTGCTAGACCTGAAAGGATCAGCGTCATACATAAATAACATTCAATTAGAGTTCTTGGAAGAATTCCTTGTCATTAAAGTTTAGTCGAGCATAATGGGTGACGGCATTAAAAGTATCAAGCACTGATGATACTACCGTTTGCCGTTGACTATAGTAGAGCCATTCTTGTTACACTTGGCCTTCTCTCAGGGTACGACATGGCTCATTCTGGTGAATCACTTGTTGAAACGCTACATTTGTTTGGGGAATCCAGTGCCATTCATAAAGGGGTGAGCGTTCTTATGACACAAAACATCACTCGATGTGATCTCAAGCATAGGTTGCTACCAGACTAGATTACCAATAAATCCTGTTTTGTCATATAATTCTGTTTCAGCAGCAGTTAGTATTATTTTGTCACGCACAATAATAGCTTCGTAGTTGCAGCCAGACAAGACATCAACCGATTATAGAAATGTTTTTATTCGTAACGAAATCTGTCGACAATATTTACGCATTTGACGACCACATATTGAATCATCACACAAGTACATTATTATTATTTGATGCAGTTGATTTTCCCAGGAACAGCATTATAATGACGAACGTTCCACAACATTGCTCATAAACATAAAAGTTCGCCTATGTTTGCTCTACTATTGACAATAATGCATGGCTTACTGTTTGTCTATGGCTTTTTGAATACTTTCCATCTCATTAGTATATGTTCATTTGTAGCGACAAGGGTTAGTGGACATACTAGACATCAACTAAACACAATAACGCTTCCTAATTGGTTTTGCGTTTGATCCCCTGATATAGAAATTTCGAAAATTGTTCACATATATTCATGAACAAATCATCCATGTGATGTACGTACAGCACTTCTTTACACCGACAGAATATAACTATGATATTTTACATCCGGTGTTTCATTGTGTTAATGTGCAGGTCAGGGGTGCCAATGTACTGCTAGGTTGTTGAGCATGTTGTTTGTAAGCATACAGACGTAATTTTGCAATATTTACTGTCGTGATTTTGCAACAATATCTCCACCAGATTTCGAAAAAGGTATCTGCTGAAACTGATGTACATATACACTAAGGTCGTCAATGTAATATAGAATGCACAGCGCATGCAGCATGCTTCCAATAATAAATTAAATATATCTAGCAGCATTGGCGCAATTAATGGTTAGGTAAGCAACTGGGATGAGCGATGAACGGAAATAGTCATTTGCAAAGCAGACCTAGGTAGTGACGTGAAGCATCGCCATTACCAGAATGGCGTACTTAATGGGCGTACATCAAACAACTGCTTGCCTATAGTAGATATTCATTTCGACACGCATATTGTCATACATTTACATAAGCTATCAAAATGCACAAATGTTATTAGTACGTATAACTTGGTGAACTTGTTGTCACAAATGCAAATGCGATGGAATAAACGTGTCTGTTTAACAAAATTACCAACTATTGAAACAAAATTACGATTTTTGACTTGGTTGGGCTCGAATATCTTTTCATATTTTTAATATATCGATAATGCCTGTTGCCATAAGGTAAAAAATAATATAGTTGTTTTTAATTAATATGAGCCACGTTTTGTAAAATTCTTACATATCATTTGACTTTCTAAGAAGCGCTTCAGCAGTTATAGATGCTAAATACCGCTAACCTGTATCCAGATAATTAACTACTTTGCCCAAAAAAATTAATTTTGCTAAAACTGCTTACTTCGTCATAGAAATATTGTGTGGGCAGATCCAGTGTCCCCCAAATCACCCGACATTGACGCCGCTTTAATAACAAACCCAAATGAATAGTTATAACCATATTAATGGCGGCAATAGCGGCGCAACATTTTCTTTTCAAAAGCTGCTATGTATGACATTGAACTACTGCCATCAATACCGCTGCATTAACCACAAGGAATCCTTATAAATGATATATATCTACGTCTCAGGAAATATGTTGTGCCAATAAACTGTAATTTTATTGACCACCACGGTTGTCAAAAACAGGGCAATCGTTCAATATGGTCAACATCTAGTTGCATGATTATGTGATTAAGTAGCATGCTTAAGTGCGAATGTCAAATGTTTGCCGGTATTTCTGATTCTTTACAAATGCAATTATACATCAGTTATTGACCAAACTCGCCAATACGTGTCTTTGATATTAAACAATAGCAAAAGGTGACGTGAGGTCAACTGCATCTACCTCTGCATACACTAAGCTACAAGAGGAAAGGCTCTTTAACTCCATGATTCGTGCTTAAGCCGTGGGGCCAACATATTTCATTTACTTCAATGTTGAATGCATCGATCTCGCACAATATGAATAAAAATTATATCTACAACCATCGGAAACTGATGCGAAGATGCCACTGTAACACATTAGGTGAGGTGTGTGACTTGTTGTTACTTCCCAAATGTACGTTTGTGTAAACTAAACACAGTAGAGGTAGGCAACATTCATCAGCTCAGCTAAGGATCGAAGTGCAATTGTATAATTGAATACGTTGAAGCTACGTCCGCCTGGCCAATAGCTACATGTGGCTGATGCGACAAATAAAAGTCCCGTTATTTGTTCAATATCGTTGGCAGTTACAAGGGAAAAAGGAAAAGAACAACTACAAAAAACTGTTGTCAAACCTTCTGCATGCACATCTACAGGTCACAGGTACTGTTATAAAATAAGAATTTGTCACCTTGCAAGGTACCATCCGACAAGCTTTTTATTATAACTAGCTCGTATACAAGTAAATTGGCACAATCAAAGTGCTGTGTGCATACGCAGTATGTTGTCAGTAACAACTGAGCGTACAAATAATTTCATTCTGACATCTTACTATTGTAGGCTAAGCTGTCACACCCTCTCGGCGATAACGTCAATCATATGTTGTGTGCATGCTTACCTCATCAATTACGCTGGCATTATTGTTCATAACATCTATAGCGTGACAATAGTCATGTATATAACTGGTTTGGAAAAATTCAAGCAGTTGGTATAGCAAATGCTCTATCGACGCAATGCTCAATCGACGCGTGCGAGTACCACAGAAACAATTAGCTATTTTGTTACCATTTATTATTTCCATAGACTACCGTAGTCACGAAAAATGAGTAACACGGTGTATATGCGATTTTCAGTGATTTTGTAAGGTGAGATACCAGAGCTTAGTTTTTTAACACTGAACGCAGCAAACACGTACAGCTCCCTTAATCCATGTGACCGGAGAATCATAAATACGCATTACGACAAAGCAAACGAGACAGGCTCCGACAAGTCACAACCTCTACGTTCTGCCTTCATTAAATCACATATTAGTTAACCCGTTTCAGCATAATGATAAAAACATTCCGCTGCTGACTCCCCGCACAAAAGAAAACACCACCGTACTGTCTACGAATCCGAGCAAAATTACCATGCTGCAGAAGCTCTTTAGTTGCCATTCTGTAGATTGTCGCATCATATAAATCCAGAATGATTACATAGTAAGTACACATATATCAAATTACAGGGGCTACTGCAATCTGACTGCACAGACTTGTGTTGTTGCAAGACGGACATTAACGTGTACACAAAGTCTCAATTCATCGGCCATTATGCAGATGCAAGGGCCACAAGCAAAACGTCTGAACAAATACTACATTTCCGTTGCTCAAACATGCTGCCCCTATCAGGAGCTAGCATTAGAAACACCGGCGGTTAACCATCATTTATTGGCATGGTGACTAGCGTCGAAACCTAGAGAAAAGACTAAGTAACCTAATGGTCGACCTCAACCTTTCAAATATATAAACTATCAACCCATTCATCTAGTCAGCCCAAATAAATGGCCGACGCTTTACGATAGTTAACATTGTATAAGTTGATGAGCAGATTATCCCATGTATAATGTTTATTTGGTTTCAAGCTATTTGCCTTTACGGGATAGCGAGTATGAGTCACTAAGAATACAAGCTCATAAAGCCTCGCATCTTTCAGTAAGCTATACTTGTAACTTTGTGTGTGTAAGCCAGGAAAAAGGGATATACTCATTTTTCTTCGGGATACCATATGTGCTTTTCGTCGCCTATTAGATAAACTGCATCTAAACATATTCCTATTTGTTCCTAATTGGCATTGGATAATACGGGATGCTGTCCAAACATTGAAACATATTCATCTACCGCTGGTTGTCATTTCGTTGTTGAACGTGACGTTATACCGTATTATTTCGTAAGCTTGTTATCTAAGAAGCATGCTTATTACACACGATAATACAACATCAGTCGATATCTTGTTAGACACGAACATCAGACAAATCTAGGTCTTATGTACCCGATTGAAGAGGCGCTTAGCGCTATCAATTGGATCACAGAACCTGCGAGCTACCATTCATCCCGCAGCTACAATACCGGCTAAACAGTGTGAGCTGGTGTCAGATATGGGCGATTTCCTCACTGGACGCAAAGAGTGCACGGAATTAACACAAGTCGTCTTATCAGTAATTGCATTTCCACTTGATAGCTGTCGACGGAAAAACCCGCTTATATTTTCGAAACCTAAATCTAATCTTTGGCCGAAGAAAACGGAAAGTATTTATAGCCGGAATGATTACGGTGCATGTATCTTAACGTTTATTGGACCATTTCCGTCACAGACACAACTGACATAATCCCTTGATGCCATAGTTTTGATATGCTTTTCCGGTGTCCCGTGGAACATTGGTATCTCAAATATCGTAACCAACTGGGTGCATCTCTTATGGCCGCTATGCATAGGCTCAAAACAATGTTCATTATGTAAATAGCACATATCAATGATTTCGATCGGTAGTTACAGCAAGATTCATTTTTCGAATGAACAGTTATTTCAAAGATAAGCCGAGATATTTACTGCTGCCTAAGTACAAATTGGTTGGCAATGACTAGTTTCCGGAATACATAGCGATAAAACATCGAAGTCGTTAAGGAACAAGATCATATTTGCGATGGCGATCCTGATTTTGAATTCGAGAATCGGAATTGAATCTTCTTGTGGCATACACTGGGTATCATTCACAATGAGAGCATCGTGGTCCATGTCAAACAAGGCTCTGTCGGATGATGATATATCAACTGACTTGGTTGACTAACTTCCATTGGCCGGCGTCTTGCTGTGGCTAGACTGTTTCCTCGACACTGATATATAGCATCATCAATGGAACAAAAGTCATTGCAAATAGTTTGTCATGTATCACAATATGCATATATCTTCGCCCATATCACGTATGTTATTGGCGTCATAGCCACACATTGATAACAACAACTGGTCGGCAATAGATGCCAAGAAAAACTCAGGACCCTTATGATTTGCATCTACTTCATTCCTTACAGGAGAGAGTGAAACGTGATTTGTTGAAAGAGGATCATTTACCGGCTACAGCCGCCACAATGATGCTGACTTAGATGAACTATCATAAGATGCAGGCTGGATTATGAAGGCTACTAGATACACACGGGATTATTTGCTACCAACGACAAGAGAGCATTTTAAAACCATCAAATCCTTATTTGCTAGTTCTGTAGCTGGCATGCTACAGTTGTGTGATCAAATAAGGCTTCTGCAGAATATGAACAACACTATCAATGCCATGATATTGCAGCTAAAGTTCACCGTAGATGTGATGGTTTATGAAGTGCAGTTAAAACCTTAATACACCCTCAACCAAGCAATATCAAAGTAAGATGGTAGTTAGGTCAACATCAATTTCCTTTCCGCTTGATAAGGTATGGAAATATAACACCGAGGTGGTTGTGAATGACCGCACTATATACTACCATATTGCGCTCTAGACCATCTGCTAAATCACCATTATAGAAGGCGATACTATGATGATTGAAGTGCGCCTGCTCCAGGAAACTCATTTATCCTCGTATTTCCAAACCTATGCTTGTATTCACACTACACACCGGGGGCACATATGTTGACGTAATTAATCTTTTTAAACAAATTACCCCTGCTCAGCGAAGGAGCGCAAAGTGTTGTGAAAGTTGTTTATTTTGCTTGTTTGTAGCAAGCTCTTCCAACGTTGGCCCACTGTTCCATCATGTGGTTCAGTCTTGCCGCATATTTTGCTTGGCCAAGAATGATGCTTGACATATGACCGAATTTTGATAAATATATTGGTACAATAGCAGCATCGTATTTGCAGTCACATTTGAAAAACACTCAGCGGATGGAGTGTCTTACTGCATAGGGTCCTTATGGGAAGACTTGAGAGGAGAAGAATCAGCACTGAGGCTGATTGCTTGGTGATGATACATTGGGATGAGTTCAACAGTAATTTCTGTACAGCTTGATATCTTTCCATGCGCAGTATGACACAAACCCTTTGTTCATTTTCGAAATTGTATAACGTTAAAGCAGTGGTCGAGTTTCCACTAATTTGAAAGACTGGGATATGTAGCCGGAAACCACATAACGTTGTAAAGTTATCCGCTTTTATTCATTTAAAGGGTTCCTACATACACCAAGGAGCTTTTAGCAAGCTACAGATACTGTTTTTATTGTTATTTACTCGGAAAAATAGCCCCCATCCGAAACTGCACTGATCTATGGGACCGGCGACTAATACTGTACATTAAAGAGATACTTTAATATATGTTTAGCCAAAGCTACAGAACAGCGTATATAACCAGACTGCGTTAGTGCCAATGACAAGGAAGCAGCAAGCAGAGGGTAGCAATTTCGGATATAACCCCTCGGTTACAGACGCAACAATGACAGCACACGTTCGGAGCCTACGCCTAACTGCCTAGTGATCCCCTTGGGTGTTGAAATAATTAGCTACTCTTGTTAAGATGCACTTTCTCCAATAACCTGAATAGCAGGCTGTATTTCTTCATTCGCTTTGCATTTGTAGGCTCTGTACAATAGTCACGAGCTCGCTGCATGGTTGATTGGATTACCACCATCACAATGGCACTGATGAATTCGTGAATGATAACGATAGCTCATCTTAGCCATGGTGAAAATCACCAGAGCAACAGCTTAATTTGGAATCACTCACCATAACTCTTTTCAAGACAGCTGAAAAACGTTCTGCTTCTAAGAATGTTTCTCGGTGTTTATAAAACTGCCGCTGTAGCAGTTAACTAAGGCACCATACTATGGAAGCAATGAATCTACTGCTAAGATGAGTCGAGTAATCTATCCTGAAAAATCTCATAATACGCTGTACGATTGTTATATTAGCTGAAATTTACACGAAGGTCAAATGTCACAGAATGCATAATCACATTTTCCCAATAATGAGATGCTCCAACAATATGCTAATACGCATATATTCCACATATATATGGTGTCCGTAGAAATAACAGGTGAATAGATATATTGCGCCATCGATACGATTTCGGCCGAATCCTCACTCACACATACCTAATCCTTTGTTACATAAGAAGATCGTCGCAGCAAACAAAGGCGCTGTTAACCATACGATAAGAATACACTATGAGACGCATATTTCTCGGTAATTGAGCCCTACGATCTGGCTTTAGTGGTTAAGGGTGTACCGATGTAATTATGCAACGCGAAGGATATAATCAATGATGCACTAGAAAAAACGATTGCTTGACATTGTTAAACAACTTTTTCACGTGGTATGAAATTATACACATTTTGTAAATAAAAGATTAACGAAAATATGAGCGTCTGTTGATTCGTCGGTATTGATGGTAAAGATAGCATACCAAACGCAAAAGTCAGGTGTCCACATAAACTCTTTTTAGAACCATGGTACCAGTAGACGTCTAAATTGGCAATCTATCATTGTGTCTGATGTAGAATGCTACGGATTGTGTTCATCGTCGTGACCGTTCAGGCAGCTAGTGCGCAAGCAGATTGTGAATGAAACAAGCGAATCACGTGTGTGGATGCGTGTGTACTGTTTTTGTCAAAGACCACCCGGTTTAGACGCTGACAAAGAACGGCCAATTCGAAATGCAGTGTTCTTTTACGGTCTGGTTTATCGAATCACTGTGTGCCGATGGGTCGTGTGCAGAATATCCTCGTTCCAGTACTCCCTGATGCTATAAGTAGACAGAGTTTACATTTATCGACACACACATAATGCAGCGTGCCCTAAACATTGACACCAATGTCGCCAATGTTAATAGCTTCGCAAGAGTGCTGCTGCAAATAGCAATGCGAGGTATCAATAATGCCAAAAAGAATTGCCGTAGAATTCAAGTTGTTGGCAAGTTTCAGGACCTCTCGTGTTAGGCGTTATTATGCTGAACAATTTGCACATAAATTCGCCTCTTTAACCACGTGGAAGCGAATTAAGCTACATTACCGCGTGCAGTGATGGATGATCTTCTGATCGCGTGATACGCCCAAGACGTAGTAGATGGCCGAAATAATGGCTTAATGATTATTTGAGTAAGTTTACTGTGGATTTTATATCCTTTAACAGATTCATTCACCATATGATGACAAAATGAGCTCAATGACGAGTGTTTTGATACTTTATGATGCAATATTTATTGATAAATATTCTCTTTGTGCGTAAATTGGTCTCTTTTGTTGCGTATTTATATCAGGAAATAAATCAAGGATTGTTGAATTGTGCTTCCTGCGCTTTCTTCACCGAATGGTTAAAGCTACTCCAAATGCGTTTCGAATAAGAAAATGTGCCAATGCCTTACGTACCAAGGTGCTGTATTTTGCAAATGTGTTTGATGACATACTGCTGTAATGCGAACTCCTTAAATGTCTACAGAAAACCTCTCATATACAGAGTGAGTGCATAGTGGTGTTATGTTCCAGCACTCACCGGATTTAAATAAAATAATGACCTAACAATATGGCTTAGCGACTGCTAACGCAACAACAATTATTACCATTTCGTAGAATTCATGCAAGAACTCATAATGCACAGGCATATATGCTGAATGAATAATCATAAGATTCTTGTAACGTCCTCGCACCCTGAGTTTTCGATTTGCTCACATAAAACAATTCATCATTGCTTGATTCAGCAGTTCTTATCTCATTAAAACAACAATGTCATATTAAATGTCCGTGCGAGATGCAGAATCTTAAATGAACAAATTTAATTGTATGCTACTAAAGAGCCACCGAATGTCACGTGGAAAGAAGCTGCTGTAAAGCTATGGGTTATAATTTACAAGCATACGGCTGGGTATTGGCAATGAGGTGAGGCTGCCAAACATACACAATCGTTTAGACGAAATACCAAACTATTAGTACGAGATCAACGGTCAAGTTAATCTTCTTGATTAAGTACAGGGTGATTCAGCTACGCTATGACAGCGTTTTATTTGTCTTAGTTAGTTGAAAACGGTTAACAGCTGCTTGGGACGTTTCGTGTAAGGCAAAGTATACATCTGGAAATTTGACGATTTTTCAGTGACGAACTGGTGAATTATGATGGGTTTGTTATTCAGGTTAATTTACTGCATCCAATCTGCCCTGTTGTATTCTGTATGCAATGGTTAAGCGAATGATACGCGAATGATCTCGTTGGACTGCTCAGATATATAAGATACTGCATCTCGGATGGATTGCCTTTCGTTATTCTCATGACGACAATAATTTTGCATACACCCCACTTTTAATTCTTCATGCAAACTGCAAATCTCTAAAAAGCCGCATTTTGAGTCACCCGGATGACAGAAGGATAAAGAAACGAGCGAGAACTATGATGTGGACTGAGCAATACAATCGCTGCCCATCATTGATATGACTAAAGCTGTCAGTTATGAAAATACGCCTCATTTGCATTTCGGAGCATTCGTGCTTTTGTTGTACCCAAACATTGGATGCAACCAGTTATCAGAGGTAAATGGTTAATTGATACAACCCATTCAAGTTATTGACACGTTGGTAGGCTGATAGCACTGACGCGCTAGTTAGCTCGCGTTGATCCCACCACTAAGGGAGTGGTTATTTGCTACTGTACCTATGGGTTAATTAGATGGCTGATTTCTTTTTATAATACTTGTGTACGCATATCAGAGCGGACAATATTTACTTGGATCGATCCTAAATGATATATGCATGGACAACCTAGGCATGGCCCGTTAATTTCGTAGACGCCTTTAAAAATGCCTGTTTGTGAGTCACGAAATACCACATTTGTTAATTTATTCCTGTGATGCAAAAATTATACAATTCCGTATTGATAGGCAGCAACCGCCATTATAGGCGGCCATGAGGTTAACGTTTCATGTATAATAGTTAATGTTATAATATTCTGTCAACTAAGAAATCGGTTCTCGAATTTATATAGAGGTAAGGATAGCATCCACTACACTTAAGATCGACGATATCATGCAATAATCCCTCGCATGCGTATTGCATTCCAGACCACTCACTTAATCAGCATTACAGACGGCGATTTGCATGCTTGTCGCTAACCACGATGAGCAATGTGCAACCGCTCCAGGAAACTTAATTATACTGGCTGTCCCAACTTAATTATACTGGCTGTCCTCGACCTATCATTACACTCATTCATACGTTCGGGGCACATGTGGTGTCGCTGTTTATTGTGTTGAACAACTTGTCACTCCTCAGCGCTAGCGATGAATGCGCAGCGACGATTATTCCGTTTGCTTATTGTAGCAAGCAAACAGTTCTTCCAATATTCCTCCCGCTATTCCATCGTGTTGTCGCGGCATATATCACCACGGTTTGGAACAAATGGCCAATACAAATACATATATTGTTATGGATGAAATTTATTGGATTAAGGGTTTTACTGTTAAGGTGCTTATGTGAAGGCGTAAGGGAGAGAGAATCGCTTCTGAGGCAGACTGCCTTGTTTTGATACGGTGGGAAAAGTTAAACATGTTGTTGCTACAGCTTAAGGGCATTTCATGCATGGCACAATGCAAAGTGGTACAACTTATTACATTATGGTTCAACACATCAATTGCAGTATAATATTTCAATTGCAGTATAGATATAGAAAACGAACGTCGTTGTGTTGGTATTAGAAATAATTATATGCGATAACATATGGCAATATGAGGGGTTCACTAGATAGTAAGCGTACAAATTGCTCCAACTGTCCGAAAAATGGTGGTGCCTTTATGAGGATCACTTTTCTTAATTTATTTGGCAGTTTGATGACATGGATGGCATAATCATACCGCAAAAAGACGGCAAAGGCGGCTCATGGGAATATTAAGTTAAATAACGATGCAGCTTTCTTGCATAAATTGCTGCCTAAACAAAATATTTAGCAATAAGGCAACAGCTAATGAAATATGCCCGCGACATAGGCTTCCTTCCATGATCACACTTTAATCATAAATTACTTGTTATGTTCATATGACATTTGGTTACATCGTGCGTGGCCTAAAATAAACATTTTGCCATAAAGCAAAACCTTCGGAAACATATACATGACCTGGACAAATTCCGAGAACTAATATTTATAATTAATTGCTGTCTAGAGTAATGTTCATGTGACATTCGGTTGCTGTATCATTTACGTATGTTTAGTAATATATTCAAGCAGTGGTTCATCAAATAAGTATGATGAACCCAACATATAAACCAATCAGCTTAATAGATAAATAACGACACATGCATTATCCTTATTCCTAACAAGCAATGCATGAGGCATTTCATACGCCACAAATATAACATCACCAGGGAGAAGCTGCAGAAACCGATGCCAGCGCATTGCATAATCACGGGAGGGGATGATGTATTTTTTTGAGGATTCGATCGTCTTACTTTTATGCAAATTTAACATTTAACACATATTTTAGCCCAACGGATAGTGTTATTTCCATAATGAATGAACGGCTTAAACAGAGACGATGCTCTGTACGAAGCAATATGCACCAGAAGACAGTAAGCTCTCATATGCTGTTGTCAGATATTTTACATGGCATTGGTAACATTCAATCGAGCTGATGATGCAAATTGCACCACCGCCGAACCACCTTGACATCAAAATGCAAACATGTGTAGAATTTAAATTCTAAGTGAGCACGTTAAACAAGGCGTTATATGATCAGAAAATGGAAATCATTAAATTGGTTAAGGCTTGCTATTTACAAATATGCTTTTGTGCTAGTTATCTATTAGTAATCAGCTCCTCGAACCCGTGCCGGTTTTTGGCAGAGCCGGTAGATCTTTCCGTATCAATTTACCACGCAAGCAAATGTGGCATCATTTGCAGATTCACTTGAGCATAACTTTGCTTCAACACAGCTTACAAATGCGTGTTGGTGGACATCGGTTAGGTGGTAATTACGAGAATAAACAAGCAATTACAGCTTTTCAAACTGAGCAAACTGGCGACGACCAGGTTTTCCACTGATGACCTGTACTAAACGTTAGTACTGATAACACTGCATGCTTATTTAAATGTCAGACGAAGCATTGGAGGGAGTGAAAAATGACGGTGCCATAGCCTTTAGGCACTGTAGGCGTGAGAGGAGCAGGCATTCTCTGGCATGAGTATTTCTTACAGTAGAAAGTTTAATACCCTAATGCATGTGAGTCCGAGTGCATATATCAGTTGTAAATACATATGACATGCAAAAGACCACGGCATATAAGCATATCATTGGTATCTTTGGGGCTCTGGCTTTATTTGCATTTCAATCCATATCAATGGTATAATTAGTGATAACATCTATCAATTAGAAAATGATTGTATCACTCGAACATCTAGTGTGTCGATTGATGATTGTATACATACAGCGCAGAGTGGATTAGCAGATGACCGATGGCAAGGCTTGTCAGGCCAATAGTGCAGTCATCCTTCTAGACACTAAGCCGTTAACTATTCATACAATGAACTCATTTGCTGCCGCATCAGATACAAATAAGTAATCTTATGTTTTTCGTCCTTCCTTCAGATTCAAGGAACAATGATAATAAATTGGCATATTTGTTACTGCCATTGGAAATGGTTGCAGCCATAATCCAGTTGATGAAAGAAATATCATGGTTCTTTGTTCTGAACGAGCCCCTTTCCATCACCCGTAGAATGTTTTTTCCACCACTTGATGCAGCCAGTCAAAAGGCATGCGGTGTATGAGAATACATGCGCCCCTGAGAAGCCATCCCGCATTTTACCCTGCGAACGACTCAAAGCAAGAAACCAGTAATGAAGCTAAGACCACACAATGTTGACTCCATTCCGAGTTTAAATCGCTTTCAATGCGCTAGGGTGTTGCAGCAAGTCATCAAATATGAACAATCAACGCGTTGACTATAAGTGATACATACGATAAATTGCGGATATGTATTCTCTTCCGATTGCCTCCGTCAATTGATAAGAGATACAAACCTGATTGAAGTCAGCCGTTAGTTTGCTCATCCGACGAATCACATCTCCTCAGTTTGAAACTAACGTCTTTTTGTGGTTAGCATAATAGCAAATGGTTATAATCTGCAGTTTTGCAACTTTCCGATACCGAATATAATTGATTGCGTTGATAGCTGACTGCCGTCATTGATAATTCTGCTTGAAATGTTAGATTGTTCCCAAGTCATGTCCATCAAAGACACATTCTCGTCCCGTAGATAAATTGACAACTGGTTGTGGGTGCATGGCTAACGTCACGTAGTTCCTGATGCCCAACAAATGCGGTGGCAGAGTGTGAACGACTCTGACAATGATCAAATATTGGTACTGGAATCTTCTCTTCCCCTACAGACTGAATAGACTATGCTTGCTCTTTCACAACGTTTTGTCTTGTCTAACAAATTGTTGCGCTGGAGCAGAATTATAAATTGTTTTGAATTTAAGCTAGGCGCGGTGTTAAAACCTAATTTCATAAAACTAACACCCTCTCAAAAAGACCGCTTTAAGTACTGGGCTTATATAACCAGCAAGCGGCCTCATTGCAGCTCAGCTTTACCGATGGATATGTTTCTGATTCGGATTAATTCGACCAATTAACCTGCACCTACTTGTACATATACATTCCATGCTAACCTGCTATCATGCATGAGAGCACTAGCGGCGACTAGTTTTATACAGTTTGTAAGCTATAGCGATATTTGCTCCGGTATCACCACACAAGCCATTACGATAATTTACTAAAATGCTCTTCAATGTCAAGTGCCATCTTCAGATCTTCTCTGATGAACGACACCTGTTGATGTCGCTACCTTAGTAACAATCATAATGACTGAGATACGACCAACGTTTGCAGCTCAACAATGCGCCTGGTCCACAGAAATAATCTTTTCCTACGAATTAAACATCGATTTTCTTCAGCCAGGAACCGAAATATATGTTAATCATATAATGATGCCTTTTCGGGGTGGATGCGAAAGGGCGCGCACAGTAACATAGCGAGCCATCTAGTTATTCTTAACACACATTTGGCACCGTGCTCACAATAATGACACCAATACCACAGGAGTATATACCCGTGCAGGCATGCTTCGGCAAATAGAAAAGCACGGAAATAGGAATGAGACATTGTGCGTCACCGTTTTAAATCGCTATTTATAACTCGGATACCTCTATGAGAAATTTGGTATGATGTAATTATACACATATACCATCACCTTGATTAATCTTAAAACACACTACTTTATGTCTAGGTTATATATATATAGCTGGAATATTGAAATCAGCCCTCCTCTTTTGCCACACGCCAGTACCCTAACCTATAAAAGCAACTAACCTGAATGGTAATAATCATTAAAAGGCTGAAAATAGCGGCACATAGTTACCTTTTGAAAGCTGCACGTTATGATTCTGCATAGCTGCCACATCTTAGCACTGCTTCTTGAACCGGATGAACGCCAGCTAAGTGGTTATGTAGCGCAATGCTGAGGTAACTGGTACATTACCCAGGATAGGAAATGCCACGCAAACAGCAACTGAATGACATGACTAACATGGTTTATATTGTTCACAATAAACATTTTATGCTGGCAAAGTATCCAAAGTAAGCTCATGAATAATAGTGTAAAAGATTCCGTTCCTGTTTTACGAGCGTTAATATTGAGAAATAAATGTCGACCTCTTATTGTATGCATATAGCCGGGCAAGTATATATTGTCCAACGATTAGTCACGTGCAAGAATCGTTACAAACGAGGCAATTGACCAGAGATTTATGTAACTTGCAATTGTATTTAGCAAATGTGTTTCATTGTGTGCTGCTGTAACGTATATGTCGGGAATACTTTCGGACAACGCTTTAAATACATTGCGAGCTGCCGCTAATGATGGCAATCTGGTCTTTCTCACCGTTTTTGCATCAAAATGGCGAGGAAAATTAAAATACTGGTACTGTGCCTGTATTCCACCTAAGTGATGTCCGGAACAATAATCAGAAAAGCATGACTCATGGGTTAAAAATATTGGTGAAGGAATAACATTGCTTGGTTAGCAGAATCTTAGTACCATAGTAAGCCCACCCAAACCATTAGTGTTCTACCAAGGTATATTTGGTCGTCAAATAGAGAATACGCCATATTGACTCGTCACCCGCATAGTCCAATACAAATTATGCCCTAATAGAGTTTACGCAACAATCAAACCGGGCTATGTTGGTCATATGCTAGCAATTCACGAATAGGTTGTCTTTCAATCCTGCATTCCGATGCGACGAACTAGCTAGCACGTATAATCCTATAGTAAGAAATACAACGTGTGATGAGAACAATATCATTGATTCTTTGGCGAGGAGTAGCAGCATTTATCATCCACATTGGCCGATTGTTAATGACGAATGAGTTTTAGAACAACCTCAACTAGCATGCTTGTATGTTTGTGAGCCCAATTCCACCATATAAAAACATAATCACTTTCGGCGGCATGAATGCACGTTCCTTGAATATGTCAGTCATATTTGCACGTACGATCATTAGCACTGTTCACATATGACGACTTATATTTATGCACAAGGACCTTAACTAATACTTTGTCATATATCTAAACACATGGTTGACATTAACAGCCGATATTACGGAACGCGTTAATCCGGATGTGGTAATCCAAAGTAATTGTGCAGTTTTCAAAAATGTCACATCACTAACTTATGGTGGCATGTCTAGCGTTTCCTAGGGCATTATTGTTTTTGCCTAATTCATTCAGTATATCAACTGATGAGGCAGGTCAATGATCCTGCAAACGGCAAATTTGAGGTGATGCATGATGCGTTTACACAAGTTAGCATGTGTTTGCATCAGAGAAGACACAACATATATACATTGTATGTCTACGGTATAAATACTGTATGAATTATACGCAATGACAGGGTTGAAGTCTCTGCCAACCACAACGTGTCGAATAAATTAACATTTGGTCGTACATTTTTAATTATCAGTAGATGTAAGAGATGTGAGGGACGTATGTACATATCCATTTCAACTAATCACATGTCATAGGCAGCAGCTACATTGTCATGGGTTAACAGAGCTAGGCAATAAGCAAATATTACTCAAAGCACCGATACACTGATGTCACCGCATGATGACAAACGATACGCCCTTTAATATTCCTACACCCACATCTGCAATCAGTAGCAACTACATAAATAAATTGAAACTGTTCATTGGGAATATGTGAACAGTCAAAGTCTATCGATCCTTCTAATAAATGTAGCGAGTTCTCGTACCATGCCTGGCTGTTTTTCAGGCAAATAAGATATAATGCTAGATGTTGTGAACAGCATAGCAGTTTTTACATTGATTCACAGTCATGGTCGACAATTAACCAGCCCATCAAATTAGAGATGGAGCTGTATATGTACAGGCAAAGCCGCGCTAACATACACATCAAGTTTCACATAATGTATGCAAATGAGAATATAGGTGCATAGAACTTTCTGATTGCCTATTACTGTGAGGATAACCTGATCGTTAGGATCACTTTCAAAAATTGAAATTACATGTAAGCACTTTTGTGGTACAGTTCGCATAAGATGTTCTGCATTTATGCGGTGTCGTCATATGCAAGTGATTTGCCATTTTATAACATTTGCAGAACAGCGAATATCCATATTTGTGGTAAGGCACATTTTATTCACCTTCATCGGGAATATCAACGATGGATGCTAGTAGAATGCATCCACATTTGACGTATAGAACAAAATCAGTGTCTGCCAATGCGTGTCAATTAATTGTTATTATTGAAATAAAAATTCAGACGTATTAGCTTTGCAAAATGTCTTGGTGAAAAGTGTGAACTGAGAGCTAAATAGTTAAGATAGTAACACTATCTTTGAATATCGCCAATAACACCAGAGCCGTTACCATCCGGCGCGATGCATTATACTGAAAAATATATAATCATTTGCTACGGCCATGCCTGTGTCGAGCTTACAGCCACGTGCATATACAAGAGTCAAAGAGGTGCACTACTGTGTTAGGCAATTGGCTCATTAGCTTGCCTTTTTGTGTTTGGAGAACCTGCTATTTTATGATATTAAGCAATATTATGACTACAGAATGCACATAAATTTCGAGTATTAAAAATTAAAAATTAGGTAGATATTTACCAATCGCAATGATCACCTCGTAACTAAGAAGTGGAATCTAGATTTTATGTGCTACGTAATTTACCGCAGAACATTGCATAGGAATAGGCTGGTATACAGAAAGCTATCAAAGTAAACTAATCGGTAATATCAGTGTACATCAACACGGGGAACAGTTTATATCATACGCTGAAGCATGCAGCATGTATATACTACCTTTCACAGCGAGCAGAACCGTATTAATAACCTGTCACTACACAAAATGGAATGCACTGACATTGTGGTACATTCATCACATGTAGCAAAGACTTAAGCAATAATGAACATCTCGGCACACGTAGAAGCCAAGCGCAAAATAAATTATCAGATTCAAATGCCCTGAAAGAAGAAAACGTATCAGTCAGGTATCGTTTTTACTCTCCATAAAGTGCCCGTCAGCAAATGGAATACGAAAAAGAAGAAAATCGTTAGAGATTTAAAAACATGTGCTGTGATATATGCATTTAACTGTATTTTAGGGGCTTGCTTGTACTCACTGCACCTGGGTTTAGAAAATAATACATCCAAATCATCTCGAGGATCAGAAGAAAAAGAATACACAAGTTGTCACAGGTGTTGATAAATCATAATCTGGTTTCATGGTAATGAGAACACAAGCTCTATTGAACTAGCATTTGACAATAATGACAATGATCTTTCTTAGCTAAACACCTCCAAAGCAAACATGCAGTATATGTAGGTGTTTAGAGGTACAAACAATGCTGCTTGATATCTTAATGATTCAGTCACATTAAAACATTACCAATTCTGAAGCTGCCAAATATGAAAACAACAACAAGTGATTCAATGGACTATTCGACGAATCTAAGCAGTGGTTTGCACCCCAAATGGAAAATGTTGAATAAGAAAACGAGATGACTGTGGTTCGCCGAGAAAGCCAGTAAAGAATTGCGATTCGCGTCGTGTCGTGTCGTCAGTCGAACAGATTCCGCTACCAAATGATGCAAATCAACGTCGAGGTTTGATTATTTATTGAACCCTGGTGATTGAAACCGCAAATAGATGTTGTGATTTGTAACTGCAGTAATGGCATATCAGCTCACTCGTATGCTGCTTTCTCCGTCACCATTATTGACAACAAGGCAATGGCCGTATGGGTGTCTGGCTACAACCCTTTTGCATGACTTACTTGAATACAAGGCGTCGGAAGATTGCAGTTCTTCCTGTATGTATTTTGCTCCCCACATGTGAAAGATGATAAGAAGCCATTTACGAAATGTACAAACACATTTTATTTGCGATTTGACATTTATGATAATATATTGGTCACACCTATGTTGTGTCGGAAGATCTAGAATGCATGGCATTATCCAATGGCACAAAGACACATATATAAAACGTAATCTGTATTTATGATACTAATTGTCGGTTGCTGTTAGCTAATCAGGCCATAATGTGCATATTGATAGCACCATTTTTGAACTATCCATGTAGTGTTTGGAAGAAGCTTATAATGTGGATGTCAAAGGTGAGCTTCGTTAAGAAGATCCTCAAGTCATTATTGCACAACTGCAAGACATATTAAGTCTAAAACCAATGGACGCATGTATGCTTACATTGCGGGTCTTTCCTCTATAAAACGTTGATGGATATGCTCAATGAATTGACTCACAGGTATTTGTTATCCCTAAGATTGTAAATTACCATACCCCAAGCCTGTAACCATTGTCTCAAGAGGCATATATTAATTCGCTATATTTTCTGACACGCTAGCGGGTCGTTACTAATTTGCAATAATCCTACTTGCAGTCACATAAAAGCAAAACCTACATGGTTCTCTGGTTAATGCCATGTATGGTGCAGATGTGTTTTAATCTTCCAGGGCACTAGATGTTGTACAAATGATTGAGTTACATAGTTTTGGTGTTTCTAGCCGCAATGTTTTCCTTTCCTTTCAGCATATAGTACAGTCTTTGGGCGTCAATAACCCATCTGTAACTTCAATCCTTCTTAAAAAAAGTCAAGGTCCCGGAAAATAACGCACAAAACCGATATAATATTATTGAATTCTTATATCTGGTTGTCAATAATATGCACAACCAAACAATATGTATCTTGACAATCATCCAAAAACGGAGAATTGGTTAGATAAAATAAGAACCTTACACAGTGCAATATAAGGTAAGCCAAATAATACACGATCAAATGTTACTATCCAATAACGTTTATTAAAAACAGAGAGAATAAAACTAGACGCCTAATCCAACAATATCCGAAGTCAGCTGTGGCATTTCTTCCCAGTAACATTCAAGGTTAAGGGTTTGATTAAAAATATATGTTCCTATTAAACTTTTTCAAAAGGGAGGACTAGATAGAGGCAGAAAAGTACTTTACCAAGACAAGCTATATGGAAATCGGACTAATTGATCGTTTAGCTTCTCGCAGCGTTGGATTAAATTTCGGTCGCCATTAACACAAGCAATGCTTCAGCTTGACGTTGTAGATATAAACAGTGAGAACTTTCGAACCAATTATTGCTGAACTGGTAGATGTTTTCAGTTAATGATGTGTTGTAAGCGGCTGAGCGACGTCGTAGTGTATAATAAAAAACGGGTATTCGGGTTTTGTCAGCCTCTAGCTCACACTAGGGCAATGCATTGCTAAATATATAAATACAACGTTGCCATTGGCAACTGATACTTAAGAGATCAGTAACGGGTACATAATAAATGGCTAGACACAGCATAATTTGCTACAATACAAAGACCAAGGGCATACCATCTCGACAATGAAGACCGCCTTAATTGGATTGCTATGCATCCACGTTGTGGCTGTATATTCAACGAATGCAATAATACTGACTTATGGTGATGCGTTAAGAGTTTTTTTATTGTAGCACGGTTGTTGCCTTCTTTATATTGTTTATCAACTGATCAGGTTTATGAGTGATTACATAAACGACAGAACTGAAGTGATGCAAGATACGTTTGCCCGTGTTTCACGCGTTATCACCGGCACATGACAATATTTATGCAACGTATGTTTATGGTACAATTACTGCTAGCACTGTACTTAAAGATGATTATCCAGATAACATTGTGCATGCGGCGGTAGATGCAGTAGATGGAGGTACTATGAAAAGTATGGTATGTATTTTTTTATGAAAGTTTAATATTAAGACCTCTGCATATCCGACGTTAAATGGTAGTATTAAAGAACTGGAAGACAAATTGCCATAATTCATAGAACACGGTGAACAGGCGAATTACAATTGAGATTGTAATGCACAATGCCGCTTCTGCGTCTGTAAGTCACGAGGGTAAGCAACTACCGAGACAGCTATCAATATCTATCGCCGAATCTATGTCCTCCTCTCAGGGATTATTTCGCGTTTGATGAAATAGAAAATTACCTGCTCATTTGTAATAAATAGCCACATTTTCCCATCTATTACATCCATAAGTACAATAACAAAACATTCATTGCCTCAAAACCAGTGCACAAGCATACTGTAGTCAATATTCAGTTGTACCAACACGTTATTTCGTCTTGATGCAGACTAAATTGGACATCGGTTGCAATCATTATTCAGAATTACATTCCTTCCATTCCAACAGAGCCCGCCTGTCATCCATAAAAGAAAACCATCGTACGTCAAAAATGTTGGAGTAGGAAGATAATAATTATATCGGAAAATTGTGCTCGCCACAGTTCAGGTGGAACAAGTAAAGACAGGACACGACTATATCGTATATTGTCAAGTTGATCAGGAACTTCCCTTTAAAACCATATCCATTTTTGGTCATCGTTATTGAACTACCAATCATAAGGCATTTATCACTACGGTTGTCCAGTCCGTCCAGGTCCAGTCACGTTGGATAGAAGATCCTGTGACGCTTTCGCTCCCGTCGAGGAATACATATTTCGTAATTAAATACTACCTTGCATATGTCTGATTTAGCTGAATCATAATTTACTTCGAATCTGCGATGTGTGAACATGCATTCGAAGAATAGACCCGCTAAAAAACCATAACATGTGTGCATGACAGAATATATGTTTGTGAGCGTTGCTTGAGGCGTTTATCATTATCGAGCGTGCAATTGTTCTGTGATTTTAAAGCAGCGTTTTGGGACCTGCACTTCCATCGATAACATTAATGACAAAATTACGTATATTTCAAATGCCTGGATCTTTTAAAATGAAGGATAAATGAAGCACTGTAAGGCTTTGGCAAGCTGAGGATATACAGCCAACATCTTAGTAATAATGAACACCCGGGCGATGACAGATATGACCAGAAAGCGGACGGTAGATGTGCTCGAAAATGCTCAGACAGATGAAAGCGTATTTTTAAAGAGTAATAGTTGGGTATAATGATAAAATGCATTGAACGGATCACCTTGCATGATTTGATATGTTAGACCACGTTGATGGTTTAATAACCTTCGTCACATTTGGCGTGCTCTACTGACCCATTTTATCACGCATTATTCGCTGCTTTAGACACTAGGATAGGCAGCAATGTACATAATTCACAATCAAGTTTATTTTCGATTGGAATCTACGGACCCAATATGGTAAGCATTACTTAAATTGACCGAATCATTGTAACTTAACATTGCAGTTGTACTATCACAAGTGATTTGCTGCTCTTTGTCTCGAATAAGAACGCATCCCATTGGACGATGGACCTAAGAAGCATCTCAAAGATGATCGTGTATGTATCGGTGATAAATTTTATTATATGTTCTATGCTGTTGATTTCGACACACGGTAACATGAACAACGATATAACTTTGTTAAATGACCAGGTGACACTAAGCAATGGTTTTTAAATGATATTCAGACCAATTTCACTGACCATAATTGTGTCTAAAATATATGGCGGGACTCCGCGTTAAATGTATTAATTGGCCTGCTCAATTTATTGATTTATGGTCATTTCTTAACTCTAGTAATGGATATTATGACACACAAAACCTGTATTTGCCAATAGGTCGATACGAATCAGCAGCAACCCTAGTTGATTTGTTATATTTTAAATCTTGACGTTCGTGGTCAAATGTTAATACTTTATCCAGTGTATTCAGCCAGTACAAAGTGGATCAAAAACAATACCTGTTCCTGCTGCAATATTACAGTGCAGCGCTAGAATTTGTGCCATTGATTAAAATAGTTCAATCGTATTCTTCTATTCGAAAACACTAGGGATGCGTAATGAAAGGCAAGCAGTGCTTGATTAAGACAATACGATTGAAGGCATAGTTCATTTTCCATGTTTGAACGCAGTGGTTATAAAACGGCAGCTAGATTCAAACGGCAACTTAAGCAAGGTAATGCAACACCTTAACCATGTGGCCTTATACAATAAGAATTATGGGACACATTATAGCAAAACCTCTTGCATGATGACACACAAGCGGACACATGCACGCACATATATATGAAAACAACCTAAGCTGTCTAAATGACGTCGTGGTTTATAACTTTATAACATGTAAAAACCGAATTTCACTTTTATCGACTTCTAGCTTTACACAAAATCATTGAATGACTACATATTGAAGGCTAAGTTGCTATTGGCAACCCATGACTGTTGCATGAATAGCTAGCATATTATGAATGGATAGACGCAGCTGAATGATCAGAATTGCGAAGGCCAAATGCAAAATGACTCGACAACGAAGTTCGCCTTGGTCGGCCTGTTGAGCATCAACGTAATAACTGCAGTTTTATAAAATGTTATATAACAGATATAGGGGAAAGGCTTTTTCTAGTCGAATAACTTTTGCCCAAACTGTATTGTTTTTCTAATAATTATGACACATATGGCAGAATTGAGGTGAGGCAAAATTTGTTTTGACCTACTTTCCAACGTTTATACAACCTATATCCATAGTCTGCCGATAGTAAAATCACTGTTCAAACTCCATTGTATAACTATGTAGAAAAAACAATTGTCAAATTGTTGCAGCTATAGCATAAGATAAATGTAAAATGAAAAAGACGGTCGGTACATTTTAATGAAACTAAACATTGTTTACCCCTCTATCGTCAGATAGAATTGCAAACTGCTTATTATGAAGGTCTTTAGCACAGAGCACAGATATTTCAACTCAGATAGTGGATCACGTTAATACATTGAATATGGACACGCTGGTATATGGCGAAGAATTGTGTGAACAGTTGCCACAGTGCTCATATTTTCTGGACATTCATTACGTTTATTGTTCTGTAGAGAAACCTAGTGTAGGTATCCGAAGTTCACCATTCCTATTCTTCGATGGGCGAAAGCTATTTAGTCAAATACTTCAAATGTGCCTATAACATGGCATTGTTTTGGAAAAAAGCTGTACTTATGTGAACAATTGCATATAAGCAGATATGTGTACAGTTGTCTGTGGTAATCAGATACTAATTTTTTTTATATATACTTTAGTGGCACCTTAATAGTCATCATATATTTACGTTGGATAAGACCTCTGATGATCTTTTATGCATTGATATGTCGATGTTTACCTATCAATCATCTATGAGCACTCATAGATTTAGACGAGATACATTTGCATATGGTATCGTGAATGAGATATATGACGAGACGAAACACACGTTACCATTAGAAATATTGCATGGTTTGCATGCAAATCATAAGTGTTATTGCGAAACATGACACCAATCTGCATTTTCATCCAAGTGAAAGTCATCAGAACTACCGAGATAGCTATCTACATCAATTTCGCCGTCGATACGAAGATAGGCTACTCTAGGTCACATCTACACCATGGTTTCCAGGTCTGCAACTTATGAAGTATTTCGCGTTGTATGCACGACAAACACGCCCATCCATTTGTACAGATCGACCATAATACGTTATCCTGTGCGCAGTTGTAGTGTGTAACATATATATATATATATATATATATATATAGATATATATATATATATATATATATATATATATATATATATATATATATATATATATATATATATATATATATATATATATATATATATATATATATATATATATGTACATATATATATGTATATACATATATATATATATATATATATATATATCTATATGTATATTATATCTATATCTATATATATATCTATATATATATGTATGTATATTTTATTTTGGATATCCATATCTATCTATCTCGTATACATGTATATATCTCTCTCTATAAGACCTCTCTCTCTATCCTGTCTCTATCTCTCTCTATATGTATATCTCATATTTCTTTGTCTATACTCTCTAAATATTTACGTATAACGATATATATCTCTCTCTCTTCTATATATATCTCTCTCCTCCATCTCTCTCTCTATATATATATATAATCTATATATATATATATATCTCTATATCTTATCTATATCTTTCTCTCTCTATCTCTCTCTCTATATCTCTCTCTCTCTCTCTCTCTCTCTCTCTATCTCTCTATCTCTCTCTATATATATCTCTCTCTCTATATATCCCTTTCTATCTATCTATCTTATATATATATATATATCTCTTTATATATATATCCCAATATCGCAGCATCACAATATGCACAACATCCGTAAGGCAATTTATTGAACACCGGTCGAAATAACAACCTTCGATACAAATATAATTGGCAATTAATGTGGTTGGCGGAGAACAATATTACAGCGCAGCATATTCAACTTCAGGTTCAAGGTTAAGAGATGGTTCGAAATGATTGTTGAATTACACTATTCTAATACAAAAGTGAAAAGCACTTCACTTAGAATAGCACTATATGATACGGGTAATAAGTATGTGATAAGAGCAATGATATTGCCTTTTTAACTTATTGTGAACGGTCAACTCCTGTCTATATTAGGGCGGGTTGGTACGGATATTGCGGTGCTAGATTGAATATCACGGCTATAGTGCAGCAGTTCAATTCTTTAAAGTTTTCCTGATTCGGTGTTATTTGAAGGGTCATGCAGAAGTGTTGACCAAGTATATGACGTAACGCAGTCTAAAATTGAACACAAATGGTAGTAGCCTTAAGCATACACTTCGTCAAACACAACTGAATTCGGTGACTAAACGGTATTTCTCATCCGTATTATTGTAAGCACTGTAACTGTCATTGTTTATATATAACAACCATCACCATCTTTACCAAATTAAGTGCAAAGTGACATTAACCATTCACAATTGTAATTTCCTCGACGTAGTAGAATGGACTACATAGCAAAGACCTAGGGCAGCGCCTCTGTGCAAAGATGTGCGCATTAATCTAGATGGTGAGCATCAATTTCATGCATGCAGTTTTCATGAGTGCCACATCTGCGACATCACATGGTGATACGAAAACGTTTTTGATGGTACTAAAGTATCCGCCCACTCCATATGGTATAACCGCTGATGAGGCTCGATAATGGTCAAACAAACTTTAGAATTGATACAGGGCCTGATGAGTTTGCACCGGCGAATGACACAATCAGTATACATTGTAAGTCCATGGTATAATTGCTTCCGAAATTCCATTTAATGACAAGGACGTAACATGAATGTCAACCAAGTGGATATTTCATGGAGCATCTTTAATCCCAAACGTAACAATAGATGGTACTTAATGTATGTTTTCATAAAAACAAATTGCACGCCTTTGGCTGCAGTTGCATTGCTTATGGTAAACTGAGCCAGACGGTAGGCACGTATAACTACCAGTTCCCCGAACGCTGTACTCACTACATTATGTCACAGTGAATGCAAATCGAGGTTCGATATCTGCCTCTCATTTGTCATTTCATAAACTCGCCAGCTCATTTCAACTTAATAGCCACAATTTCGAATGTATAGGCACACCGAAGACTAAAATAAATCCTGTACTGTCTCAGAATTTGTGGACTATGAAATCATTATAACCAGTGCAATTTCTTTAAGAATTTAATCTATAGTCACTCGTTTCATGGAAATATCATGTTCAATTTTAACTAAGATATATTTCATCGTGACGAATGCATCAATAGATATCATTCGCTTATGTTAAAACAACGGACGTTATCATCAAGGGCAATCTGCTTATTATCATTTAAGGAGAACTATCTCTGTGTCTGACTGCGAGTCGACAGATGCCGGTAACCACATTGCATATTCAGTAAATGAAGAATGTTGAAGCAACCTTTACAATAGCAGAGCTTACAAAATCTGATTGTTTTAATTTTAGTGTTGAGGCTGCGATGAAAGTCTACAACCGACTTGTTTATGCTTAGCACGTGTATCATACGTAAATCTGTGATTGCGGATAATCCACGAAGTGCCCAGCGTTATTCTAACGACCTAATTCCACCGCTGTGCCTTCAAGTCTTATCAATATTTCATGAAGTTGAATCATTGTATAGAACCACTTCAACTGAGCAAATACATAAACAATCCATTGTGTAATATTTAGTGATGAAATTTATCTAGGGGAGCAGCAATGTACAATTTTCGTTATTTGGCAGTTCCCTCCTTGTTGCGAAGCTTATTTCCTGCTCGTTATGGCTCCATATGTAATAAAAAGCATATAATAAAGTAACTGCGATCTATCATGACTTGCCATAATGTATTGAATAAGCATTGAAGGCATCTATTTCCTCAATATTAGCTTCTGGTGTTTCAGAAGCTAGTTATCCGTGCATGAGGGTGTTTAATGAGCCCTTTTTGGCTGATAAGGGGCGCTGTCTAAACATCGAAATCATCCGAAAAGCATCCTAGTTATGCATTCGTTTCGTTGTATAAAATGGCACGAAGAACCCACTTTTATTAGGAGGGGTTTGTAATAAACTAAGACGTTAATATATGTTCGACAATAGTTTAACCTTTAGTTTGATTTGATCTTATATACTTTCGGTCAAAATCAGACCGTTACCTTCACTATTTGTGCTATATTTAGCTCTCTACCTTTATTATTACTCGGTGGAACTGGAACTTTAAATTGTGCATCGACATATTTCGCATAAACATCGCAAGTGTAAAACGATAAGACCCTTTCAGTAGCTTTTGTTCTCTACTTATGCAAATCAATAAGAGGTTGCATATCGTCATGAACAGTGTAAATGCTTTCTTTTATCGAGCATCGAAAATGAGCGCTGACGTACACAGTTATGGCGCTTTCTCTGTGTGTTCAGTCTACAAGCAATGCAGGGACCGTTCTATATTATCTTTGTCAGATGAGCACTCTCAAATCAAAGCTTATTGAAGATCATAAAACCGCTCCTGATTGTTTTGAACGTATACATGTAAAGGCATAGTTCAAGTTCAGGCGAGATTAAATTTACTTTTCTGCAAAACTAGCCGCGATATAATATATTAAATATTCTACATAATGGTGGCATAACGAATTGTAAACTACCACGTGTGCCTAGGTAAGATAGTATGTACTATGGAGAACAATCAGGAAGCATAAAGCGGTATGGATTCCTATTTTCGACACAAGCGCAATGGCTACAAAATGTAATTAGCAACGGGATCTTGTGTAAGTTAGCCTCCTGCTAAATAATAAATGGAGTTGCATAATGGAAGAATATATTGCGTGACCTAGTGACAACCTTAGAAGGTAAGTCATCGGTGTGATGCAGGAAGCTTTGTGTATGAAAAATGCTGTGGAATTCATAGATCAATTGAACAATGGTGAGTGTCAGGGTAGGCACAATTGCCTTCAGTACATGTTACAGTCCGTCGTTTCGGGTGATGTGAGCTTGTGTATTAAAAGCTCATGGGTCGACACACGTCAGGAACGTCAGTTCTAGGTATTTTAATCAATCCTGAGAATGTAACAAGGCGTGATCGTAATGGGAGTTAATGGTTCTTTAGTGAAAATGCAACTTGACTGGAGCCGTTTGATGGGATGAATTAGCTTAGTACTGCGCAGATAATTGTCACAGATCATGTAGCAAAACTGCAATGATATCACACCCATGAAGCCACAAGGGTTTCAATGTTTAATCACATAGACTTACAAATAGCAATGACTCGCTGATCGGGACTTCTTTTTGCAACGATGCAAAAAGGACACGAGTAACATCCCGTGCCATCTGAACAAACAAGTTAAATCATTTTGAAGAACACCCCTGATCAATGGTAATTCGTTTTGCATAAATAATCACTGAGGTAATAATCTATACACATTTCCGTGAAGCAATTGAAGGCATCACAGCTAATCGTCATTGCATGCAGCTAAAGTCTTGTTTTGTGCTTCTTTTATCAGCTACAACCGTGCCTTTGGGGAGATTAAAGTCCATGTAAATGAAGAATAGTACGGATACGGCGCTATTTTGAAAACATTAATGACTCATAAGCAAAACCTACTCGTTAAACCTACTCGATGATTTCGCATATTAGCTGATTTCCCTGGTACTGAGCGTTCACCCTCTCCTGTGTGGTCTTCCATAGGTCGCCGTAACAATGGTTAACATCCCTGTCATCGCTGGACATAACCTCATGGCCAGAAATATTGGTTATAATTGCAAGCAGGGTAGGCCCCGGGACACTGATCCCGTCTGCTCCTAGAGTGGGGAAGCAGACAAGCAGTTGTTGGTTCTGGTCGATAGTGCAAGGGTTGTTAGCAATCACAACATACTGCCTAACGCATTTTACCCGAAACGGTTCGCGAAGAGTGCGACATGAATGTTAATACATCCGTAATTTTCCACAGATTACGACGACATTGTGGGCGGTATAAGGCATGCTTTTTTAGCCTATTGCTAAATCTTTACAAATGGCGCTCATTAATGAATTGCACAATGAAGGGGCGAAACTCAACTTGGTGCACATTGTAACCTTTTGTAATATGAGGCCTTCATTGTTGCGATTAATACAGCTTAGGCTTTTTTTCGGTGGTGCAATAATATATTGAATACAATCGGCAGATTTAATATATGTTTGAGGGTGAAATAGAAACGAAATCCTTTCAGTTTGGTAAAATTGTATTATTACTTTCATGAAAGAAGTGCAATTTGCACAATTATCTTGTTATTTGCTGATAACAACGATTTGTCGATATGGACCCTATAGTCTAACGCTGTGTTATTCGGACGGCAATTGGTACTTAGATGAGTTGTTCGTTCTGAAAACTCTTCGCCAAATATGCTCCTTTACTTAGAACATTGAAGCCACACTTATCAATGTACATTGCATCGCTTCCCAAAGGTCTGAGGACATTTGCGCATTCCAGGGTCTACACGTTGTTAACAAAATTTGCATCAGGAATCATGTCATTATGCACATACCTATTTATCTTGACCACCCATCAATAAAAATATAGTACTGACCCGGCCGTCAAACACAAAATATCAAATAACACCGAATTTTGTTCTGGAAGAGGAACTGATGGCTAGCTTCACGTCTTTATTGACTCAGTAAAATGTACCTGATGATTTTTGTACCAGGATGCAAAGTTAACGGTGCACGATGCTTAATCACTTTCCATGACATAGGGTAATTTTTTGACGCTCCCACAACATGATTCTCTGCATGCTGATAGGTAGTCAAGTAGCTAACATTTCAAAAGTAGTCGTAAGATTATAAGGAAATACGAATACGACTATTGTCGGCCATGCATTGAACGACATTAAGTGACACAGTCACTCAAAAAAGCCTAGATAATATCATGTGAGTCGTGTCATACATTTGACTGAGTCACCCCGCGAATTTGAAACAATCATGTAAATCTACCTTCATTGGGAACAATGGATGCAATGGCAGTATAGTTAACTAACAGAAATTTCCATGACACATTCAAGCGGTATTGGGAAACATATTAATGCTCGAGCTGCATCATCAAACATTTCCAATAGCAGTTTATTGTTTAATTTGATACATAATTTGCTAACTTTTTTTATTACAAAATGCTGGACGGTGCCACGGTAGGAGCCCTCAAGTAAGTCGAGCGTGAGGATATTGGCTGAGCTAGGGCTATCTTTGAACGCTGCCTAGTAAACGGCGTTGATGAACTAAACATCCTTGATATTCAGATCTGCGACCATGATTATGTACATGTTAATGTACCGGTTGCTCTGACTTGCTTTGGCCTTAAACGTGACACCACCAGACGCACTATCCACAAATGGATCATTTAACTCACTTGCCAGCATCAACACCCCAGTAGAGAAGGATATAATCTGCGAAATACAACATGGCTTTGTTAAAGCTGTAACCAAGCAAATGCATTGAATTATACAGACGTTCTACCATAACAGAGAAAAAAAAATTGGATGTCTTGACTATACAATAACCTACTTAGAAAGATATCCATTCATGGGTGGGGGGGGAGGGGTCGAAGGCGGATTTGGGTTTTGTGATATCACAATTACAATAAGGCTGCTTTCTGTGATGTGCAGCGACAACGACTGCTGGTCAAGTCTGCAACAGACCGACCCACAGAGCATACACATCGTGGAATGACAGAACAATACGCATAGGGGAATGTAAAGGTATTAAAACGATGCAATTGCTCCACGAATTCAATAATATCTTTAATATATACAGTAAACTACATTAACATGTGTACACGGCATGTCACTCAGCATTTTACGGAGCCATGTTTGGATATCTACTGTTACCTTTTTTGTCATAGTGTTGGGTGGTGAAACAAACATGGATCATATGGCGAAGAGTGATTTAATGTGTCACAGTTGCCATCTGCAAAAATGTATAAAAAGATGTTTTGCTACGTATGTTCACTGAACCAATCCATTGTTTTCACTGACAACCGTGCCCTCTAAAATACTAATAAGCAAGCCTTCTCTTTTAAAGCTACTCTTTTGACCTTAAAAATGTTAAATGACAGACTGTTGCAAAGGTTAATTAAAATCAATGGATAATCAATTCAGTGTGCGGTTGGTAGTGTGGGTTTTATGCTCAGACCAGATATATTCAAGTTCAACAATGCATCAACCGTGATAATATGTGTCATTAAAATGTGCCTGATAACAGTATACTTCAGGGAGAAAGTATCGCATAATTAGTTGTGGATCTTCTGTATAATGGTCATCATCTCGAGTTAACTTGATAACAAGGCACAACAGATTCTCGGTGCACATGAAGACATTGCAGAGAAATGCCAAAACAGGATATTATGTGATTTATCTTATTATGTCAATTGTTTTACATGGTTACCGTGATAGCAATGTATCACTATATAGAACAACTATTCAGGGACAACAAAACGGCTTTATGAGCATGCAATGCCGTCCGGTAATTGATGTCACCAATTAACATGATCATAATCAAAAGCCATTGCTTTGCAATAACGCCTTGAGGCATCATTCATTGGATATATTGCTGTATGGAAGATAATTTAATTCTAGATAGCTTATATTCGAGAACCTAAACACACACAAAAGTTCACAAAAGAATGGTTTCATTGATTGCAGTAGGAGTTAAACATCACAGTAAGAAACCCGTGTTGTAAAGCATTGAAATTTAACAATTAGGAGTGCCTGATAGAAGCAAGACTTGGCTTTATCATCCGACGGCTTGAGTTAACAATGTCAGATTCGAGATTGTCTCCGTAGCCATTTTCTACATCTCCATCGCGATTACATAAGGGATGGTGCAATTACACAAGGGTATAGTGTGAGAGGCAGGTTCACGCGGTTGCGTCCTAACAACTTTTAACTAATCAAGCCATTTAAACGCACTGGAATAAAAATGGGTTGAGGGGCACATATTTCTACACAAGCAAGCACAATAAATTGTCGGTGCACATGAAGGCGCTTGCTTTGCAGAAAAAAGCCAAAACTGGATATAATGTGTTTTTTCTAATTACATCAATTGTTTTACAACGTTACCGTGATAGCAATGTATCACTATATAGATCAACTATGGGTTTTTTTTAGCTCGTTGATAATTTCAAATTTTAAAATATTCATGAGGAAATATTTACCTATTTAGTGGACAACAAAACTGCTTTATGCGCATGCAATGCCGTCTGGTATTTGACGTCGCCAAGTAACATGATCATAATCAAAAGCCATTGCTTTGCAGAAACGCCTAAATGTATCTTCCATTGAATATATTGGTCTAAGGAGGATAATTTGATTCTAGATAGCTTATGTTCTAGAACCTAAACACAAAAGTTCAAAAAAGAATGGATTCCTTCAATTGCGTAGGAGTTAAACATCACAGTAAGAAACCCGTGTTGAAAAGCATCGTATTTAGCAATCCAAGTGATAGGATGAAATTGTAACCTGAAGCATGTGTTGCCTTTCGTTCCTAATGACGTACTCTGTATAGAAAAATATCGGCAGAATACGTCATTCCATTTGAGGGTCAATATTAGTATGCCCTATTGCGACACTATCCATATAGTGAAATAAATTCATCCAGCACGAATACACCGTCACAGAAATGCCATTGAGTTTAGATGGGCTTTAGAAAACAACATCCTATTCGAATCACTAACCCTGAAACAAAAACGCTTTGTTAATATGGAAATTATTCCCATTCATATGGTATCAAGCTTGAATCCCTTTCGGCTTCAAGATAGGAATCTGTCATTGGTGTAAGCTCATTGTGTATTTACTCGGCTTTACTAACATTGTCGATTGTGGCCGTTACCTAAATTAACGGTCCATGTGCAGTAACTTGTTGTGTATACAATTTTTGCAAATAGCCGTAACGGCAAAAGCTTGAAATGTGGTAGAATGCCAAAGCAGATATTGATAGTGGGGACATTGGAAGAGCAACTTTTTGTTATTTGTTCAGTTTAGAAACGGGGATTTGTTTCGTTATTCGTTGTATGGGAATTCCTTTTGTGCCACTATCAAAATTATTTACCAGTTTATCTTAACACACTCGTCGTGACTTTTGATTCGCATCTCAAAACACATGTCGTTTTTTTCTACATTTAGTGCATCAGCTGTCATCTATTTTGAGACATTCGGAATATCCGGCGTATCCGTGATAGAAGGTAACGCATTAGAGGATCTGCCCTAAATAGCAATATAGTACATCTTTATGAAATAACCTCAAATAACTGCGGCATCATTTATCCCAAAAACATATTTTGTCGGACATTCGAGGAACGAACATAAAGCAATTGAGAACTGTTGGATAAGAATATGCTTCGTTGGGACAGAAGGCCCTGCTTGAAATGACCGGCGTACAATCGTATTGGTATTCAAGGAATTATCCTATAAGAGGGAAAACCCATATAATACTGAGTGACCACTTGCTGCATATAGATCAAATAAGTTCACCTTGACAGAACTATCAAAATAGTTGGGTATGATTCAGAAACAAATGCCACTTTATCGAAAAGCATTTGCAGTGACCAACGGAGCAACTAGAGTACAATGTGGTCGTCTTAGGCTATTGCAAAATACTTGTCGATTATTGCATTTGCGTTGGCAATATGTTTACAGAATATACCATGGTGAGATGATAATTGTTTTTCACGACAGCAGCACGGTGAATACACATTCTTAAACAAACTAGCCACTAGTTGAATAAATAATTCATACCAGAGTGCATTGGTTAGATGGTTGTTCGGCCAGCTATCCGTGGCAAACAACTTACGACACAAAATTAGTTCAATATTTCATTAACTAGTGAGGAATAACGACAACACTTCGTTAGGACCAAGAATAAAAATACACATTTTGTGTCAAATTTCTGCCACATGTATGGCTGCAATACGCACGGTATTGTGAAACCCCATTCAAATTCCTTGGATCTATTTTGTATTTACATTGCTCAGGAGTGCGTGATAGAAGCAGGATTTTGGACTTGGGTTCATCATCTGCTGCTTAAGTTAAGAACGTCAGATTCGAGATTGCCTCGGTTGCCATTTTCCACATCCCCATCCCGCTTACATATGGGATTGTGCAATAACGTAAGGGTATAGCGTGAAATCACACTTAAATTATTTGAACTCACCTACTGTTGCTGGGTTAAATACTGCAGGTCCATGTACTCTAGTCCATTGCTTGATAGGTGTATCGGCTATTGTGATTCATTTATATTGGCTGCCAGTTGAACGCCAAAAAGATATTTGGATGTGGGCCATTTAATCGAATACTACATTTTATGACAATTCTATGGGCAAATTGCCTTATTGCAATTGTCCTCCACCGACTTGTTGAATTGCAGAATAAATTCCAGTTTTCAAACCCAATGTCTTAGATTGCCCAGACTTGTCCAATATTAGGCTCTATTGCAGCTTTCAATAAATAATCAGACACAGACTTAAATTAAATGCTTCAAGTGAATCGCAACATGTTTCCCATTTTCATGATTGCAGATGCTTGGTAACAATTATATATGAAAGCGTTATCAATGAAGTATATTGATTATCCGCATCTAATTATGAAAAAAAAATGATTTGTCGGTGTTTATTAAATTTTGAGAGTTACAGTTTTGGCATTTATTCGATAAATAGCCCAATCGGATATAGTTACTAACTTGGTTCATTTACAACCTCAATTGTCACAATGAATCTAATTATATCATTTCATAATCAAACCCATGCTTGCGTCATTAACGTTTTAAAGGATACTGCCGTACAAGCTTGACAAGTTGTGTGTTGGTGCTAATGTGGTTGTGTCAAAATCCATTGCTAAGCAGTTATTTACGACCAGGAGCAATTTCCCAGATAGCTTCATAATTTAGATGACGGCAATAACTGAGTACGGACCGTCGAATGAACCATCTAAAAAATAAATGGCGTTGCGTAATTGGCTGTAAATCATCAAATAAAACGACAGTAAACGAGAGAAAATGTACTGCACATGTGCGTCATCCTCTGGCGAAGTAGAAAATGGTGCAAAGATACCCAGCTCTACTACATGCTTTGTGATACACTACCTGGATTATTCGCATTTAGACCAGTCAATCCACCAGTAGAACTTAAGGGCACTATGTAACAGGTTGCACTAAAGGTGAGATGATACATGATTTGGCGTATAGCAACAGCATATTTCAGCCACCATCAAATCGAGCAAGCCATTTTATTTTTGTTTCAGTTTTCTACAGAATTCATGCATGTAATGTAACAGTGCGACCATTTGCCTTCTTACGTGATTAATACAAAATAAGGACTTAATCCACCCCTGCTGCTTGAATTGCATCCTTATACAATATTACAGGAGCGAGCTGTTTAGGTGTATTGAATTATGCAGTGCATTATTGATGGCTGATTGCCTACAATGGATCCAAATGCGGTATTTACTTGTGAAGCCGACCATAATCGCTAAAATGTTTGTCACTCCAGGCCTCTTACACACCAATCATACTGCGATGTCATTCCAATATGGATGCATTTGTTATATCAAAACTTTTAATGGGGGTGACTGGTCAAATCGTGTGGTCAGGTTGCTACCTTTGCTTGTCATCAACCTTGACAATAAAAACGAAATACATAAGCGAATGACATTAGTCTGTGCGCTAAGCAATAATTATATTGTCGCGTTTAGTTGGGACGTTTTCAGCCACATAATGCAATGAAAACACTTGTTCAAGAGGCGAGGATATATATATATATATATATATATATATATATATATATATATATATATATATATATATATATATATATATATATATATATATATATATATATATATATATATATATATATATATATATATATATATATATATATATATATATATATATATATATATATATATATATATATATATATATATATATATATATATATATATATATATATGTTCTCATAAAGAGAGCCACCCCCTAACACAATCACGTTGGATAATTTGTGCACTAGTTGGTGTTTCTCCTTGCCATAGATGCGCCTATCAAGCAACTTGAGTTTATATATATATATATATATATATATATATATATATATAAATATATATATATATATATATATATATATATATATATATATATATATATATATATATATATATATATATATATATATATATATATATATTTATATATATATATATATATATATATATATATATATATATATATCTATATATATATATATATATGTATATATAATATATATATATATCATATACGGTTTTGTTATGCTGAACAACTTTGTCATTTCCACACGCTTTAATAATATGCATGAGTTTAACCCCTCATTTCTGCTGTCTACCATGTAAATTTGGTTCATGCGGCCTGCATTATTGTATATAAGTCACATATACCAATACTGCTGTTACTTGTGACTATTATAGGGATCACGCATTTGCAAACGAAACTGCCGCTGTATTATTGATGTAATGCTTTTTACAATGGACATCAAGAATGATTTGCAGTTGACGTGTAAACACAATAAGGAAGAGCGGAATTTTAGTGTATTCCTCAATACAGATGTTTAGTTACAATAATAGAGTTTTGTTAGCTCCTGCTGTACATATCGTGACACCATGCGTTGTAGGCTATCGGCTAACCCCAAGTGATATTGGCCATAAAAGATTCAATTAGCGCACCTACAATGTGATGAGCTCGTCCGTCACGTTTGTTGTTGGGCTGTTCACTTTTATCCTCACGTCGTAACAGCTTCAGTTGCTGAAACAAAGCCTGGCTGTCACTGGATTATATTTTGTGCCGTGAATTAGTACAATTAAGTACAACTGTGCCTACGGTGAAAACTAGTGCGCTGATGTAGAACGACGACCTGGTGGATACTAAAATTCTTTGAAACATCGTTAACAGTTTAACAGTTAACTCTTTGTTAATCTGACTACGAAATTGTATAGAATTACCCTTAGTAGCATGTGTGAGAAACTACCTGATTACATAAAAAACATTAATGGGTCTTTATGTGGCCTTAGGAACAAGGCCATAATTGATCAATATCACATCTCCAAACGTCAACAAACATGAAACATTATATTTTTATGATCGGCATCAGTTGATACATTACTAGCTTGCGCAATAGAAAAATCCAATCAAGACCAAAGATTCTTTCTGACACATGTTTGTATTGCATTTAATCGCTTCTGTTGTATCATGGAGGTATACAATTCAATAACATTAGCATTGTGATGGAAGATATATTTTGTGTTTACAGGCCCAAACGTATATATAGTGATGTCATGTGACGTTCGTGTGCATTTTGTATTCCTCATCGTCGTTGTCATAAAACTTACATTAATCCGGTATATTTCTCCACTTTGAGATATGTTGCACGCCAGTGACGCACATCAAAGACATTTGATCGGGTTTTTTTACGTACCTTCAATCTGGTATGTATTACATACCACAACTTCAGCCTTTGACTTCGATTAAGGCACATCGTAATCCATCTATTTAACGATACTCAAATACTATTAATGACAGATGTGACGGTCACAGGTGTCAAAAGTGCTTGTGAGGGATATGCCTTAATATTTGCGGATTAATTGTGATTGTAACACAGCATATCAGTTGACAGAATCATTACTTTGTAAACTTTCGTAAAGACTAAGTCTCAGAAAGATAAAATCCTGTTGATGAAAAAAATCCCACTCCATTGAAACGCGATAACAAAAGTAACTGCGGGCAAAGATGGACGAATCATTAAGATACAGATTATTATTCTTTATTTGTATCACTCACATTGGCTTGCTGGTCCTAATGTGTTGGTGTGTGCGGTGGTATGGCAGTATGAGAATGACTCTTAGCTAGGTTGTGGCAGCCTGTAATATAATGCATCTCAGTAGGCATACAAACTATTCAGCTATTTTATGGAACTAGTGTAGCAGATCAGATGAACCATTGCAAAACCATTGCCATGCATCGACTAGGAAAGCCCTACTTTTAAACTGTAATGGTTTAATTATACCGTTGAGTTCAAACTAGGCTCGCCTAAAATGTACCCGTTACAATTGCCGCAATTTTTCACCCACTATTAAACCAAAGTAATCAAAACATAGAATGCTACCCCAACAGATAATACGTCGCCAAATACGCAATATCTAATGGTATATATGTCAATGCACCTTATGACAAGCACTGTGGTATGCAAGGCATTGCTGCTGCTCATCACTCAAGCATTTGTAACTCAATTGTCATCTGTGTGTCGGCTTCATGCACAATGTTGTATGAGCTGGTTCATGTTGTGTCGCTGATGGCTGTTGATAATTTATTTTCCAATGGATCACAGCAAACTGGATCAGCTTAAGTATCAGATTGTGGCCATGATGTAAGGTAGCTCGCATCGACAATATTAAGTTGCGCTGGAAATACCAAGCGCTCCTCTTCAGTCCAGGCATTATGACTATAACTAGTGCATAAATATAGATACTATGTTCTGCGTCGCTGTATGAAAGCTGTTTGGAACAAACTGTGTGCCAACATATTGTATATCGCAAACCAAAGGTCAATTTATTCAGAAATATTACCATCTAAGATTCAGAAATTACCTCGCGTAATATAAGTGTGCTACCAGCCTTTTTAATTATTTTAGAAGCACAACATACTAAGTTTCTGTTTCTGCAGAATCACCCTGTCATCCCGTGAACATTTTAGTATTCTTAAGCACCACAATGTTGCTTGAAATCCTCACATCGCAATCGGTTACGATAATTCACTCTATAAATAAGTGCCTTTCTACGACGCGAGAAAAAGTTCCATATATTAGCCATTAATTTGCTGAGGTATGACGACGAAGATAAATAGCAAACTGATTGACGCCTTCGTACACGACAGCCAGATTTCAGCAAATGTTTTTTTTTTTTGCATTTCAAGCAGTTTCAAGCCAGCTCAATGGCCTTGTTTATGCTGCACAAGCTTTATAAGCTGCACAAGCTTCATAACTAGTATTAATTAGCTTGCATTTCGTTCTGCCTTGAATTAATATAGCACGAATTTCATGGTTTACTACCTTTAAAGTGCCTATCGCAAGAAAAATCATGTTATTTTTTTCGCCAGATAACGGAAATATAACCCAAAAGTACTTATTCTGTCTATGTGTCAATTGTCTAAGTGCGCGCTTTCTGATCGAAATTCGACTTTAAAGGTGAATTCGGCGTATCAAGTCGACAAGCTCATGCATTATTCCATCGCCCCCACGAGACGTCAGGTCCGGAATTGTTTTTGTTGCGAGGCGCAATCTGCACTACGATTAGCGAGAAATGGCTGCTGGAAATTTCGTTATTTCATCACTTCAGGAGAGCGGCGAAGAGACATGGTATGGCACCGGTCATTCGCAAACTATCGTTGCTTCGGCAGAGCAAGTTTTGCCTTACAGATTCGAACCAGAAATGAGCGAATCCGACGTCTCCGAAGAGAAGAAAGCAGACATTGGCGATGTAACTGCTGCGTCTGGTCTCACGCGGGTCATCCTGCCTAGGGCATAGGGCGGCTACAGAACAATGCTTGGTAAGCTATGCCTGATCGTACTTGTGCACCAGTTCATCGTATATGTGTTGGCGTGTAACGAAGTTAATCCATTAATTTCACCAACAAAATATGTAACCTCTTTTTCTAACAGTATACAACAGAGCTTTGCAGCAAATAATTCTTCCATATCAGACAGCAGATATGAGTTACCAAAGTTTTTATCAAATCAAGTGGTTGCAAGGGTTCATGTTTACAAAGTTGTACCATGTAAATGTAAATGCTCCTCCACACGAATTGCTAACAAACTAATTTTGGACTGCTGTTAATAAATAGAGATCCTCTTTTATTTAAACGTAGGTCTTACAATACTTTTGATGTAGCTAGATTCTGAGGTAGAATATATATAGGAGAGCAAGTACCACAGCTGTTTTCTCATAGGATTGTCAGGTAGCCCATAAATGAAAGTATAACTGGACTTTAGTAGGTGAAGATTATGGTGTTATATTACCATCGTGGTCAGTGTTACATCAGAGTTTCTATGAATGCAGATGCTAAAACATATTTGCAATACAATATGTTATCCTTTATCACATACATTAATATTCCCATCATTACATCATGTTACAGTTGTTTGTGTGGCTACTGTCAACTAATGGCAGAGGTGGAAGAATCTGTGTGCTGTGTCGAAATTCCTGGAGTCATGACCTCAATAGAGAACAGCCCCATTCCCATTGGTGGCATAACCCAGCATCCTGGTTTCAGCCCAATCTGTTTGAACTCTTGGGCCTTGCAAGTGGGATATTTCTTCTACAGACAACAGCACGGGCACATGTCAGATAACGATGTACAGAGGTGACAATGTTTTCTATTATTTACACATAAATCTGTACGAAGGCTAGCAGTCATGGCAGAAAATTTTTGAGCATGGTTAAATCAACAATGTCACATGGTTATTGTACGGGCGTTACAGGTATACTGCATACAGGCAGTTTGTTTGCTGGTGCTGGGGACATCTTGGACAAAAGATACGAGTTCCGTTTCCAGCCTGCGCTGTTACAACAATACGAGATAACTTCCCAGCACCAGACTATCAAGGATTCCTCTACCCTCCACCTACCTAGGACTTGTTTCGATTCATTCGGAACCTACTCTGGTGTGCCTCAATGGCTTGTCGTGGATCTGGTCTCATCGCATCTGCACGCATTGTAGGTGGTGCTTCTGTCTTGGGCAGGGTTGGCTCATAGCAAACCAGCCATCAGGAACTCGACATACTTTGAAACATAACAGGAATCAAGTCACAGCTTGCACACCAGACTGCTGCTTATAACCTTATACCTTCATGGTAATTGAATATGTTGTTGTTTACATTCTATATATCAGTAACAATATTCACCAAATATTGCCTTTGTTGCTACTTTAGTGACAACATGCCCCTGGGTAAACCTGGGGAATCTTAGCTTGAAGACTGGATCCCCAGCGTCTGTTGTCGCCGGTTCTCTGATATCTGTGATACAATGAACTAATTATACGTGAACTACATATAATTGGCATATCAGCACATGTAAACAAATTTAATGAGACGAACTCCGACAATGTAAACAACGGGGAACTCCGTGGGTCTCTGAGAACGGCCTCCCTTACCTGACGTCACACGCATGGTTGACCTAGATAATGGCTGCCGCAGCTTGTTGTCGGGCGCGCTAATTTAAACTAACATTTTATCAAATTTTGGCCTTAACTGATTAGATGCGACGGTTATTAGAACGGTTGGAGTTTATTGATCACATTATTTCAGCGAAGTACCGTGCGATAGGCACTTTAATGCCATTGAGTATTGCATTTTCTCTTCTGAAGCATATGATTTTGGTGACAATACCCCACAAGCTCAGTGCTTTGAGAACCGACACTCCCTTGTCAGATTGATTTATATAGCCATGCAAATGTCCTTCCGTAACATATCCTTAGATTCACAAAAACATATATAGAATGCATTAGTTGCGTCGTACATCGTTTTTGTCGCAGCAATAAATGTTACTGGCTTCGTAACCTTTATCTCTAAGGGCTAAAGACATTATCCATGACATGTGGTGAGATGCCTCGAGTGAATTTGGTCATTAACTGTTCCACTACTGAATAAAAACGAGGTGTTTTTGTCAGTCTCATACAACTACAATGATGCCTTAAATCTTTCCTCGCTCTGTCATGCTGTAAATCAACAAATGCTCCTTACTGGAAGTACTGTTCCCATTCCACATGCAATGACCTTCAATGACAAATCAATACCCGCAATCATAAATTACGCTTGGTGATACTAGACCTTAATAATCTTCAGTTTATCAAGAGTACACGCCATCTAATGGGCATGAGGGTAGTCGATTATTGTATTACGTGACCATCAAACAAGTACAACATTCTTCAGTTGTTCGAAATAGTGGCCCGTAAAAGCAAGATGGTCCTGAGTGGTATGACTGAGAGCGCGTCTGCCGTATCATTTTGTCCAGAATATCAACAGAAAGTAGAATGCAAGTTTGGCTAATCCACTTATACACGCATCGTGTATTGCACACGAATTGCAAATAAAGAAAATGGATATGCCTCTATTTGCCGAATATTGCAAATATCTGCTTTTGAATTATGTTATACCGTACCGAGATACTGCAAGTTACCACGGACGAAATTTTATACATCATCTTCACATTGTCGAATCGAAAACCTCTCAATTCTTTTAAGAGTGAAACACCGTATTGTCATGAAAATCATTGACTGCATTACAGAATTATCACTATTCTAGCATTCAAAGAGGTATATCTACCAACATCGTTTTGCTAGCACGGTATGATATGCATCCTTCTACGAAAGTTTCTATCACCTTGCATCAAAATCCATAACAAACGCGAAAACGTGATTGTCACATCATTATTAAGCTGACCGATTGTCGAGAAATATAAAGTTCCTAGGTGTAATACATGCTTTCGGCAATACTGAATAACACAATGGTCTGCCTGTTTTGAGTTGTTAACGATGTATGTAAATCACTTTTAATTGATGATTTACTACTAATTGTCATGTCCAGAAGCGAGGTCGAGGGTGAATTGTACGCAAAACCCAAATCAACTAATGCAAAATAAAAAGTCCAAAAGATGTTTCGACAACACCGAAATTAATGATTTACTACTAATTGTCATGTCCAAAGGCGATTAATAAATAGTCCAGAAGATGTTTCGACAACACCGAAATGCTATATAATAGGATCTTCTTTATGTCAGACGTAAAATCAAAACTCACTCAGATATTCTGCAATCTGAGAAAATATAATATCTTATAACATCTAAGTCAGCAAATGTATTCGTGACACGTGTGATTGTTGCCAAGCAGGCGCTAGGATAGCTCCGTATGTGCAGTTTGCAGCTTGCAGCATTTGCAAATTACTGATTCCTGACCCATGCAGTCAACGACGCGCTCCAATGTTTGGAGCGGTTTGTGGCGCCAATTAATTTGTTGTGTGCTTTCGTGATACCCGAAAAAGGCATGGTGGCCTATTCATCAACGTCTAAGCCACAGACGTGCCATTATTAGTGTAACAAAATTAAATGCGTGATCAGCTATCAAAGAGTTAAATATTGAATTCAATGGGGATGTCCACTATCGTTTTCTGAGTCATTAACATAAATTTGGCCAATCAAGAACCTATAACTAAAGCCATCCTCAAGCATACTGGAAACATTTGGGCAGTATGATGGACCCGCATCCTCAATGCCGGTAACGCGGCCATGAGACCTGCAGGTGCTTGCGGGCCTCCGTAGGAAGCCCGTAAGAAATCATGCCCCATACGTCATTGTGGTCACATGCTTCAGGTTGTCTGCATGTATTCTGCGTTTTATTTCATGGGATTTGTCCACGGGGTCGAAACGAAAAATAGGTGCGCTATACAGGCCGGTAGAAAACCCGTAAAGAAACCGAGCGGGCCCTGCTAGTGCCCCACACGTGCCCCACACGGGCCCGCAAGGGCACATAATATTTTCATTATGGGGATTCTTGCCTTGGGCTCTCCTGGGTCCGTACAGAGCCGGTGTCTGACAACGCAACACACCCGGCGGGTCCCTCAGGTTCCTTCTGGGTTTTGGCCCATACTGGGCCCGTGGACAGCCGTTAAGTCTCGTGTATCCTTGGCACAACATGGGTAACACCATATAATTTGCGACAGAATTAATTAGAACAAGTATACTTTTTCTTATCATAGCCACATGCTTAAAGTCTTCAGTGGACAGATATAACTTGAACACGGCTAAGTTTGAACACATAAAATAACAAGCATGTTAACACATTTGCTGCACTTACATCAGCTCCACTCATTGAAGAGTTGCAGGCATCAATACAAACCAAAGGCCAATTAAGTAACACAGATGTTTAACTTCCGGTTAAAACTAAATTTTGTTGAAAGAGCCTTCTTTTGGAATTCATATTCAATCATTTTTTTCATTACTATATGCGTTGTTTTATGTTGAGCTTAGTACAGTTAGAGCATGAAATATTTCCGATGCAGATAACATTTAAATTCAGGCCGATATTTTGATCCTCCTATGGTCACTGCAATGTAAACGCTATCATAGAAGATATATGACAATTTTCCATACGTCACCGACAATATTGTCTCTGAAAGGGGCATCGCTAAGTGGCACTTACTAGCAACGGCTTCAATCTATCACTTGGGTTAGAAAGAATCTGTAAAACCGCCATGATGTTTGTTTTTTAATAAGAGGGGAATTGACAAAAAATATGTTTTGCCATGAAGAAGGTCACTGCTTTAAAAACGGTCACACAAGAAATACTCAAGCATTCACTGGCTATCAACGCCTACCCAAACGCTTGTATTTAGATATATGACAGCACTGTCTTCGATAATGTACTTAACCGAACGCCTGCCTAGCATTTATGCAGGTTTAAGATAAAGACGGCTCTGTGATGCACGTCTGCTTTCGAATCCACTAGGCAGTTTAAAAGATTCACATTTTGCGCGGCGCTATAAAACATTGAATCAAAACACCGCACATATCTGGTCGCTGCACGAGTTTGTTTCTGCTAAAACACTTAACACACAAGAATGTCTTTCGTAATGTGTGTGTTATGAGCCTGGGAGGAAGAAGAGGTGCTAGTCAGCCAACAAGTTGCCATGTTTTTGGTTGCAGTTTGCTAAAAGCAGATGGAACAGTTTTCGCAAGCTCTTTCGATGATGTGGTCACACACGGGAAGCTTAAAACGTTGCTATTCAATTTTCTCATATGTTACGCCCAAAAGCTAGTGTGATCCCTATAATGCATTATAAATAACATTGTATCGTTATTTTATGATTACAATACAATAATTCCTAACGAAAGAAGCAAATTTACATGCAGCCGTGAGGGACTACCGGTTTTCTGTAATGTTTTCATTCGATTTAATTAATAGTGAATTGTTGGTGACCATTGGCAGGGCACCTGCCATGGTATCCATCACCATAAGGTCTTATGTGGTCGTTTTTGTGAATCATAAATATTCCGTCTTCTGTCGTCGGACACAGGCAAATAACTTGCTACAAAGCTTACATAACGCGTGTAGAAATGATATACGGACGTTTTTCATCATAGCAAAATGCATTGCATATAGGTCGAGCAAACGAAATATTTGACTATCGAATTGGCTATTCTACTCTAGATGATGCATGAGTGGAAAGGGATTTATGTGTTATAATTGAGCAATCATTCAAATGCAGCTAAGCATGTAATGCAGAAGCGGTGAAAGTTTTCGAAAGTTCAGACGCACGTGCACGAGTCGCTCTAGGAGTGTTTATATCTAACTTCATATTGCACTTACTAGGCCTCATCTGGAATATGTGTGACATAGGTTTATCAGAAAGAGCACAAAGACGTGCTACTAAACTCGTAGCCGGTATGTCTGACTAAGGTTACGAACGACAACTGCTCTTGTTAGGACTGACATCTCCTGACACATGGTGTCACCGTGAGGACCTTATACAATTCGATGGATTGGATATTGCCAGTGATGACTAGTTTTAATCAGCTTTCCAGTGCTTAGAACTTAAGTCCCCGGGACATAAGGACACCTTGACAAAACATATGGTCAAGACAAAATTATAAAGATCGCGTTTTGGCACCATATATTATTTCGAAATAGTTTCAACAAGTTCCCTGAACTGTTTAAGTAATCAACGGGTTTTAAGTCGTGTTTTCACTTAATCTCATTATTAGTCAATTGTTGGTGACCATTGGCAGGGCACCTGCCCTGGTATCCATTACCGTAAGGTCTTATGTGGTCATTATTGCAAATCATAAATATTCCGTCTTCTGTCATCACACCATTTCATCCACAATAAGATATTTATCAATATGGCAGTTTTATTGCGCTTATGCATTACAGGATGCTTTTTATAATATAACATGACTTATGATTTGTGAAAATTAATTATGGCAAGTAAAAAATGATTATTCCTACTATGAGCAGGTATAAAAGCCTTTATGAAATTTATTTACGCGTGTACATATCAATACCCCATAGAAATTATAATATTGAAAAGCAGGCGCATAGAGGACCATCGCACACTTTATTTTGTATACCGTGTCAAGATTGATGAATGATACAGGCGCACGGTACACATATGGTCGGCAGTAAGGTGATGAAAAGTCCAAATGTACAGGAACCGGAGTATACATTGGTAGATTTCTACTGGATCGATTGTCGCTAGCTAAGTTGAAAACACGCATGAGAGTTGTACCAGCGTCTGACAGTCAGCTAAATAATAAAGCTACTGCGACTAACTAAAACATTATGTTTTCTTCAGTGAGATACTTAACGATTAGAACATTACAAACTGTAGGGACGTGCCATGCGGAATGAGTTGGGAAAAACATTATCACTGACATAGTCAGGGGATTTATTGTAGTAGACTACCGCATATTTTGTACACATTAGTGTCACGATATCACGATTGGCTTTATTTATTGAGTACCATTATATTCACAAATACATACTGTTCAAGATCAATTGTATCATAATAATGATTTTCTAGGTTTGTTACAATTCCTCGCGAAGTAGTGAGTAACACTGGGCCGCAATTTTCATGCCATAGCTTATAGAAGTTCGCAGTAAATTATGAGCTTGAGCTAAGAGCTTCACACCCTATGTATCGATTGCCAGTTAGTACGACAGAGAAGGTTGTACAAATTGTTTAAACATGGTTTGAAAGCTAGGGGTAGTAGGCTTGATCTAGAGATTGAGCACACTTTAAGTGCAGTACAGCTGCGCTAGGACTGAGGTAGGTCACCAGCACAAATGTTAATGACAAGACCATTACAGGATATAAAAAGAAAACGATTGTAGTTGAATTGGTATTGGAAATAACTATATTTGATAACATATGGCTGTGGGAGGTGCTCACTAGATATAGCGTACAGTTTGCTGGAACTCTAAGCTCAATGGTGGTGCTCATATGAGGCTCGCTTTTCATGATTTATTTGGAAGATTAATGACATGGATGGCATAATCATACCGCAAATATGCGACTTAGGCGGTTCATTTGGTAAAATAACGATGCAGCGTTTTGCATAAATCGCGGCCTAAACAAAACATTTAGCAATAAGGCAACATCTAATGAAATATCCCCGCGACAAAGGCATCCTTCAATGACCAAACCTTAATCATAAATGACTGCCTCTTGTTATATTCATGTGACACTAGGTTACATTGTACTCGGCATAAACAAAACATTTCGCAATAAAGCAAAACCTTCAGAGACATATAAATGAACTTGGCATATTTCCGTGGACTAACATTAATAATTAATTGTTGCCTCAAATTATGTTCATGTGGCACTGGATTACCTTATCATTTACGTATTTTTAGCGGCAAGTAATATATTCCATCAGTGCCTCGTCAATTAGGTATGATAAACCCAACATATAAACCATTCAGCTCAATTTATAAATAACGGGAACGACGCATGCATTATCCTTATTCCTAACGAGCAATGCGCATGAGTAGTGTGAGGCATTTCATGCGCCACAAATTATTACATCACCAGGGAGTAGCTGCATAAACCGATGCCAGCGCATTGCATAATTACGGGAGGGGATGATGTACATTTTGATGCTTAGATCGTCATACGTTTATGCCAATTTAACATTAAAAACATATTTTAGCCCCACGTATCGTGTTCATTATCGTTATGAATGGACACCCTTAAATCGAGACGAGATTCTGTACGAGGTAATATGCACCAGTAGACAGTAAGCTCACATATGGTGTTCTCGCATATTTCACATGGCACTGGTGACAATAATTCGAGCTGATTATGCCAATTGCACAAACGCCGAACCACCTTTACATTAAAACTTACGTAGTGCCTAAATAAGTGAATATGTTGAATAAGGCGTTATATGATCAGAAAATGGAAATCATTAAACTGGTGGAAGCTTGCTATTTACAAATATGCTTTAATGTGCTAGCAATCAGCTCCCCAAAACCATGCCGGTTTTTGGCAGAAACGGTAGATCTTTCTGAATCAACTTACCAAGCAAGCACATGTGCTTTTATTTGTAGATCACTTGAGCATAACTTTGCTTCCACACGACTTACAAACGCTGGTTGGTGAACATCGGTTATGTTAAGTAGAGAAAATACTGCTTTATGTTCTACAAGCAGCCAAATAGAACGACAAAATAGCAACTTCGACACGTAAGTTTCACAGCGCTTACAGGGAATCAATGCATTAGCATTGAGGATCAGTATGTGGTTATTACGAGAATAAACAAACAATCGTACAGCTTTTTAATCTGAGCATACTGGCGATGGCCTGGTTTGCCGCGGATGACCTGTATTGAACATAAGTGCTGATAATACTGCGTGCTTATTGAAATGTCAGACGACGCTTTTGGATAGAGTGCACAGTGACTGCGACATAGTCGTTGGACACTGAACGCATGAGAGGAGTAGGCATTCTCTGGTATGAGTATTTCTTACTGTAGAAAGTTTAATGCCTGCGAGTCTAAGTTAATATATCAGTTGTAAATATATAAGACATGCAAAAGACCACGGCATATAAGCACATTATTAGTATCTTTGGGGCTATTGCTTCCTACGCATTGCAATGAATATCAATGATATAATTTGTGAAACCATCTATCAATTGGAAAATGGTTGTATCACTCGAATATCTAGTGTGTCGATTTATGATATAAGAGCCATCACAGCACATCACACAATATTGTTAAATTGAATGTATACAGCGAAAGGGAATACGCAGATAACTGGTGGCAAGGCTTGTCCGACAAATAGTGCAGTCATCCTATTAGACACGTTAGCTGTTAAACTATTCATACAATGAACTCATTTGCTGCCGCATCAGAAACAAATAGCCAATCTTATGTTATTCGTCCTTCCGTCAGATTCAAGGAACAATGATAATAAAATGTAATGATTGGCACATTCGTTTCTGCCACTGGAAATGGTTCTGAATGAACCAGCAACTTTCCATCACCCTAGGATGCTTCTTCCACTGGATTCTGCCAGTCACAAAGGCATGCGTGTCTAAGGATACATGCGACCCCAAGAAGTCTTCCCGCATTATACTCTGCGAACGACTCAAGACAAGAAACCAGTAATCAAGCTATAGCCACACAACATTGACTCCATTCACTGTCATTGTGCCGCGTTGTTGCAACAATCAACGCGTTTACTATAAGTGATATATACGATAAATTGTGGATGTTTATATTCTTCCGATCGCCCCTGTCAAATGATAAAAGATACTAAACTGATTTAAGTCATTAGTTCGCCTATCCGACGTTTCAGATGCAACTCTCGTAAGCAAATGGTTATAATCTGCAATTTTGCAACTTCCCGATTTTGCCAATTGTGTTTGAAATGGTAGATTGTTTGCTTGTTATGTTCATTAAGGACACATTCCCGTCCGGTAGAAGGATTGGCAAAGGGTTATGCGTGTGCATGGCAAACGTGACGTATTTGCTAATGGCAGTATAAATGCGGTGGTAGGGTGTGAACGACTTCTGACAATGATTCAATATTGGTGCGGGAATCTTCTCTTCCACTACAGACTGAGAAGACTATGTGTGCTCTTTCATAACGTGTTGTATTGTCGAACGAAATGTTCCGTTGGAGCAGAATTATGACTTGTATTGAATTTAAGCTACGCGTTGTGTTAATGCCCATTTTCTTAAAACAAACACCCCCTTAAAAAAGACCGCTATGCATACTGGGCTTATACCACCAGCAAGCGGCCTCAATGCAGATCAGCTCTTCCGACAGATATGCTTTCGATTCTGATCAAATCGGCTAACTATTCTAAACCTACTTGTACATATATATTCCATGCTAAACTGCAAGCATGTATGAGACCTCTAGCGGCGATTATTTTTAAACAGTTTATAAGCCATGGCGATATTTGCTCCGATATCTCCACACAAGCCATTAAGATAATTCACTAAAATTGATCTTCAATGTCATGTGCCATCTTTAGATCTTCTCTGAACCACGTCACCATTTGGTGTCTCAACCTTAGCAACAACCATAATGACTGAGATACTACCAGCGTTTGCCGCTCAGCAATGCGTTTTGTGTTATTATGAATTGTCCTTATAAATAATCTTAGCCATGAATGAAATATCGATTTTCTTCAGCCAGGACCCGAAATATGTATTAATAATATGAAGATGCCTTTTCGAGGTGGGTGCCAAGGGTCGTGCAAAAAAACATGCAGAGCTATCTAGTTATTCGTTACACATACCTTGCAGCGTGCTCGCTATAATGGCACCAATACCACAAGTGTATATGCCCACGCAGGCATATAAATAGGAATGAGAAATTGGTGCGTCACCGCTTTTGAATCGCTATATAACTCAGATAACTCTATGAGGCATTTGATATGACGTAATTATACACATATACTATCACCTTGATTAATCTCAAAACTCGCTACTTAATGTGTAGGTTATATATATATAGCTGGAATATTGAAATCAGCCATCCTCTTTTGCCACACGGCAGTACCCTAATTTATAATAGCAACTAACCTGAATGGTTATAATCATTATAATGGTGAAAAAAGCGGCACATCGTTTCCTTTTGTAAGCTGTACGTTATGATTCTGCATAGCTGCCACAACTAAGCACTGCGAACTTCGAGTGCAAGAACCATTAAATACGAGGCAATTGACTAGGGATTTATGTAACTTGCAATTGTATTTAGAACATGCGTTTCCTGGTGTGCTGCTGTAACGCATGCTTTCGGGAATTTTTATTAAGACAACGCTTTATATACATTGCGAGCTTCAGCTAGTGATAGCAATCTGGCATTTTCCACAGTTTTCGCATCACATTGGTGAGGAAAATTATATACTACAACATTACCTGTATTCCAATTGTGATGTCCGGAACAATAATCACAAAAGGGAATAATATGCTTTGTTAGCAGAATCTCATTATCATAATAGGCCCACCCAAGCTATCAGTGTCCTACCAAATTATCTTTGGTCGTCAAATAGAGAATACGTCATAGTGACTTGTAACCCGCATAGTCCAATACAAATTAGACCCTAATAGAGTTTACGCAACATTAAACAAACAGTGCTATGTTGGTCATATGGTCGATTCGAATGTTATTTGTTCCACTAGCAATTCAAGAATAGGCTGTAAAGATATGCTCCATTCCTCTATTCGGATGCAGCGAGCAAGCTAGCAGAATAAGGCATGCAATATGTGATGAGAACAATATCATTGACTCTTTGGCTAATAGTTGCAGCTTTTATCCTCACCGTTGGTAGATTGTTAATGACGGACAATGTAGCCGTTTGTCCACGTTAATAAGTAGCATGTGAACTTGAGAATGAAATTCAGAACAACCTCTCATGTGTTAGCATGCTAGTAAGTTTGTGCGCTTTATTCCAGCATATAAAAACAAAACCGCATTCGGCGACATGAACGTTCCTTGAATTACTTATGTCCGTCATATTTGCACGTACGATCATTGATACTGTTCACATTTAACGACTCATATTTATGCACAAGGACAGCAATTAATGCTTTGTTAGATATCTAAAAGTTGAGTTGGCATAAACAGCCTATGTGGATAATACAGAGCGCGTTAATCAGGATGCGGTAAAAAAAAGTAATTGCGCAGTTTTCACAAATGTCACATTACTAACTTATGGTGGTATGTTCAGCGATTCCTAGGACAGTATTGTTTCCGCCCAATCCAATTAGTATATATACTGATTAGGCGGGATAATTATCATGCAAACGGCAAATTTTAGGTCATGCATGAGGCTTCTACACATGTTAGTTTTTACACCAGAGAAGTCACAGCTTACATACATTGTATGCCTACGGTATAAATACTGTTTAAATTATACGCAACGACTGGATTGAAGCCTCTGCCAACCAAAACGTGTCGAATAAATGAACATTTGGTGGTTCATTTTTAATTGTCAGTAGATGTAAGAGATGTGAGGGACGGTATGTACATTTCAATCTCAACTGATCACATGTCATAGGCAGCAGCTGTATTTGCACGGGTTAACGGAGCTAGGCAATAGGAAAATATCACTGAAGTGCCGATACTCTGTTGTAACCGCATGATCGCAAACAATACGCCCTTTGATATTCCAGCAGCCATCAACAGCAACCTCATAAATCAATGGAATACTGTTCATTGAACAGCTGGGGATATGTAACAACGAACAGTCTTATCGATCATCCTAATAAATGTAGCGAGGTTTCGGATCATGCATGTCTGTTTTTAAGGCAAATAAGATATATTAGATGTTGTGAACAGCATAGCAGATAACCAAGTTTTTCCATTGCTTCACCACCGTGGTCGACAATTCACAACCCCATCAACATAGAGATGGAGCTTAATTTGTACAGACGAAGCCGCGCTAACATACACAACACGAATGACATAATACATGCGAATAAGAATACAGGAGCATTGAAATATCTGATTGCCGATATCTTACTGTGTCAGGATTACCTGATCGTGAGGATTACTTAAAAAAATTGAAATGTACATGATTGCATAATTATCAGTAGTACTCTGAAATCCTACTGTGTTGTGATGTTAATGGCATCTAAGTAGTCGTGATATGTCACAGACGGACGTATTATTTAGCGAGCCGTTTGCATAACATACCGTTACTGACAGTATTAATAAACGGATACAGAAGTTGCCATAAGACATAGTACGGTTCACAGGCATATCTTAAGTGCGATTGTAATACGAGACACCATTGTTTTGTTTGCTTTGCACTGTAAGCCATTAGTGCACAGAGCTAGTGAATATTGGTTACCAGAGACCTATCAATATCCAGTACGACAGAGTGATCGAGTTGGGCTCCTTCAATTTACAACCTCAAAAAACACGGTAACCCTGTAGTCCTGGCGTGTGCGACTTACCCAAACTCGCAGATTCTTTCGGCATAATAGCCACTATATCGTGTGGTAATGACTTAACCAACCTGAAACACAAAGCCTGTTCTGTCTCAGCATTTCTCCACAGAGCTAGATGGTTAAATATAACTGGACGCACGTATTTTTGTACTGCAAAAGCTTCCGAGTCGCCGTTTTGTTGGTTATCGCCACTTATTCATTCATGTTCGTCGCTGTTTAGAATGATTAATATAAAAAGTGAGCTTCAAAAGGTCACGTACCTTGTAAAACATCATTAATGTATAATAAGTAACGGCGATTGCAAATTTCAGGATTACAAGTGATGTGCATTTGCAAGTACCACAATAATGCCTTTCCTTTTTCGATTATGATGCGGCTTCTAACTGATATTTTTGCAATATTGTCAACGGAGATTTTGCAATAGCCTAACAACCATCTCATGTTGGTGTATTATATAAGGAATCCGTTGTGACAGGATACGGTTTTTAATATTAACTGAATATTTTAACCTTTATATAACAAATGCAGAACAGAGAATATCCATTTTTTGGGGAGGCGCATTTTCATTCACCTTTATCGAGAATAACAACGATGGATGCTTGTTGAATGCATCAACATTTGACGTGCAGAAAAAAAAAATCTCTGCCATTGCGCAGAAAGCAAATGCGTTCCTCTATCGAGCAACCAATATGAGCGATGGCAAATATAGGTATGGTGGAAACTGTTTAAAACTGACACGATGATTTATTAGGAATTCCGTCAACTGGAACGCAAACAATAGTGGTGCCGTTCCATGAGTCATCATTATTTGAACACGCTCGTTCAATGAATATTGCAATATAGAGAAAAATGCCAATCATGAAATAATGCGCCACTTGAATGTTATTTTTGGGTTGCAAACAGCCGACTGTAGTTTAGGCATATCATAATGGTTTGCTTAACAACACACCTTGACGGCATATGCACACGCGTAATTAAATAAATGCCATACTTGACAAGCGAAATGGGGTAGGAAGATCAATTGAACAATGGTGAGGGTCAACGTTAAGGCTACAGCATCAAGCAATACAGTTAGTATGGTACTTCAGTGCTGGTCATTGAAAGCTTCAGGGTACATATTGACGAATTACGCCCGCCGGCTATTTAGGCAGTCTGCTAGTGTTCTTCTGCACGTACATCCTGAACGTCGACATGGCACAAATGCCGCTTATTGTGACTTATGCGAAGAACGCAATGCAACGAAAAGAACCAAGCGCATGGCCGTAAGACACTGCACACTGTTGCGTTAGGGAGCGTCGGTTGAAGGGGATATTATCATGGCACATGTGACTTATCAGGGTCATTTAGCGACATGCTTCTCTTGCATAATGTTTATTCTCGAATATAATTATGATATCTTTATCTGACTCAACGTTGTGTCTCTATCCAATGCTATCCAGGATTTGTATCCATATATTTTGCAAACTGCAATGCACTGACGTTATGGCAAATTCATCACATGCAGCAAACACCTTAGCAATAATGAACATCTCGGCACACGTAGTAGCCAAGCACAAATAATACATGTGTTTCAAAAGCCCTGAAAGAAAAAAGCTTATCAGTCAGGAATCATTTTTGCTTTCCATGAAGTTCCCATCAGAAAGGTGGATACGAAAAAATCGCTAAATGTTTGAAAACATGCGCTGTGATATGTGCATTTAACCGTACCTCGGGGATTTGCTTGTACTGAGAGCATCTGGGTTAAGAAAATAATACATTCCAGGTCTCTCGAGGATCGGTTGTAAAAGAATACACAAGTTGTCACAGGTATTGACAAATCATGATCTGGTTCCATGGTAATGGGAACACAAGCTTTATTAAACTAGCATCTGACAATTACGACAATGATCTTTCTTAGCTTAACATCTTCAAAACAAACATGCAGTATATGTAGGTGTTAAGATTGAAACATGACCAATACTGAAGCTTCCAAAAATGAAAACAATCAAAAGTGATTCATTGGACTATTCGACGATTTGATTAGTGGTGTACATCCCAAAGGAAAAACGTTGAATAAGAATACGAGACTGTTATTCGCCGAGCAAGCCGCTGTAGCTTCTTACAGCTTGTGGAGAATTGCAATTCGCTTCGTTTTGTCAGCCGAACAGATTCCGCTGCCAAATGATGAAAATTAACCTCGATGTTTAGTTATTTATTAAACCCTAAGAACTGAAAACCGCATATAGATCTTGTGGTTTGTCATCGCAATAATGGCATAACAGCTCACTCGTATGCTGCTTTCTTGGTCACTATTATTGCCAACAAGGCAATGGACGGATTGGTGTCTGGCTACAAACCTTTTGCAAGACTAACTTAAATACAAAGCGTCTCAAGATAACAGTTCTTTCCTGTATTTATTTGGTTCCCTAAATTTATGATACTGTGTTGGTCAGACCTATATTGAATGACTTTTTCCAACTCACCCTCGCTGCAGTATTACTGTCAGAGAAGCTAAAATGCATAACATTATACAATGGCACAAAGACATATACATAACACGTAATCTGTAAATATGATACTAATTGCCGATGCTGTTAGCTAATCACGCAATAATATGCATATTGATAGCACCATATTTGGACTTTCGATGTACTGTTTGGAAGAGGCTTATCATGCGGAAGTCAAAGGTGAGCTTCGCTAAGAAGGTCATTAAGCCATTATTGCACAACTGTCAGACATATTCAGTTTAAAACCAATGAAATACGTGTATTTCTTCTACAGTATGTTGGGTATGCTCAATGAATTGACTCACGCGTATTTGTTATCCCTAAGATTGTAAATTACCATACCTCAAATCTATAACCATTGTCGCATGAGGCAGGTATTAATTCACTACAATTTCTGACACGCTTACGGTCGATATGGATTTACAATAATCCTAATTGCAGTCATATAAAGGCAAAACCCAGATGGTTTCCTAGTTAATGCCATGTATGGTGCAGATGTGTTTTAATCTTCCAGGACACTAAATGTTGTACAAATGATAGAGTTACTTAAATTGGGTGTTTCTATACGAAATGTTTTCCTTATCTTTCTGCATATAGTACGGTATTTTGGCGTCAATAACCCATCTTTAACCTCAAGCTTTTTTCAAATATGTCAAGATATAGATCGCGGAAAATAACGCACAAAACCGACATAATATTATAGAATTCTTATATCTGTTGGTCAATAATATGCATTAAAATAAGAACCTCACACGGTGCAATTTAGGGCAAGCCTTGTAATTCACAATAAAATGTTGCTATCTAACACGTTAATTAAAAACGGAGAGGATAAAATACATCTCCTTATCAAACAATTTCCGAAGTAAGCACGGGCATTTTTTTTTCCCAGTAAACTTTCAATGTTAACGTTTTGATGGAAAACATATGTTCCTATTCCACTATTTGAAAAGAGAGGACAAGATGGATATATATAAAAGTACTATATTAAGGCAAGCAATTTAAAATTCGGACTAACTGAGAGTTTAGCTCATATATATATAACTATAAATATATATATATATATATAAATATATATATATATAATATATATATATATATATGTATATATATATATATATAACATCAGAATTGAGACGGGGCCTGATGAGTTTGTACCGACAAAAGACACAATCATGATAAATTATAAGTCCATGGTATAATTGCTTCCAAAGTTTCATTTAATAACTAGGTCGTAACATGAAAGTCAACCAAGTGGACATTTTATGGAGCATCTTTAATCGCAGACGTAACAGTAGATGGTGTTCTTATGCAAGGTACTTAATGTATTTTGTTAGAAAAAAAATAACCGCCGTTGGCTGCAGTTGTATTGCTTATGGTAAACTAAGTTAGACGGTAGGCACATATAACTACCAGTTCCTTGAACGCTGTACTCACTACATTATGTCACAGGGAATGCAAATTTATGTTCGATATCTGCCTGTTATTTGTGATTTCATTTTTGTAGCATCAGAAACTCATTTTGGCTTAGTAGTCACAATTTCGCATGCATAGGCTAATATAAATCCTGTACTGTCTCAGAATTTGTGGATTATGAAGTCATTATCACCAGTGCAATTTCTTTAAGAATTTACACAATAGTCAGTCGTTTCATGGAAATACCATGTTTAATTTTATCTAAATTGTATTTAATCGTGACAATGCATCAATAGATATCATTCGTTTATTTCAAAACAATGTACGTTTTCATCAAGGATAAACTGCTTATTATTAATTAAGGAGAACTATCTTTGTGGCTGACTGTGAGTCGACAGATGCTGGTAAACACATTGCATATTCAGTAAGTGAAGAATGTTGAAGCAACCTTTACAATAGTAGAGCTTACCAAATTAGATTGTTTTAATATTAGTGTAGAGGCTGCTATGAAACAACCGTCTTGCTTATGCTAAGCACGTGTATCGTACGAAAGTTTGTGATTGAGGATAATCCACGAAGTGCCCAGTGTTACACTAACGACCTAATTCTTACGTTGTGCCTTCAAGTCTTATAAATATTTCATGATGTTGAATCATTGTAGAGAGCCACTTCAGCTGAGCAAACACATAGATATTCCATTATGTAATATTTTGTGAAGAAATTTATCCAGGGGAGCAGCAATGTATCTTACCCTTGTCGAGAACAAAATGCTTATTCCTGCTCGTTATGGCTCCATATGTAATGGAATAATGCAGATAATAAAGTAACTGCGATCTATCATGACTTAAGACCCAGTTGATCGAAAGCAGCTAGGTTATATATAGCAATATCGTGATGTCTTGATAATGAATCATTAGCGGTATTGACCAACTTATGGACCCGCGGCGCAACTAAAGTTTGGCAGACCTAAACTTTCTTCACTTCCAAGGCGCATAAGGTTGCATGTTATCCACATTACCAATCTCTTCAAAATGTATTGGGCATTACGAATCATACATGGCGAATATACTGGCTTATCATCGAAACAGGCAGTGACATAGGCAGCATTTCATTTGCACCAACCTGACAAAGCGATATAGTACGAAAGTAGTGCTGAATAGGCTAACGGGTAAATTGTGGGGCCACTTGCCATAATGTATTGAATAAGCATAGAAGGCATATATTTCCTTAAATACTAGCCTATAGTGTTTCGGGAGCTGGCAACGCGTACATGAGGGTGTTCAATGAGCTTTAATTGGCTGATAATAGGCGCTGTCTAAACATCGAAATCATTTGTTTCGTAGTATAAAATGGCACGAAGCACCCACTGTTTTATTAGGAGGGGTTTGTAATAAACTAAGACGTTAATATATATTCGACAATAGTATAACCTTTAGTTTGATTTAATCTTATATACTTTCGGTCAAGATCAGACCGTTACCTTTCACCATTTTGACTATCTTTATTGTAGGTGAAACAGGCACTTAATATTGTGCACGACATATTTCCGCATAAACCTTGCATGTGTAAACCGGAAAGACCCTTTCAGTAGCTTTTGTTCTCTACTCAATTAGAGGTTGCATATAGGCTTGAACGGTGTAAATGCTTTCTTTTATCGAGCATCGAAAATGAGCGCTGACGTGCGCAGTTATGGCGCTTACTCTTTGTGTTCAGTCTACTGCAAAGCAAGCAATGAAGGAACTGTTCTATATGTCTTTGTCAGATGAACACTCTCAGATCAAAGCTTATTGAAGAGTATAAAACCACTCCTGACCGTTTTGGACGTATACATGTTAAGCATATTTCAGGTTCTGACGAGTTTAAACTTTACATTTCTGCGACACTAGCCGTGATATAATATGTTGAAAATTACATTATGGTGGCATAACGGATGGTTTTTTACATTACCGCGTGTGCCTAGGTAAGACAGTATGTACTATGGAGAACAATCAGGAAGCATAAAGCGGTTTGGATTCCTATTTTCGACACAAGCGCAATGGCTACGAAATGTAATTAGCAACGGGAGCTATGCAGTATTTATACTGCTTGTATTTTCACTCAAGTGAGCCTCCGGCAAACAATAAATAGAGTTGTATAATGGAAGAATATATTGCATGACCTAAAGACAAATTAGATGGTAGGTCATTGGTGTGATGCAGTAAGCTTTGTGCATGAAAAACGCGGAAGAATATATAGATCCATAGAACAATGGTGAGAGTCAGGGTAGGCAAAATTGCCTTCAGCATATGTCATAGTACGTCGTTGCGGTCGATGTAAGCTGTTTTATCAAAACGCATTGGTCGACAAACATGAATCAGGAACGTCATTTCTAGGTATTTTAATCGATTCTGCGAATGTAAAAGGCATGATCGTAATGGGAGTAAACAGTTCTTTAGTGAAAATGCAACTTGACGGGAGTCGTTTGATGGGATAAGTTAGTTTAGTTCTGCGCGAATAATTCGTGCACCTCATCACGCAAACATGCAAGCGTCGAGGTTGCAATTCAACTAGCACACATTTACATGCAGTTAAAGGGTGCTTAGAATACCCGGTTTGAGTGAGCCTTAGTTTTGTTTTGACCTCAATCGCTATGAACTACCATCCACTAGGAGTAGTCATGGATGAATACGCTTGTGAGGAGCCCATAATGAACCGATGATCTGCAGATGTGACAACAGCAGAGCCATTTAAAGTCTCTATGTTTATGAAAGAAAATCATTCTATGTTTTGTTTTGAACCAACAATAATGTAGGTTTTTTAAGGACGCTTATGGAAATAAATCAACCAAATCTATTTACTCTTAAAAGCAAGGTTGAAATCAACGGCACGGATTAATCAGTGTTTACACAAATTTTGCACGCAATTTTCAGAAAGCTTAGGCGCAGTAGACTAACTTCTTATGAGGCCAACCATCCTGTCTTTAGGATCCCATCGAAAAGTAAATAAACAGGCGGAGAAAGGTGACCTTGGTTATTTGGTTCATTGGAATCCGACAAGAATATGTGGCAACTTACCATTTATTATCATGATGAATCTTGTTAGTTGCGAGTTACACGCATGTTTCAGCGTCGAAATGCAATATGCGCGTTTGATGCAAAGATGTACCATCAAAATTGAGTTATACTACACGTGAAAAAAAGGCCTGATTGTGATCATTCCAATCTTGATGTCTGATTGTTTTGGCTAAATAACAACCAAGGAGGTTACTAATGAAAGTAACGGAACTCTTTATGATTTTCTATCTATTCTAATAGCACTCGTGTATCGACCATTATCTACTACAGTAATATCCATGCTTAACTATCATACATTGGAAGATCAATCATATTTAGTTCATTTTTGAATGACGAAGTTCATCTGCAAAAGTGAGTGGCGAGCATTTATGGATAGCTAAATGAGCCGCAGGCCTGCAAATGCAGATCTAAAACAGAGGGTTAAAAAAATTCGAGTGAGTGTATTTCTTGGATGCAAATCTTAATTTCGAAACTACATCAGACTACATCTGATCATCTCGCAAATGATAACTAGTGTAATGTCATGCCAGTGTGCGCCACATTTACGCGAATAGTATTAATGCTGTGAATGAAGGTGTTAATTTATAATTTTAGAACCTTAGCTTGTTGAATTGTATTGACTGTGAGCTCTGAATTGAGATTTATTGTATTATTGATAACTTCACGCTCTGCTTTGTATGCTATTAGGTTTGTAATATTGCTGCGAGTGCGATCTTTAACGTGTAGCATCAAAGAATGGGGACGGTGATGTCATGCACATGAAACATTAAGAACGTGCGTGTCTTATTTGTTAAAAGCCAAGTTTTAAGGTTTCATTGAAGTATTAGTAACGTCTTGACATCGCGTGCCACAGCAATTATAAGATTGGCTCACTCCTAAATATAAATGACCCTTTTATAAAATGGACATGTATGTCTTCCTAGTTTGATAACGTTTGTGAGCCTGCGAGGGCAATCGCCTGAAATATATAAAATAAGTGTAGTAGAAGACGTAATCAGCAGTGAATGTTATAATTTTTCACTATTGCTTACATTTGCTAGTCGTACGCAGTAATAATAAAATATTCAATAAGGAGCAAAATAAATCAATTACGACGACAAAGGAAGCAACACATTTTCGGTTTTACAGTCAGGCTATGAAGATGCCCGCCAGAAAACACTAATAGTAAATGTTCATTAAGTTTTACTTATGTCACTTCGGTATCACGAGTGACAACATGATTGTCTCATAGGCTTACACAACTGCGCTTCCACACCAAATTGTAACTTTGTTTGCTACTACTCCGCCTAAGGTTGGAAACTTATTATTCGGTGTAACTATCCACTTTTTTTGGCTTTAACTGTCTTTCCCTGAATTTACATTTTGGCCTTAACGACCATTTTGGCCATGTTGAATAATCGGTCATTATTTGGCTTTGTTCGATGTATATTTGCTTCAAACTTAGATTCATGATTTGTGCGACTTTTAACTTCAATGAACAATTCTTTGTTTCAAATTATCGCTTGAAATGAAGAACATACAAATTTTGAATGAATATATAAATCAGCAGTTTAACGAAAAACTGGCGGCACACGCTCAAATATCTTTACGGACGGATATAAAAAAAATGGCGATTTTACTGGGAAATCCGGGGTTGTAAGTCTTTGTCAACTGATTTATGGTGTTTTGTTCTCAATATATAGCAGTTTGATAGTGTTTTATTTAGATAAATAAGAACAAATGAAGCACTTAAGCTTGGAACTCGAGACGCAGATCAGCATTCAAAACGTTTGGAGAATCTCGCTGAATCTCACTGGTTTTCTCGATCTATGATGTGCAATGTTTCAAGTAATAAATGAAATAATATCGTATCAACGGACTGTTTTTAACAAAGGAATGATTAGCCAGATCGTTATATGTTATCAGTTTGCTCATGTCTTAAAATCAAATTGTCCCCACGAACGCATCCGCGGGCTCAAGCTGAAGGTATATTTTGGGATTGTAACAATTCAAGCTTTCCATACCGCATGGAATTTCCGATACAGGAGCGAGTATAAACAAAGTTTATAGGTCAGCCATGACCATTTTACACGCTCTCTTTACATTTGATTCTAATCTGGTCAGTATGATTCCAACGTTTAAATATTGAATATCATTAATGTGACAATGAACGTTATTGCTGCGGAAAGAAATTTCATGTACGACAAATTATGAAATACCCGTAGTTTACAGTGGTTAGCGAGTTTCACCGGGCTGTTCCGCACGTGGGCAATAGCCTCTACGGTCTACCGTTCAGACTCACTCTTACCGATCACTTACACTTTTCCAACGGCAAATAATACCCAGATACCACGTTAATAGGACTAGATGCCTGCAGCTTGGTTGGACAGATCTACCGATTACCATTGATTTGTTTTTAAATGTATTTCCTAACGTTCATTTAACCGTATTGACTATTGGCCATTTTAGCGAACGGATTTTGCCCCATCTGTCAGATGTAAACATCGCCTGATCGTGGGGTTACTCTTTCAAATGTGATTTATTTTTCAAAGGTTGAAGATTGATATTTTGCTTTCCACATCCTTGAATTATTTACTTGCATCAGTAATGTTACCCTTAACATGGAAATAGAATGATCTGTTAATATGATGTATCATTGTAATACACTAAAACATGAGTTCTTTATTACATTCCTATAAGTTTGATTATGTGTTATATGATAGTTCAGTCACACTTTTGTTATCAATTAGTCAGCAGAGTGATCCTTTAGATCTCAGAAATAGCTATCCAAAACAACTGTGCTGGTTTGAGTTTACAGCCAAATTTCATTAGCGGCTAGGGAAATAATCAGACCCTAAGTAGGTTATTGAAGTCAAGAGCCTCTTTTGTCTGGGTATCTGCTACATCAATATTGGTAATAAAATTGTTGTCAAATGTTCAATGTGTGTAATCCAAACAATTGTTCAATAGTACAATCACATCATTTGAATATATCATGTATAAGCTATAAATGACATGGTCATCTGTCAGTTAATCTTGAGCATGGCTTGGGAGGTCACTTTTTTTGTTGCCCATCCTGGACCTGTTGCTTGCCACTTATAAGGTATAATTTATGGGACCATTAGGCAGTAACCATTAATAGTTATGCTCCTCAGCACAGTTTTGCCCTGTCCATCTGTCTGCTTGTAAACTTTTGGTGTAACATTTTTTTTGATAATGCAAGGCACTCTTATATTGATTGTCACTTACAAACAAACTATCAGCCCTTTGTGACCTTATTATTGTAAAATAATCTCATTAGCTATGTTAACCAAATAGGGAATACCTGTTTCAAATTAAACATGAATCACTCTTATATTGATGATCACTTACAAAGTAAATATCAGCACTGCAATACCTTTTGTTCCTGAGTAATTATCTCAATGGGGAATAATTCTTGATGGCACTTTTCTTATAATGCAAGCTAGAAACTTTACATTGACCAAATCTTGCAAACTTTAACTCATAGCTTTATGGCTTTTGATCCCTGACTTGCTAGATAAAAGCAAATTAAATTTGCTTGTTCAAGGAAAAATGTAGCTAAGTTATTATTAGCTTATGGTTGTTTGGGTAAATTAATTTTTTAAAAATTTAAATTATTAGGCTCAAATGCTTAAACTTTTTGCATAACTACTTGGTGATGGACTGTTGTTGCTTGGGTTTGGGGGATATTGTTCAGCCCTGGTGTGTCATTGAATACAATGTTATACTATAAACGCTATGATTAAATGCTGTCATAACTTGTAAGTGTCAAAAGCAGCAGAGTTTACTAGCCATCGGCATTCTGTGGTTATTGTTAGGCTGTGAGATTGTCTAGGTGCTTGTGATGACATTTTGCTCAGCAGCATTCGCGATCTGGTAGTGATTAACTGCTTTACCTCCTGTTCTGGGTTTATTATTATGGACCCAGTATCTCAATTTAATCATATTGGAGATACATATCCTCTGTGTTGGTTAATCTGCCCTATTTAGGAAATTTATTTGTTCAAGATGGGCAACAGTATCAGCTGTCCAAAAATCACAATTATGCTCATCTATCTCTGCATGATACCTCCTCATATCAAAGGGAGCAGTGTTTTGCTTTAGGACCACTAGGCTCTTACTTAGTGAAAAGACATTTGGTGATTTAAGATAAATGTATAGTTTAACATAAGAATAGTGATGAGGTCATGTGGCTTCATCTACATTACTGACAGCAATGTAGATGAAGCAACATCACCTCCTCACTATTCTACATGATGAGTTACATTTGCAACATAAAAGGTCCATGTGCTAAACCACCATAATAATTCTTCTGCATGCATGTTAATAGTAAATTCACAACTTCATCAATATTGTGGCTTCACCAGTTTTGTGGCTCCACCATATTGTGGCTTCACCAATACTGTGGCTTCAATAATATTGCGGCTTCATCAATATTGTGGTTTCACCAATACTGTGGCTTCACCAATGTTGTGGTTTCACCAATACTGTGGCTTCACCAGTGTTGTGGTTTCACCAATACTGTGGCTTCACCAATACTGTGGCTACACCAATATTTTGGCTTCACCAAATGTTGTGACTTCCCCAGTGTTGTGGCTTCATCAATATTTTGGCTTCACCAATGTTGCGGCTTCAACAGTGTTGTGGCTTTACCATTTTTTTGGCTTCGCCAATACTGTGGTATCAACAATGAAGTGGCTTCACCAGTGTTGTGTTTTCACCAATGTCGTAGCTTCACCAATACTGTGGCTTCATCAATATTTTGGCTTCATCATTGTTGTGGCTTCACCAGTGTTGTGGCTTCACCAGTGTTCCGGCTTTACCAATATTTTGGCATCACCAAGATTGTGGCTTCACCAAATTTTGTGGCTTCACCAGTGTTGTGCTTTCACCAATGTTGTAGCTTCACTAATACTGTGGCTTCATCAATATTTTGGCTTCTACATTGTTGTGGTTTCACCAATGTTATGGCTTCACCAATACTATGGCTTCATTAATACTGTTGCTTCATCAATATTTTGGATTCAACATTGTTGTGGTTCACCAGTGTTGTGGCTTCAACATTGTTGCGGCTTCACCAGTGCTTTGGATTGAATTTAATTGTGGCTTCATCAATATTATGACTTCACCAATATTGTGGCTTCACCAAGACTGTGGCTTCACCAATACTGTGGCTTCACCAATGTTGCGGTTTCACCAATACTGTAGCTTCACCAATACTGTGGCTACACCAATGTTGTGGCTTCATCAATATTTTGGCTTTACCAATTTTTTGGGCTTCACCAATACTGTGGTATCAACGATGAAGTGGCTTCACCAGTGTTGTGTTTTCACCTATGTTGTAGCTTCACCAATACTGTGGCTTCATCAATATTTTGGCTTCAACATTGCTGTGGCTTCACCAGTGTTGTGCCTTCAACATTGTTGCAGCTTCACCAGTGTTGTGGATTCAATGATATTGTGGCTTCATCAATATTATGACTTCACCAATATTCTGGCTTCATGTGGCTACACCAATTTTTTGGGCCTTCAACAATATTTGTGCTTTACAACAATATTGGTGGCTTCACAGTAATACTGTGGCTTCACATATGAATGGCTTCACCCGTATTGTGGCTTTCATCTATATTTGTAGCTTCACCAATACTGGGCTTATTTTGGGGACTTCCCCATTTGGTGGCCTTCCCCATAAAATGGGTTTTCCCCAAATGTTTTGGCTTCAAAAGTTTTGGGGGTTTTTACCATTTTTTGGTTTCGCCATTTTTTGGGGTTAAACAATAAAAGGTGGCTAACATTGGGGGGTTTTTTAAAAAATTGGATTAAATTTTTTTTTGTGGTTTTAAAATTTTTTGGGTTTCCCAAAATTTTGGGGTTTTAAACCCCAATTTTTGTGGCTTCACCATTTTTGTTTTTTTTCCCCCAAATTGTGGCTTCCCCCAATTGTGGTTCCCCAAATTTTGTTTCACCAATGTTTTTTTTTTTTTCCAAAAATTCCCTGTGCTTCACCAATTTTTGGCTTCCCCATTGTTGTGGTTTCACATTTTTGGTAATTTTGGTTTCTTTTCCCACAAAAATTTGGGTTCAAAAATTTTTGTGGTTCACCAGTGTTGTGGCTTCAACATTGTTCCCGGTTTAAAAAAATTTGTTGGAGGGGAAATTTTAAAATTGTGGTTTTATAAATATTATGACTTCCCCCAATTTCCCGGGGTTTTCCCCCCTTTACTTTTGGCTTTTGGCCCTTTTGGGGTGGTTCACCAATATTTTTTGGGCCTTCATAAATTTTGGTTTTCCCCAAAATTTTTGGGGCTTCCCCAAATTTGTTTGGGGTTTTTCCCCCTTTGTGTTTTTTTTGGGCCCTTCAAAAAGGGGTTAATTTTTTGGTTTCCAACTTTGGGTTGTTGGTTTCCCAAACCCTTTGCGGGCTTCCCCAGTTTTTGGGGGATTAAATTTATTGGGGCCCTTCATCAATATTTGACCCCCCCAAATTTGGCTTCACCAAAACGTGGCTTCCCCAAATTTTTGTGGTTTCCCCCAATGTTGGCTTCCCCAAATTTACGTGGGTTCCCCCCCAAATGGGGGGTTTAAACCCAAATTTGGGTTTAAACCAATTTTGTGGTTTCCCCAAATGTTTTGGTTTTCCTCAATTTTTTGGCT
>CM067354.1:14488493-14501858 GCA_034190875.2 Urechis unicinctus
TTTCGCATCTTATTATTGTGATAATTTCCACATTATATTATCAATTACGTCTCCCACAAAGCAATCACGTTCACTTTTAGTTTCCTTAAACGGCGCGTCAATCATTCTATAACGACACACTCCCAGATACTGATGTTTTACGGCCGGTTCATTCCCGCGGCAAGTCAGTTTCTCCGTCCTTGATAATGAATTGTAAGCTCCTTAGAGCTCTATCCCAGATTGATACTCATCGCCTCAGAGTCTTTCATTGATTTTTGTCGCATAAAATACATATAAATTGTCTGAAGTGGACAATATTGATCTTCACACTGACTATAATGGTTACGAATGCACGGAAGGGTACTACTTGATATCATACACATTTAAGCTAGTTGTTTGTTCATATGTTATACATTTATGTTAACCATTAAGGGCACAATTGGAAATCGTAATTGTTACTCCCGTCTGTCAGCTGGCTTATTCCGATTGTAGAGTTAATATATTTTGTGCTGTCATGCTCCTGTCATAGAGAATACATTTTGTGATTGTGTCATTGGCTTGAATGGAATTGGTTTATTTATGAAAATCACATGTACAAGATGATTAATAAGTGACCCAATCACTTCAAGATACGAGCACAATTGAGTCCTAATTAAACCAGAAAAGCAGAATGTGATTCATAAAAAAAAAATTTGTTTCTCCTCGATATCATTGAACAATGGAAACTAATATTTCCTGGTGGAAAATAATGGTTCACCGCTCAAACAATTAATTAAAGGAAAGCTACACATGCAATGTGCTATCACCTGCATGTGATTCACCATATAGTATAGCTGATTACATTATTTACATCCATCAAAAATATATAACATTTGACATATTGGCGCTTAATGGACTTGCGTGTCAAACAAGCACCGCAAACTGTCATCTAACATGTTGCTTCATAATCATGTCCGATCAAATGTCATTACAGATTGCTTTATTGCCATCACAGCTTGTGCATGGACGAACGATCAAGTGCAAATTGTTCAAGAGGTGGCTTTCTAGCAGATATTGCTCTCAACGCATAGAGCATATGGCAAAATATTCCGCTAATAAAAGAAACAGCAATATGCACATTTCAGCTATTGCGAGACAATAAACTGCAATCATGTGCTTTGTCAAGACGCCCGGTGGTGGCTTACCCATTGATCAATCACGTTCAACTGTTGTAAGCACTTTTCGATCAAACATATGCCAATCATTAGTGTGACTCGAGTCATCTATTACTTCTACACAACTATGGTGAATGCTATTAAATAACCAATATTTATGCGTTGTCATTGTTAAAGAATTTAGTTTATACATACAGACACTAAAGACTGCTGATATTGTCATGACAACACTTCTCAGATTAACGTTATGCACATATCGAAATGTATTATCATAACGGTTGCTTATTTATAACTGCGGTTCAAGCTACGCCAATGCGGTTAAGGATGCAATTATTACACATCACCATCCATAATCTATTGTTATTGGATAAGATACATTTTGTACTAAATTTATCTTCCCTTATATATTGAAACTCGATCAAGCTGGTTATTTCCATCGATCAAAAGAAGGTATTATTAGGCCCAATGCACACACGAAAGTCGATTGATATCGCAATCAATTAACGGAGGTGGTGGTTGACAGTGGCGCGGCCCTGGTGGCAGGTGATCATACATACTGCATCCTTCTCGACATAACAAGGTACCTCACCTCGCCAAGTGGAGAATACTTTGCTGTTGCGGCTGTGAGCGACTCGTTGGGTTGGAAACATGTCAATTAGAATGTATATGTTACTGCGCAATGATGTCAGTCGCCCAATACAATTATATGCGGGAGTGTATCAACATCAAGCATAGATACTGTCCAGCGTACCTCTGTTAAAACAAAATATATTCGACTTGCATTGCTACTGTTTAAACTTGATCATCACCAAACTACACGGGCAGTCAAGTACCCGAGTTGCGGACAATTTATTTACAACCACGCCAATTTTTACAACTCTATTTAAAGTCTATGGCGGTTACTTGCGCGGCATAATTCAAACTGCTCCTGCCCGGAGCCAAATCAACCCAGTTTATGTTGTTACAAGGAATGTATTCCATGTTTTACATCAAGTTACTAAGCCTTCTGGTTGATCGTTACATTACAAATGGAAATACAGCAATACACTCGGCTTGTTCATTCATTCCATTTGTAAGAAGAGTTGCCTATTGTCTATGTAAATCATTGAGAAACGCTTTAATCATTTTTGGGAAGGTGGGAGATTTGTCCAATAAATCATCAAGCCTTCAATTATAAGGCACATCACATTTGACCTCGTGTACTTTGTGGTTGTGAAGTAATTGTCATATGGTACATACTGTATGATTTGCCCTTGATCCAATATTGTTAACCCATTTTAAAACGAGTACTCATCAACTAAACGACGCAGCCGGTGTTGACATGCCGCCTCAAATTTACTCTCCTTTATGCGTTTCGCCAGAAGCTTAGCGAGCAATAGCATCACATTACAAAGACATGAGTACATATACAACTTGTTTGGTGCGAGTGGCTTAGACAATTATTTGAATATATCAAGATTTATGTTTTAAGATATAAAGTGGATATAATGCAATTATTTCAATATATCTGCAGGACAACATAAGGTTGACGAAAGCTTAAAAAACCGGTTATTAGTCTCTTAAAGCATAATGAGAGGGTCGGAATAACACCAGCAATTAAATCAATCTGAAAACCAAAAATCTTTTCCACTCGAAATTAGTCGTGTGAACAGGGTCAGTGGTTGTCATACATAAATATGGCCTACCATTATTTTTTTACCTAGTTTTTGTTGATTACAGCCGCAGAACTGGGTTGCGAATTAGTAGATATGGGGGAAACTACTGTCCATATAACAAATCTTATGGTTCTGTCCAGCATATTCGTCTATACATTTAGGTGAGTTTATGTTTAGATCAATGACAATTATTTTTTTTCTCTGACCTAGATTTTGCATAATCAGCATGTACAAGTGCTGCCTTAGTTCCGTAGAGAATGGGGGCAGTGATGACAATAAGATAACCAGTTAATGTCCTTTATAATTCCAAAGCTTGCATTACTGTCCAGCTTATTCGTCTACCATCAATAGGTGCGATTTAGATTGTTCAACAAATAATTTTTTCTCGACGACCCAGAGTATCATACATCATGCCTGCTGGAGTAAAAGCCTTAGTTCGGTAAACATCGTGGGGCAGTGTAGTGGGCAGTTAATGTCATGTGTTAATTCCAACAATGATATGGATGGTACACATCCTGTGATAAGCAGTTTGTCCGTATACTCCGATCGATGAGAATTTAAGATTTATGATCTTGTTGACAATGATAAACACTGTGCGTCGACATGATTGGTACTGAAGTATCATAACACTGATGTACCAAATGCTTTGAGTTTCACAAAGTTGCTATAAAAAACGGGAAACATCGTGACGCAAGTAGTGGGAAGGGATAATCGTCATGTGTTAATATTATGGTACAATGATATGGATGGTCATCAGAACATCGCAAAATAAAGCAGTTTGTCTCATATGGTGCTTATCGATCAATTACTGCTTTGGGATCCTACATAAAGGGGCTGTCAGGATCGTGTCACGTACAACCACCGTCATACGTCAATAGTCAGCCAAAGCTCGTTTTTCCTCTTTAGAGGCAACCAGTGGCCCTGGATGATATAAATATAATTTTGATAACAATATAAATCATTGCTATTGTTCAACGACATTGATCAATATTTTCGTGTTTCTCTACGCCAGTGTGTGATGTGCAGTAAATTGTTGCAGATTAATACCCCAAAAGAAAATATTTCCCTTATCTTACTGGTCAGAAAAAGCAATCCGTTTTTAAAAGAATATAGTAGAGATAGATTCAGAACAGCCACTCGCTTCAACTTATGCTCTGGTGCGACATACTTTTTATAATAATGTACAGTATGCATATGGTCGTGTTCACATGATGATAACATTTTATCCAGAACATTACTTCGTTTAATAACAATGAATATTCTACAAATGCATGCATATTTGAGCACACCGGATCTTAATTGATGAAAAAAGTACAATAATTAGATCATAAATATTTCCCTGCCTTTCTTTTGGCGTTGGCATTCCCCAACTACAGATCATTAAATTGCGAATGATTGATCAATTAGAATAAGATGGATTTGTAAAGTCTGTTTAGAGATAATATCAAAGAGCTTATAGCTACACTGAGAGTACTCACTCGCGACGACATAAGTGACCACGTCACTTATGCGTTGTGCGCTGTTGGCTATAAAGTCCAGCATACAACCACATGGAAATTTGGAGGCGCGGCCGCCTCGACCGATGAGAATTTTCCATTACTTCAGCAAAACGTATAGTCCCATACAGGTTTAGTTGATTTCATGTCAGTGGGCGTGCTAAAATACTTACCGCATAAGCCAATTACAGCGCGTAATAATGAACACTTTGTCAACGGATAATTACGGATCTGCCTTGAAAAATGGCATCATAAACCAATGGCATTAATGCTCATTGTATGTTTTGCGATTAGTTGGTAGGATGCTCGTATGCGCCTAGTGCTCAATATATTGGGTTATGATGCTCGGAAATTTGACCAAACCTTTGACGAATTGCCTAAACTAAAAATACTGCATGGAGAATAAATAAAGCATCTTTGGTTTTACAGTCATGGCATAATATTACTTATTTCAAAGATATCTTTTGAATGGATAGGTTTGAGCTGATTGCGGATACTGTGGAACCGATTTTTGATGTTCTATTGTAAACTGTTTCTGAAAAATAAAATAGGTTACAAGCGTAGTAGAAAGTCCAATAAAGCTCACCGCATTCCTCAGATTATTACGAGAAGGGCATTTAAGTACCACATAACGCATATCGCTAATTTGGTCATCTAAGCAATTCATCAGCTGTAAAGCGGAGTCCAGCTGATGTATGTGCTGACGCGCACATTATATTTATTTACCCATAGAACGTGATGCCAGTGTCTATTTCCTGAGTCAAAGTCTCGATTCCACCAACAGTGTCAATGTTAACCATAAAAAGAGGGCCTTACGGAATCGCAGGCGTGATCACACCCAAGTACAGATTACTTTCGCGGTGACATTCCACCTTCATGTCAGTATATTAAGTCGCATTAATGCTTAGAAAACGACCGCGTTGGTAGCATATTGCGTCAATATAAGTGTATTTAGTAACGAGCGGTCTGCAATAACAACAAATATATATATATGGATTCATTTAAAATAGCGCTCTTTTATTTCTACCATGATATTCATATGATCCTAATTAGACTTTCGTGAACGGATCTTCGATGATTTACTAATCGTTTTTAGAGGAAGGTTTTGGTGTAAATGCAATGACACGGTCGCTGTGTAGAAATACACACCTGTTTGTAGGTGGATACGTCACCAATACATGACGAGATAATGAATTTGATCTTCCAAACTGTATGACAATAAGCAGCTGCAATATAATGGATAACACCATCAACTCTCCCCGGTGTCAACAATACTGCATGTATTTGTGTGGAGTTATCCGTTATTGGCACAAAAACAATATGGCTTCCATAGGTCAGATGCAAAATGGCAATATTGTATGACTTCATCAAATTCAACTATACGCCTATCTAAATGATAAACCCTTCTTAACAAGATTATACATTGATAATATCAATTCCACTTGGATTAGAGCATCAAGTTGCAGGTGTACTTATATTGCTACGCCTAATTTGGCTATAGCACTGTTGAGGCGGTGTCTCACCGACGTGAGAGTTGTCAATGACTCTGTTGCAATCTTATCGCTTACTTCTATCATCATCTTATCTTTCCATGAAGAACGAAATTGCTCTTCAGGTTACCATCGGTTGCGCAGCCTTGGTGAACAATAGTGGGTCGTTTGCATCAGTCTGCCAACAATGCGAAGAGTCGATTGATTTGCATTAATGGCGCCATGTGCCTCTTGTGACGCGGCTAAAATATATATGGCTGTAAAACCATATAATCACATTGAAATAAGGTGATCGTTGGCAATCTTACAAATATGGTAGTGAGTGTTGTCGATTCAAGCTCTGCATGAATGCGCCATCATCAAAGTTCCCACATATGGTGTATCTTGTAACTCTCACAAATGCACATTGTGTGAAACGCATTAGGCTATTTATATATTAGGCGACTTATATTGGTGGTAATTTGTATGACCAATTAGGGCGCATTACGTTATTACTCAGCAAAGTTGATAAATTACTCCCACGTTTGTGGTCAGTTTCGCTAAATTGCGCGTCAATCATGTTGTAATAACACAAGCCTGGATACTGATGTTTCTCAGTAATATCATTCCCGTCGCGCCTCAGAGCACGTCAGCAGCTTTGTTCCACTGCCACTGTGTCTTGGTGCCCGTTAACAACCTGGAGTGGTTTCTTAATATCTATTCGTTAACAAGATTTAAAAGATTGGGAATCCATGGAATGCTAACACTGGATATTATGCACCATTCAGTTGGATGATTAGTTCGCCACTCAGGCATCAATGTGAAAAAATAAAAGTTTCTCTGCTCTGTCTGCTAGTTTTATTGTGATAGCACAGTTAATGAATTTGGTGTGACAATTTTTTTGGGGTCATGGAGGATGACTGTTAACATAAGCATTACTCGAAAATGGACACACAAACAAAAGGGCTGCCATAATTAGGATTGAAATAGGCAATATTTTTGGACTTCAACATGTTCAACACGAAAGGAGAACCATCAAAGCTGCAAACGCAAACGTTATACTTTTTGATATAAGTAACATATGCCGTGTATCTTGCATTAATGCTATAATCTTTGGCTCTGTTACGGTGGTGCATAAATGTTGGAAATTGGCTGATATTATGCATGGAATTGGTCACTGAAAAGCATAATAGCTTGATTTACGGTACATTATAACCTTACTGTGTTTAACCTTAGTGAAAACTACCAGGATGTTTAAACCGCCTACAGTAGAACTGATTAACATAGATAAAGGTTGAATGTTCACAGGTTATTTTACATTCAGTTTGCTTCGCCTTCAGTAAACCGAATTAACCTACACGAACAGTTGAATGTCAACAAGTTATTTTACACACGTCTCTTTTGTGTCGTTTTTCGAGGCTATTTTATGCAACCCATGCATTATCTCATTCTCACAATGAATCCTTAATTAAAGCGATGCATTGTGTTATTCAAACTTGTTTTAGTGACACTGTACGAAAGAAATACAAACGGTGTTGGCACATAATCCTGTAGGCCAAAATCCTGTCCATTTAATTTGTATTGCACTATTTAATTATGTGTGATTTATGGAAATAAATGTGAATAAAATAGTGTGTTTGCTACCCAAAGGAATTCATTCACACAAAACAGTTTAATTAATACTGGTGATACTATGTTTTGATATATGAATATCTAACGACGTGGTGAAGGATTAATGATTGGTCAATTGCATATCAACTTAGGTAATGCCATCATTTTGTTGCAATTGGTTTTAATGACTACATTATTTGCTGCTATTATTAATTGTTTTGGCAGCTCTACTAGGATTAAAACATTATCGCTATACCAACATCATAACGGTCTTGCATTTGCAAGTATGGTTAAAGCTACATCAATGCGGTTAAGAATGTGTTTATTACACACGACCCTCCGGAATCAGCTAGGATATGATTAGATACATTTTGCGCTATAATCATGAGCCCTTTATATTGAAACTCAATATAGCTGGCCATTTCCGTTGATCAAAAGGAGGTATTATCAAACCCAAAGCACCCATGAAGTATTGGCAATCTAATAACGGAGGTAGTAGTAAAGAGTGGCGTAACTCAGATGGGGGATGATCATACATGCTGTACTCTTCTAGTCTTGTCGTGGTACCTCACCTCGCTAAACCTAGCCCACGACCTTTTTTACAGCCATTTATTACGAATAAGCTGGATAATGAATCGACAATGTCTCATTTGGTTGATTTCCAACGTAAGCAAATCAAAAATAGTGTGTATCTAGTAATAATAGAAGAAAACAACATTTTATGATAATTCGACTGGTATCCACGCAAAGACTGATGCATTCATATACCGTGATGACAACAGCAAAGTGTATACATAAGTGTGTCATGGTATATATTATATGAAACTGCATGGATAATGTTGGAACAGCATATTTTCTGAAACATGCACCTCATTTCCGCGGCATTGTCTTATACCGTAGCATTGTAGATATCTGTTGAAATATAATAAACGCCAACCCGAAATCCGCCAATATTTATATGGATGATAAAACCCATGCTTATTCTCCTCGCTCAGAATTATTGTGGTGTATGGTGTACTGAATTATATCTGTCTGAGAATGCTTAAGTAGTAGCTTTCTTGCCGCCATTACTCCTTTATGTCACTTAATGGGGATGCTATTACCTCATATATTCTTGGGAATTGACCTCATAACCCTCTTGGATGACATATTACGGCAATATGCCATTTACTGTAATGAAAGTGGGTGTGTGTTTTAGAATTCACGAAATCTTATTCAGAGAACATACAACAATATGTGATAATCAAACTATATTTGTACCAACCGCTACATCAGGACGGAAACATGCTGTACTGTTTTGTATCAACATATCCAATATCATTCAGGACCAAACTGCGGACCGAGTAGAGTTACTATAATTTGCAATATTGGCATATACCTCTGTTAAATGCAGCTTCTGGAAACGTGAATCAAACGCAGTTTTAGATTTAATTCAAGACAGCACTCAGTTATGGCGTCTATCAGATGTGCACCATATCTTCGTTTTGACGATAAATCGTCTCGTTGCCTACTATCATTTGTCTGCACATGCACACTTAATGTGCTTGTGGGATCGATACGCAATGAAGACGATTATCAAATTTATTTTCAATATTAGCGATTCAGACATTATAGAGATATAATATCCATTAGGTTACTGTTCTTGGTAATCGTCGGCATATTGGTAGACTGCAATAACATCAGAACAAGAGTAGAGCAATAACTGGTGTAATTCGCCGTAAGTATAGACCAGAAGCTTTTATTAAACCACAGAATGTGATTAGAGCCATCGTAACGAAGCAGAAGTGCATATATATTATAGGGAAGGCTTCTTTGTATGTACGTTGTGCTTCATTAATGGGGCCCATTTTTTACGCATGAATCATGCAGAAGCCCATTGCAGATGCAGATCTATATGTGGATTACTCCAAAACGAACGCAAGTACGTTCAATAAGTAAGACAAAAATATCCAACATGAAAGACAAATATCAAAGCCGTATATATTAACGATTAACCCTTTGTATTGATATTTCATATTGATTCCTATGTCAATATGAAATAATTAAACATGATGTGCTTCTTAATGTTGCATTCGTGCTTCTTTGCTGTCAATCCAAGTATCCGCTGTTTTACTTTCTGTCCACAATGCGGCGCGCTGAAATGAATCGCAACGGTCATTACATCGCGTAAGTAGAATATAACGAGCTGCGATGGTACCCATGAGGCATTATAAATATCTTACAGGGACAGCTGAACATCAGGCTCATGGTAACTATAAATTGCCATTTATATGAACCGATAGTGCATATTTATCGTGATGCCATATAATAAATTGCATCAATTAGCGTGTTGATCTGAATAGATGCTGGTTTATGCCGTACTGTATCATGATTACCATTGTCACGGCACAATTATTCCTTCATGTCAGTTTGTTAAGTCGCTTTAACCGTATAAAGCCTGGAACACGACCGCGTGATATATTGTGTCAATATGCCACTCGCTATAATAATGGCGTGTATCCTATAATGATCTGTCTGTAATAGCTAAAAACTGATATGTGGACTCATCGAGTAATATAATTGTGTAAGTAGCAGCCGTGATTATAGGTTGTCTGTTATTACAGGGTGTCTCGCATCCCACAAGCACCTAACAATGTAGGCTAAACAAACAGTTTCAATAAATCTTATCATATGCATATGCTTAGTTATCATTGAGAGCAAACACCAAATTGTCACAATTCTGTAATATGATCCATAGCAGAAGAAGTAGTTTTGCGGATTTATGGATTTCATATTTCTTGTGTGACACGGTAGATACATTGTCAGAGTTTGATAAGAGCCCTGTCTTGATTTATGGCATCATAAAGCAAAAGCATTAATACATAATGTATGCTTTGCTATTATATATGTGGAATTATTTGACTGTATTTTTCATATGGCATCGGGCTTGGTAAGGACTTATCTCAATGCTATTGTTATGTCATACTTTCCTTCCGCCAGTTATTGTAAGTGAATCTGGAATTAATAATTACTTGATAAATAGCTGACCACAAAGACTGTGAGATGACTTGAAATGATTGGTGATGCTCAATCATTGAAGGCAGTTTTCGAAGGTTTATGTGCATATCTAAGCATCACAGACAAAGACATTAAGCCATTTCGAGCACGGGTTGATATTAACAGCTTTCATTTTGAAGCTTCGATATTGGTGAAGCATGTATTTATTAACGACGTTAAATATAGAAGAACTGATTATTAGAGATGCGATCATATCAAATTAATGGTGGAAATTATACTAGCTTGCTTTTCATTGTCAGTGGAATAATATCTTACCCACTCATAATCCTAAAGTTTTTCCTAAACCTTAAGATAAATAACTGGCAGACGGAAACCCCGTGACAGTAAAACATTACCAACCCGGATGGCATATGATCAATATGGTTCTATTAGTAATCCCACACATATGATAGCATAGCATACAATGTGCATTAATGCTTTTCTTTTATGATGCCATTTGTCAAGGCAGATCTCCAATCATCCGCTGATAATGTATCTACAGTGTCACACAAGAAAGTATAAAGGCTTCAAAGTATGAGCCGATTCTCATGTTGCGCTACCGTAAACTCAACCAATGCAAATGGGACTGGTGTTTCTGTCGAATTAATGGAAACATCTTATAGGTTTAGGCGGCCGTGCATCCACATTTTCATGCGATAGTCCTTATGACAAATAGAGTGCTGCACACAAGCGGCGTGTTCACATATTTTGTAGAGAGTGAGCCTTCTCAACGTAGCTATAAGCAATTTTGTATTCTAATCGATCAACCATTCTCAATTAAATCAGCGGTAGCTAATGCAAACATCAGAGGAAAGATAATTATTGTAGTTTGTACTGTCAATTGAAAGCCCGAAATATGAATGCAGTGTATGTTCAATATGTATTGTTATGTTCCGCATGTAATGCTATTATCATATAAACATGACTATGTGCATATTGTACATCAAATAAATGTTGCAGCAGATCAAATGTTGAAGCTAGTTGCTTTATTGAATCAAATTTAAAAGAACTCAACAGTATTCTTTGAGATTCATATTGTTTATTGTGACCAGTTAGATAGCGGAAATAATAATCCATTCTTTCGGACTATTATTGTGTACAAAGTGTGCCACAAATCACACATATCAGTTTATGACATTGCGGCACAATATAACAATCTTTGATACAGGTCAGGGGGACATTAAATACGTTATTAATCTCGTTGCTCATGGACACGAACTCGCTAATGTAATAAGATGTATTTGCCGATGTAAAGTTGGTCAGCAGTATCTAGGGCTGGGCCATTACGAAACATAACAGACGAGCCGTTTGATGAAACTGACAGAGGATGCGATTGGAGAAGCAATAGATCATCTCCATGGTGCAATAACGTTGGCGTTAATGAAAGTAAGAAGTTGATACGCAATAGATAAATACGAAGCAAATGGCCTATGTCACTGGCCAATATCAATGATTTATTTGGTTTTTTAAATTACATTTATCTCATTCTTCCCCGCAGGACCACTAGTGCCACTACAGCAGATCAATAATCGCATATGTTCTCTGGTAGGGCGCCATAGGCAGCCGCAAATGACACACCATGGGCATTCATTGACTGCAAGGGCAGCGCAACTGACCGCGATTAGAACCGTCGTGGCCCACCTCATGGCCAAATAGGACAATGGTATCAAACGAAATCCCGTCGTTGACTGCAAGTTGTGGGCAGCAAGGCCTATAATTTAAGTGTTGACGTTAACATACATTAGAGAGATATTATATGAGAAAGTTATTTGGCCTGTACAATTGTCAAGCTACTTGAAAGCATAATGCTATATAATTTCATCTTTCATTCATGCGAGCATTAACATTTCTCTGTCAGTAGAAATACTGACCACATTTGTTTCATTCCACTGAGCCACATAGCTGTTGCAAACCCAGGTATAAGAGATTTGATATCAAACTTCAAATATCTTAATTGAGGAATAATTTCTTTTTTATGGCGTGGGTGTGGCCATTAGTACTTTTCATCCCCAATTAGTGTGAGTATTTCTAATTACTAATATCACACATTTGTGTGGAGGCAGGTATTTTTATTTGAGATGATAACGGCTTTGCTAATTAATTAAGGATTAGTTTGCCAAAATGTAAAATAATAGTCTGGTGAACGCTGCTGCAGAATGACATACTCTCTCTGATATGCATACATCAGACTTCAAAGTTTTCCATTTTTCAGTTTTATCCTATGGTATTTATGATGTGATGGTTGTCGACACGTCATCAAATGCGATTCGCGCACAGTTTATAAGAAAATAAGTGACGATGAATTCGATCTTTGCGGATTTCAACCGCAGCTAGGCAAGTCACCTGAAGTGCTGATGTATTATTGTAATAATTTTTATGGTATTGAGTGAGCACAAATCACATAAACGTTTGCCATGTGTATTAGGAAAACACTGAATCGTATATCAACGTACTATCATGCATAATGTCTAGGAGCCGAGATCAATGGGATGCAGCAAAGTGGTGTATATTAATAGCCCCATATAATTTTTAGCATTAACTGTTAACTTCTTCCAAATAACTATTATTACTTGTAATGATTGCAAACTGTTCCACAATACAGCAACGTGACATAGGCGAATGGTCAAGAATCACTGCATTCAAATAATAAAAGGCGATATGGACTACCATAAAACTCCATAGTGGGTTAAAATGGTACTTAATTTGTATGTTCCCATCAGTGAAAGGTAATTCCATCGTGGGATAAAGGCTCCACGGAAAAAGTCGTGTGAATTGTGTGCATTTCCGACTTTATTGGCAACTCTGCTTAAAGGGTTTGTTATTACCGGTCGTTAAACACCATGCGAATCGAATGGCATCAGTTGCACTGCATTAAACGTGTATTGACAAATTTAGCACTATTTTCTATATACAAAATGGTGTTATGTGTACACTGGATAGGATACATTCAACCGTTGTGAAACAC
>CM067354.1:14501958-14634458 GCA_034190875.2 Urechis unicinctus
TCTTGTGTGTTTGTTGTCGGTCGTAATCCCATTCTCTTCAACAGTGTCCAATAATAAATACTACCAATGAAATGTACTCGATTTGTTAATGGAACATAGCGTTGATGCAGTGTAATATTTATTTACAACATCCATTGCTTATGCCACGTGCTCATTTATGTTTCAATGCTTTCCGCTTGATGATCTGAATACATTGAATGGTCGATAGTAAGCATATAAATCATCCATTTATCTGGGAAAATTTATGTGCTTAGGTACCGTGCCATGATAGATGAGCATCGTATTTGCAATAAACCAACTGGTGAGTGAAACACAACAAAACTGTTCAAGAGCTAGAACTGTATGGTGTCCGTTCAACATTAACAGTGTTAAATATAAACATGAGCGCAACTTGTTTAATCATAATATCTTGATAATGTAATGAGTAAGTATCCACGTGATATAATTTTATCAGCACTAGTGGAAATAAAGTGCACATAGATTCCATTCCCCCCTTGCAGTGCCTCCTTTCATGGATTTCTACCTTGTACTTAACCTGCTGACTGGAGCGATGCTGTTAGCGTTAATTCATCTATTCAAATAATTATCTTAGCGTGATAAGAACGTCTGTGAAATACATTACACAATGTACATGTTTATAGATGGAGTATCGACTTGCAATTAATTGTATCGATAATATATGTTGTTGAAGAGTGTGTACGGACACATCTTAGCAGGGGTAGATGTTGTCGTAGCAAATCAAACGAATATCGCCCTCATCATATGGTAAGTGCAACATCGTTGTTTATGTTCATCTAAAACCGCAATGCAATGCACGGTTATATTTTTCCGTGATCATATGTTAAGGCATACATTTAACATATGCGATAAGATAGATGAGTGCAAATGTTAACGAATTAGGGATAACACATATTAATTTGGCTCTTTGTCAAGCTTATATAGTACATACATACATACATACATACATATATGCATGCATACATAAACACATACTTGCATATATACATGCATACATACATACACACAGACAGACATACAGACGACATACAGACAGACATAGACATACAGACAGACATACATACATACATACATACATACATACATACATACATACATACATACATACATAATACATACATACATACATACATACATGCATACATACATACATACATACATACATACATACATACATACATACATATACATACATACATACATACATACATACATACATACATACATACATACATACATACATACACATACATACATACATACATACATACACATACATACATACATACATACATACATACATACATACATACATACATACATACATACATACATACATACATACATACATACATACATACATACATACATACATACATACATACATACATACATACATACATACATACATACATACATACATACATACATACATATATACATAAGTAGTATAGATGTTAGCGGTACTAGCACACCTATCTCATATGATTATGGCACACCTATCTCATATGGGTGCAACCCAGAAAACACACATATACAGGGTGACTCACATGAGCCAGCGAACCGCTCGCACCTCCCCCCACCATATTAGCCCAGCCCTTCCAGCCCCTATGGTATAGGCCCACACCAGTAGTTAGTCACCATAGAGGTCATTGAGTGATAAATATCTGCGACCGTCGCTATAAGTTCCATTTTTCACGCGGTTGAGGTCCTGTATAAACTGGGCAACCTTAGCGTCGTTCTTCTCGATAAAGTTGGGATCAGGACGAGCGGTTATCAATCTCATCGTAAAGAGCTTCCAAAAGTAGAAAGCCCACCGTCGGCCTCTCTGTGATCCCACTCGGTCTTCCCAACCAAGGACCGTGATGCTCCTGTTTCAAGCCCAGGCAACTATTAAACCTCCCGTTCGCACTATAGTCGCCGTCTTCAAGCCCCTCCACCCCCGCCCACCCCCAAGCCACCGTCTCCTTATACTTCTTCTGATCCTTGTGATACACCTGGTTATACGTCTCAGCTCTCCCCAGGTCCTCAAAGGAGCACAACCTGAAAACGCAGTCGACAAACACCCCGATGGTCGCCACCGGACTGTGGTGCAACCCCAACAGAACCTGAGGCTTATACATATTCGGAATCACCCTCCCAGGACTCCTAGTGTAGGGGCACTTTATCTCGAGCAGCACAACCTCCACAGGATGCCCCAGACAGACAGCATCCACTTCAGCCCGCCGGATCGGGAGCACACAAAAGCCATCCGGAGAGTAGGCCGTCGCGCCGCCCTCAATATAGATATTATTTCCGTAGACCTTGGTGTCGTACACCTTCTCCAATACCGCAATTGCAACCTCCTCATAAATCGTACCCCAGAGGCAGGGTGTGCTAAAGCGAACACCCTCGTTGCTAGTTTTTTCTGTCAGCTTCTTGCTATAGCTGCTGAAGTAGTTTTGCCCTATGATAGAGGAGTAGTCACTTCCTCCAACGCAGCCCTTCCTCGTGGTCTCCCACTGGTCCGTATTTTGTTTGACTACAGTATGATCGTTGCAGAAAGATTTTATCGACGCCTCCATTATATCTAGCAACCCCCACTCTTCAAATGGACTGTCAGGGTCATACCTTAGCAGGTCTAGGGGGCGATTCTGCCGCTTTCAAACATTTTGCTTTAATGTCACTTTTCATTTGACTATATTTCATGATCTCGACCGAAACGACCTTAAACTCATCATCTGAGATAAACCCATCTTCAAGCGCCGCCGATACAATGTCAGCAATGGTATTCAATTTGCTCTGAGCGAGAATGCGAATCTTGTCATGCTTTTTTAACTTAATGGTCAGACGCCGACTGATGAATTTTCCAACAATTACAAGTAGCCCACAAGCGGCTCCAGTAGCACCCAACACTGTGGCAATAGGAATGGCAATTACTGTAGACATTACACATGCACCACTTGCGCCAAGTCACATACCCACAGCAACTAAAGCAGTGTCTACAGCGTCCACTGAGTTTACTGCACACCTATATTTTTTGTACATAGCACCATATTTTTCAATTTCTTTCTCAAGGTATTGCTTCTTAAGACTGATCTCATTCAGCCGATAGGAGTGCCCCAGACCACATAGAGGAGGCTCCGGATTTAACGGTGCAGTCGTTGGTTGTTGTTTCATACTGTCTTTGTATACATAAGTCTATATATCAAGTTCAATTAGGAGTGAAGCTACAGACCAAGCCGCCCCTCGGTTTTGTGTGGTTGTGCTATAGGACCAGCATCAGCACCAACACCCGAAGACAACCCCATACGAATGATCTTGCCATTACATAACATGGTATATCCACAGCTTGAGTCTTGTGAGTCTCGACCCCTAGCCCCATGGCCAAACGACCACTCATATCCTCTGCGAAGAGGGCCACTTGCTTCTGCCCATATAGTAATGAGTGGTTTAGTCTTTTCATCTACGTATCGTCTCAGGTACCTGTTCTGCTGTCTATATTCAGCATCAATATACTTTTTATGAACAGCATCCTTCGGTGAAGTCGGGTCTCCCAACTCAACGATTTTATTATCTCCCATTTCAAGGTCTCCAGTCTTAGTACCGCCACTTTTATCCATTTTTTTTGAGTCACCAATAGATACATATGTGTTTGTGGCATATTCCGATAGGTCGGCACCCTGAACAGTGCTTGCCGGTTTTTTGCCTAGGTCCATAAATACTCGTTTTTATTGACATCTTGTATATTTAAGAACAACGCTAACAGGTAAGTCGTGGTTATCTAATAGCCTTCCTTTATTATCGCATAACTGAACCTTTAACTCATGCACTGTTCCACTAGTGACACGCTTACAGACAGGATTAGCGATGTTAGTGGTTATAATATCACCGAAAGAGCCACCCTCTAAGCCAACAACTTCAAGAAGCGTAGTGGGCGCACCATCTAGCATGTTGTGTGTGGTACTGACTTTATCGAGGTGAACATAAATTGTGTTAAAGATGCTAAAGTTGATGGGCCGGTCACCTATGTAAGTACCTGAAGGTATCCACCCCCCACTGAAGCCGTCAAGACCCAACATTGTTAACACTCCGCCTGTTAGGTGTGCACCCACATTGTCTGGAACTGTTAGGGTAATAACCCCATTTACAGCATCAACCTCCAAACCGATACCTAATGGTGTAATATGCTCCTGAAGAAGGCTTAAGCTCCAGAGGCCTGGTTTTAATGCAGCATATCCTCTCTCTTCTGAATTCCTTGACCACCATGCAATGCTCTCGTCTGATTCTAGATTGTACCAGCCCACAGTATACGTGATTGACCTTAGGCCAACACATAGATCGCCCGCAGTGTTGTCAATAGGCTTTTGCAGGGACTCAGCGCCGCCGCTTTGAACATTTGACAGAGTGTGATACATAGCACTATGAATAAACAAGCCTTTAGTTTCAATAGAAAAGCTACCCCATATGGTGCGGGCGGGGTGTATCCAGCCACATATGGTGTGGGAGATAAACTAACCCGACAAACAATTCAAGTTGTTCACAATGGTGGTACATTCACAGCAAAGTTTCCTGATCTATTCAGTAACTATAAGGTGCCGCCGGTAACAGCGGACAAAGTAGTAAAAGACTGGTTGACAAATCCAATGCAGTTTTGGCAGAACCAGTTAAACTTTGCAGTGTGGTGTGCATCAGCTGGCTGCGGCGTGTCCTCCCAGGACCACCTCGAGGCTGGGATTCCACTCGTGAAAGCTCTCTACACCTTTTACCTTTATTACACAGTGCGTCGCTTATTAGCAGAACTGCAAGCGCCTCTACCTCAGGATCATGCCTATGACCCCTATAACAATACATATGACAAGAGGGCATATGAGAGACTCTGCGCTAACTTTGGTGTTCAACCAAACACAGACTGGCGCCAGAAGGCAACCGTAGCTAATAGTGGTCTTGGTATCTTATATGCACATGATGCGTATGGTTACGGGAGTGTCGTCAAGGTTGCTGGTCGAAACGTTCGTTATGATCCTACACGGATGGCCTTTGAGGCGGAAAAGGATACAAAGCCAGGTTTTGCTCACGCGAAAAACCTACAATCCTTTCAGGAGAGAATGGGTGCTGTTTTACATCTAGCACAGGGACCTGAAGCAGACGAGGCCTGGAGTACCTTCATACTGGACACGTCTGAGGGTTTTACACAAACCGGCGTTGAGCGAATTAACGACAGCATCAGGACCTATGTATGGGCCATTCTTGAGGCTCAGGCGCAGACCCGCTCAGAGATATTAGGTGTTGGAACGTCCTTTGATGCTCAAAAGCAATTTCAGGTCAACGTTGAGGATGCCATCAACTCCCCAGTGGATATTCTACGTTCCGCTTGATTTTGAACTCCTCGAGAGCCACATGCCATTCTACCAGAGTGCGCTTAGTGACAGACTGGAATACGAGCTCACATTCAACGACTACAACCGCGTGATTCACGCTACAGGCGACACCGCTGCAAGCTACAAAATTGATGGCATCTTCTTTGGTGCCTTCGAGCATATTGTAATCCTCTGCCCTACCATACGTTTCAACGAGGCCTATCAGACGCGGTCATGGGTGTGGGATGATTCAGAGGTGTACGTGGTTGATCCAGGGGAGCGGCTCCATGACCACCTGAGGGCTTTCTACCATTGTTTTAAGTGCGAGCCAACCCTGTACATTATTGATGACTGTTCGGCAAACAAAGGCCCTAACCAAGAAGAAAGACATGTTATCCGAACTGGCCTTTAGCGGCCGCCATGCGCAGCAAAGTGTCTGGGTCCTCACCCAAAAGTACAACTCTGTGCTGAAGGACTTACGTGAGCAGACTCGCTGGATGGTGCTCTTTCACACCAAGGACCGTGACTCGTTTGAAGACGCCTTACGTGAAAATGATGTAATTCCAACAAAGGAGGAACGTGCCACAGTACGCCAACTACTAGCAAAGACCAAGCACGCAAAACTGCTGCTGAAGACTGATCCGCCTACTGCATATGCCGTCGATTGAAGTGATATTGGCCTTGATAGCAGCCGCTGCCTCAGTAATCAATTTAGGTTTCTTCATCTGGGTAGCGGTGCAGTATTTTGAAGCTCGAAGGCGTATACGTATATTAATGGATCCTGATACCATTATTGATAAACTCCTTGAACAGGACTCGACTGGCTTAGTGGAGACAAAGTCTGGGGGAGCGGAACCTAGTTGCACCTCTGGTGTAAATATGTCTTCTAAGAGAGATAGGCTTGCTGCCGTCATAGCCGGAGGTCAGGCCCGTCAGTACCTTGGTTTGAAGGGCCTTACAATTGACCAGGTTGAATCAATGTCTGATGAAGAGATCATAAAGCTGTATGTGAGATACGAGGCTCGGCGAGGTGCCAGCATGACACGTACTCTAGGTCAGACACTGCTACAGCTGTACTCAGGTATTGCTTGTATGTTTCTACCAATCCCACCAGAACACCAGCCAAGGCTAATTACAGACCTCGAGACGGATCCGTTTGTTGGACACGCGCTAAGCACTGCCACTTGTGAGCTATATCATCGCTATTGTATGTTTTTAGCTCCCTTAACTGCGGCTTTAACAACAGTTAAGCACTGTCAATTTGGAAAAACAAGCACCGAAACAACAGGGGCCGGTGGAGAGGAAGACACCACTTCCTTGCTATAGTATGTGTTTAACTCTGATATAGCATGTGCTTAACTCCGCTATAGCATGTGCTTAACTCCGCTATAACAGGTGCTTACTAAGAGCTATCAATTGGACAAATAAATTTAGTAAGTAAACATGGAAAAAACGAACACGAATCAAGGGGAGACAACACCGGTGGAGATAACGTCAGTGACAAAAAACGCTAAAAGGGTTGCGGCAGGACGAAAGGGTGCTGCAGCTCGAAAAGCCAATCAAAATAGGCTTCTGAGAGAGCTCCGAGAGGCTAAGGCAGCGCTTACAGATGGTAGAGACGAAGCTGTCGAGCCAATATCAACGAGCAAACCTATGGAAAGGTGGACGTGGCCAACATGGGCTGTGCCTTTAGTTGTCGGCGGTGTTGGCGTGTTGGCATTGTATTGCTACAGGCACCAGATGGTAGCCTCACACCCTAAACAGGTTGTGGTACAGACGCTCATTTAAAGGATCCGTTTTTTATGGAATAAGATGACAACACCAATTACTGATGGAAAAATGCTCGTAAACGCTCTGTACCACGGTGTAGTTGTTTCCGGTATTTCAATAGGCTATGCCAAGCTTGCTAAGATGGCTCTGGGTGGTGGGGTGCCACGTCTTGATTTCACCCCACGGGACCTGGCTATGGCTGTTGTCGATGTATCACTAGCTATGGCCACAAAGGATATGCTAATTAAACAAGGAATCTTACCAGTTGATATACTGAAGTAATGGCCACACACGCGCTACTTGTTGGGGGTGCTCTTGTTAACGCCCTTGCATTCTCTGGGAGCAACTTTTTATTCTCTAAATTACGAGGCAGCCAAGTGGACGCGGAAAGTAAACGCCATGATATGGCAATCGAGCAGCTTCAATCTGCTCAGGCAGCATGGGCCAAGAAGAGAACTGAGCGCGTAGACTTCATCAATGAACAACTGCGCCGCCAGGACCATGCTGAGCATACATTTAAGGATGCGGACGAGGCTATGCGTGAGTACGCCCTAATTACGAATAGCACCGTCGACCCGTTGGGCTCTGAACCGCAACTTTCAGACTTCTACGAGCCCTCAGATGAACAGAGGGGGCGTGAGGTGGCGTTCATTATACTGGGTATGGCTGCGACTGGGCTGGTTGCATACAGGCTTGCTAAGTAGGTCATTTGGAGACTCGAGCGTTTACTGTATATGGATCGTCGCATGCAAGAGATCTACTATAGTCCTAAGGGATACTGGAAAGGCATTACTGCTATCAAGAAGCTTGCGACAGAAGCGAGGGTTTCTGAGGAAGTTGCCAGGGGGTGGCTAACAAAGCAAGCTATATGGCAAATATACCTGCCAGTGCCAAAACACATTCCCAGGCCAAAGTTTGATGTCCCTGTCCCCAATGAGGTTCACCAAGCCGATCTCTTATTTCTTCCTCATGACGTTGTGAAGCGCCGGACTTACAAGTATGCCCTAACATTGGTTGATGTGGCCTCGCGCTACAAAGCGGCTGAGCCATTGACTACAAAAGAGGCTAAGGAGGTCGCAGGTGCACTTGAGAGGATATACAAATGAGGACCGCTGCATTGGCCTAAACTACTTCAGGTGGACCCCGGACGGGAGTTTATGGGTGCAGCGAATCAGCTGTTAGTAAAACATGGAGTATCAGTCAGGCGTGGCCGTGTGAATATCCATCGAGACCAGGGTATAGTGGAACGCTTTAACCGAACCCTTGCTGAACGACTCTTTGGTCACCAGTATGCCGTAGAGTTAAGGGATACTGGAAAACGATCGACTGAGTGGGTTTCTCGACTGCAGGCTGTAGTCTCTGCGATAAATAATGAGGTGACCCGCTTGACTGGAAAAAAACCTAAAGATGCTATAAAGGCTAAACGAGTTGCACAAGAGCCCTCTGCAGTCATACCAGGGCGCCCTCTGGGGGTCAAAGAGCAAAAGCTTCCCTCTGATGTTGGCGTTCGCTACCTCTACCAGCCTGGTGAGGCAGAGCAAGACCACCGGCGGCAGGCCACTGACCCTGTGTGGTCACTCAATGTTTACCGGATTGGAAGCTCTGTCACTAAATCTGGTGAGCCTGTACTATACTATTTGCTGGATGGACCTCTCCGTGGCTTTGGAAAGGAGGAGTTGCTTGTGGTGCCGTCCGATACCCAGTTGCCGCCAGACGGTATTATCAATTAGACTAATAGATATCTATATATATAACAATGGTAGTATTTGACAATAAGTGCCCATGGATATTGCTCGGAAAGAAAGTCCCCTGTAACAGGCCCTGTACGCAAGAGCAAGAGTTTTGTGGATTACACAGATATAAGATAAAACATGGTGTCATTAATCGTCTTTGTACGGGTTGTCAGAAGGCTATAAAAAATAATAAGGTAGGATGTGCATGGATTGTGGGTTCGATAAAGTCAACCACAGTCGTCTTCGTCTTGCCCAAAAAATTGTTTCACAACAGCCTATAGCTGGGGACACGCCAGTCGGCGCCACTGAACGGGGATTCCCCACTGTATAAAAATAGAAATCTTGTGGCGCTGTCAACAACATGGTTTGGCGGCTAGGTGCGACAAAGATCGGCACCTTGTCAGAGACGGGTGTTTACTGCATAGGTCAAAGTCCGCCCAAAACGATTATGTTTCAATTCACGGTTTTCAGCCTCCTTATCCACGCTCTAAGGCTGCACTCAAAGCACTCCAAGTGCGTAATGAATATGACCGTACATACAAGGAGATTTTCGCTAGATTAAAGGCTGGGGTGCGTGCCACCCCTGTCCCCACTCCTGCCCCACGCAGACCAGTCCCTGCCCCACGCAGACCTGTCCCTGCCCCACGCATCCCCACAACCCAGTCCCCAGTCCCCACAGCGCGTCTTGCCTTCAAGAAGACTAAGTGGGCTGTTAAAAACTATTTGCGTGGATGGTTGATGAACGTTCCTGAGTCTCACCCCCTTAGCTCGGACCTTATGATGTTCTTTAAGGGCATGCGTCGGAAGATGCATAAAGTTTTGACTGGTGAGCTGGAAGAGCTAGGTGGAATCAAGTGTCAGTTTGCCCTTAAGGTAAGACTCTCCAAGCACTCAGATGATGACAGCACTGAGTATTTTGAGCCTGTATTGCATAATAAGCAGCAGGTGGTTCTCTCCCTAGAAGATATTAACGATGAGCTGGACCAGTGCAATGCTAATATCCAAGAGCGGTTGGAGAAGTGGACCAACCAAGGTTCTGGCTGGGAGTTTCAGGCGGTCACAACTCTGTGGATTGATATTGCAAACTACCAGCCATTGAAAGGTGGCTCCTACCTGAAACTGCCGAGAAAGCTGGCGGTAAAGAAGGCAATTAGAAACGTAAAAAACACAAGCGACCCACACTGCGTTCTATATTCCGTTGAAGCGGCTCTGCACCCGGTTGCCAAGAACCCGCAGCGACCATCAAAATATAACATTAAGCCGCTCTTAAGACTCTTAGAAGGAAAAGGTGTGGACTATCCAACACCTATCTCGCAGATTGAGAAGATAGAAAAACATGCTAAAGTAGGCGGCTTGAATGTCTTTGGCTGGGATGGAAAGGCCACCATCGTTCACCGTATCAGCAGACAGCCTGGTCCATGTATAAACCTCATGCTGATTGAGGAGGACGGTAGGTTTCATTACACGCAGATCGAAGACCTGAACCGCCTGCTGTATGACCAGAGTAAGTACGAGCACCGCAAGTTCTTCTGCGAGCGATGCTTGCATGGATACACCACTGAGAAACTGCTCCTGGCGCACAAACCTGAGTGCATGGGTATCGGGCAGACTGCTGTGCGAGTTGACATGCCTGAGGAAGGGAAGAACATATTATCCTTCCAGAACTGGCAGAAACAGCTTGCTGTCCCCTATCTTATCTATGCCGACTTTGAGGCGCTCACAGTGAAGCTTCCGGGACATGCGCCTAATCCTGGTAAGAGCAACACGCAGAGAACGCAGGAGCATGAGCCATGTGGTTACGGCTATGTGGTTGTCCGATGTGATGGGCAGACAGAACCCCCTGTGGTTTATAGAGGAAGCGATGTTGTGGAGAAGTTCTTACAGGCTCTGCAGCAGGAGGAGCAAAAGATCAAAGCAGTTCTGTCCAAGCCTGTCCCTATGCGGATGACTCGGGAGGATAGAAGGGCACATAAGGCTGCAACTCACTGTCATGTGTGCAAGAAAAAACTGGGCTGTGACTCTGTTCGCGATCACTGCCATATAACAGGCTTGTACAGAGGGCCAGCCCATAACGTGTGTAACCTGAAACTTCGGCTGAGTCCCAAGACAACACCCATCCCTGTGGTGTTCCATAACCTGCGGGGCTACGACTCCCATCTCTTGATGCAGGGTGTAAGCAAAGTGGAGGGAAATATCAACTGCATCCCAAATAACATGGAGAATTATATCTCCCTGTCGGTCGGACAGTTGCGCTTCATTGACAGTGCACAGTTCCTCCTAGCCTCGCTCGACAAGCTTGTGTCTGCTAACAATCCAGATGCCTTTGCTGTGACGGCGGAATACGAGCCAGACCAGATGAAGCGGCGCTTGCTGCTGCGTAAGGGAGTGTATCCCTATGAGTTCATGGATGGCTGGGATAAGTTTGATGCTCCACTGCCGCCGATCCATGATTTCTACAGCAAGCTCTCTGAACAGGGTATATCTGCTGCAGACTATGAACACGCCCAGAAAGTCTGGAACGCGTTCAGTTGTAAAAACATGGGGGACTACCATGACCTTTACTTACGCACGGATGTACTGCTCCTGGCCGATGTGTTTGAAACATTCCGCAAAACCTGTCTTAAGCAATACGGGTTGGATCCGGCCCACTACTATACCAGCCCCGGTTTGTCGTGGGATGCGCTTCTTAAGAGCACAGTGGTGGAACTCGAGCTTCTCACCGATTATGACAAGCACCTGTTTATTGAGAAGGGGCTGCGCGGTGGGATAAGCATGGTATCACATCGCCACGCTAAAGCGAACAACCCATATGTGGAGGGCTTTGAGCAGGATAAGCCAGCGAGCTATATCCAGTACCTCGATGCCAACAACCTGTATGGGTGGGCGATGAGCCAAGCCCTACCTACTTCGGGTATTGAGTGGGTGGAACGGCCTGAGAACCTAGAGATCCAGGACCATCCCGATGATGCTGAAACGGGGTATATACTTGAGGTTGACTTGGAGTATCCTGCTGCGCTTCATGACGAACACAACGATTACCCCCTAGCGGCGGAGCGGCTTCTTGTGCAAAATGAGTGGTTGTCAGACTACCAGAAAGATCTCCTAGGTACATTGGGGAGCACCGGAAATGGAGTTGAAAAGCTGGTGCCCAACCTGCGGAACAAGGAGAAGTATGTGGTACACTACAGGAACCTCAAGCTATATCTGTTTTTGGGGTTGAGACTCACCAAGATTCATCGTGCGCTTGTCTTTGACCAGAGTCCATGGATGGAGCCTTACATAAGGATGAATACAGATCTGCGCAAGGCCGCCAACAGCGACTTTGAGAAGGATCTCTATAAACTTATGAATAACTCCGTCTTTGGTAAAACGATGGAGAATCTCCGGAGGCGAGTCGACGTCAAGATTGTGCGCTCATCGGGAAAAGAAAAAATACGTAGGCTTGTGGCCAGCCCCGCCTATGCTCGACAAAAAGTGTTTGACGATGATCTAGCTGCCCTGCATATGCACAAGACTCGCTTAGTGCTGAACCGTCCGGTCTACGTTGGCATGTGCATTCTGGACCTCTCCAAGCACTTGATGTATGACTTTTACTACAATACCATGAAGGCTAGATATGACAGTAATATTAACCTGCTTTACACAGACACAGACTCGCTGCTGCTTGAGATCCGTACCACTGACGTCTATGCTGATATAAGGGAGGATGGGCATCTCTTTGACACTAGTAACTTTGACCCTTCTCATGCCCTACACAGTGACAAAAACAAAAAGGTTCTGGGTAAGATGAAGGATGAGTGCGCTGGCGTGCCCATCAAGGAGTACGTTGGTTTGCGCCCTAAGATGTACTCTATCCTGATGTGTGATGAGGGCGAGATAAAAAAGAGCTAAGGGTGTGAAGAAGGTGGTGGTGAAGAAGCATCTACGACACGCTCAGTACGTGGAGTCACTGTTCGCCCAAAAGCAGTTTCGCCACGGAATGAACATGCTCAGGAGTGACTGCCATAAAATATATGGGCTCCACGTTAACAAGGTGTCTCTCTCCCCTTTGACTCAAAGCGGTGGATAGCTCCAGGTGGTGTAGACACTCTGGCCTATGGGCACGCGTCGATATGTTGAACATATGAGAGCTGAGGTATAAAATGAGCACCGATGAACATATTGGGGTGGCCGAGCTGCAAGCAGATGTGGAACATATATGGAAGAAGAAGGTGGACCTTGAGATTGAGGTGAGGGATTTGGAATCAAAGTATGAGGACCTTTTGGAGCGCGTCAGTCGTTTAGAATAGCTTATTCCTCAGGGTCCTGGTGTAGAGGAGAAGGTGAGGGAATTGGAATCGAAGTATGAGGACCTTTTGGAGCGCGTAAGTCGTTTAGAAGAGCTTATTCCTCAGGGTCCTGTTGTAAATGGTTGACAATGCTGTCGCCCTCTTTAGTGGGCCTATACCATAGGGGCTGGAAGGGCTGGGCTCATATGGTACCATATGGTGGGGGGGAGGTACGAGCGGTTCGCTGGCTCATGTGAGTCACCCTGTATATGTGTGTTTTCTGGGTTGCACCCATATGAGATAGGTGTGCCATAATCATATGAGATAGGTGTGCCAGTACCGCTAACATCTGTACTACTACATACATACATACATACATACATACATACATATAGACATACATACATACATACATACATACATACATACATACATACATACATACATACATACATACATACATACATACCAGTGGCTGCAGGCTCCGTGAATTGGGGCCGGGCATCAATCGGTTTTTAAACAAACAATCTATCATGGAAAGCCTAATGTCATTAAATGTACAATATTGTATACGTTGCTTCGACGCAGTGTAGTGATGTGTGGCATGAATCGGTCAACATCTACCCCATTGAATTCAACAATAGATTTATGAATGAGTATTTAATAAAAGTTATTCGGGCTGTTTGTGTATGAAAGTATTTTGTTTGAATTTGATAGCAAGTTCCAAGGTAATTTGCGATATCGCAGCACTGTGAAATCATGTATTTCATACGTCGATTCGCTTGTTAAAGATCAGTGTTAACATTGTTGTATGTCTAAGTCTGAATGTCGGGACCACGGATTAGTCAACTTCTTTTCATTCTGTAGTCAGCCTTTCTCTCATACTTAGATTGCTTTAGTTTAGTAGAAACCTGTTGCTTGTTAGACTAGACGAAACAATGTTCACCTCCAATTACGCAATTTGATCCTAACCAAAAATACAGTATAAGTTCATGTGATGTAACGCATTATTGCTTATTTGAAATCCCCGAACCTTCCTGATGCCGCAACTCGGTTGACATACATCTTTGATATGGATTGAAAGTATCCAGTTAACCTCAATCAAATTCAGTATAAATGAAAATGCTCTACCTTACTCGAGGCTCAAGTCACCTTGAACTACGTAAACTAGCTCGGACTAAATAAATTGACACCTCTCCGACTATCACCTCCATTCTGGCTGTATGAATACATCAACAAGCCGGGAATTAAAATCCTCCTGTCCAACTCACTGGGAGCTAAAACACCTTGTCAAATACTCAGAACTGGCGCGGTATTTTACACAGTGTTGCTTATCTCAACGCCTAATCAACCGAGTACAACCTATCACTGTCATAATATTGTGCTACCGTAGAAAGGTAAAACGAGCGGCTTCATTAGTCTGACTATCAACACAGGATAAATCAGAGTGCTATATTATATAAGAAGCCAGACCAGCCAGTGCCACTTGCCGTGACAATTACCACCAATTACTGCATTCATTTGCATAATTGCTATTATCAACGTTTAATCGTCGTTGAAAAGAATAGTCAAGGTGCGTTCCGCAGACATCAAAGCACCTCGACATCAGCGCTTTATGCAAATGTCTTTGGAAAGACATTAGGCCTGCTACAGAAGTCACGAGATTAAACCCTGTTATGTAGCTCCACAAGTATTGCTGGTTACAGTTGCTTGGTGTAACCGCACAAAAACAATTGAAGCATATAATTGGGGACGGATTATCGACTTACATTATATATATATATATATATATATATATATATGAATATATAATATATATATATATATATATATATATATATTTATATATATATATGTATATATATATATATATATATATATATATATATACATATATATATATATATATATATATATATATATATATATATATATATATATATATATATATATATATATATATATATATATATATATATGTATATTTATATATATATATATATATCGGTTTTTTATGCTGAAAAACTTGGTCATTTCCACCCGCGTTAATCATATGAATGAATTCTGGTTGCTGTCCACCATGTAAATTTGGTTCTTGCGTCCTGTATTATTGTATAATAGTCACAAATAACAATACTACTGTTGTTTATGACTATTATTGGGAACACGCATTTGCAAACGAAACTGCCGCAGTATTATTGATGTAATGATTTACAATGGACTTCGAGATTGATTTGTGGTTGACGTGTCAAAACACATAAGGTAGAACGGCATTTTAGTGTATCCCTCAATACGATGCTTAATTACGATAATGGAGTTTTGTTTGCTCCTGCATATTGTGACACCATTCGATGTAGGCTATCGGCTAATACCAAGTGATATTGGCCATAAAGGATTCAATTAGCGCACCTACAATGTGATAAGCTTTGGTTCGTCTATCACGTTTGTTGGTGGGCTGTTCACTTTCATCCCTATGGCGTAACAGCTTCAGTTGCTGAAACAAAGCCTGGCTGTCACTGGACTATATTTTGTCTACAGTGTGCCATGAATTAGTAAAATTAAGTACAACTGTGCCTAAGGTGAAAACTAGTGCGCTGATGTTCAAAGACGACCTGGTGGAAAGTATCTGAATTTTATAGAATTCTTTGAAACATCGTTAACAGTTCTTTTTGTTAATCGGACTACGGAATGGTTTGGAAAAAACTATAGTAGTATGCGTGCGTAACTACCCGAAACCTGAAAACATTAATGCGTCTTTTCTACGGCCTTAGGAATAAGGCCATAATTCATAATTATCCCATCCCCAAACGGCAACAAACATGAAATATTGTATTTGCATGATAGGCATCGGTAATTACATTACTAGCTTGCGCAGGAGCAAAATCCATTCAAGACCAAGGATTCTTTCTGGCACATGTTTGTATTACATTTATCGCTTTCCGTGGTATCATGGAGGTATTGTTGAACAATTCAGATGCGTAACATTAACATTGTGATAGAAGACATATTTTGCGTTCGTAGGGCCAACGCATATATGTTAGTGATGTAATTTATGTCAACACCTGACGTTCGTATGCATTTTACATGCCTCAACGTCGTTGTCCCTCTAATACTTATTTTATACCACCCTTATTCCGGCGTATTTCTCCACTTTGAGATATTTTGCACACCAGTGACGCACATCATAGACATTTAATTTTTCTACGTACTTTCAATCCGGTATGAATTATACACCACAACTTCAGCCTCTGACTTCTAATAAAGGCACATCGTAACAATCTATACAACGATACTCGAATACTATTAATGACAGATGTGACGGTCACAGGTGTCAAAAGTGCTTGTCAGGGGTATGCCTGCATATTTGTTGATTTATTGTTATTGCAAAGCAGAATGTCAGTTGATGGAAGCATTAATTTGCAAACTGTCGTAAAGAATACGTCTCTGTAAGATATAAGCCTAGTGATAACAAAATCACACTCCATTGACACGCGATAACAAATGTAACTGCGGGCAGAGATGGACGGAATCATTCAGATACAGATTATTGTTTTTCATTTGTATCACTTACATTGGCTTGCTGGTATTAATGTATTGGTGTGCGTGGTGGTACGGCAGTATGAAAATGACTCTTAGCTGGATTGTTTCAGCCTGTAACATAATGCATCTCAGTTGGCATACACAATATGCAGCTATTTTATGTAACCAGTGTAGTAGATCAGATGAACCATTGCAAAACCATTGCCATGCATCGACTAGGAAAGCACGACGATTTTCAACCGTAATGGTTTAATTATACCGTTGGGTTCAAACCGGGCTCGCCTAAAATGAACCCGTTACAATGACTGCAATTTGTCACCCACTTTTATACCAAAGTAATCAAAACAAGTTACCTCAACAGATAAGACGTCGCCAAACATGCAATATCTAATGGTATATATGTCAATGCACCTTATGACAAGCACTGTGGTATGCAAGGCATTGCTGCTGCTCATCACTCAGGTATTTGTAACTCAATTGTCATCTGTGTCGGCTTCATGCACAATGTTGTATGAGCTGGTTCATATTGTGTCGCTGATGGCTGTTGATAATTTATTTATCCAATGGATCACAGCAAACTGGATCAGCTTACGTAGCAGATTGTGGCGATGGTGTAAGGTTGCTCGCATCAAAAATATTAGGTTGCGCTGGAAATACCAAGCGCTCCTCTTCATTCCTGGCCTTATGACTATAACCAGAGCATAAAGAAAATACTATGTTTTGTTTTGCTGTATGAAAGCTTTGGGCCTCTTTTGCAACAAACTGTGTGCCAACAGATCGTATATCGCAAAGCAAAGATTAAGTTATACAGAAATATTATCATCTAAGATTCAGAAATTGCCTCGCGTAATACAAGTTTGCTACCAGCCTTATTAATTATTTTAGAAGAACAACATACTTAGCTTCTGTTTCTGCAGAATCACCCTGTCATCCCGTGAACATTTTAGCACTCTTTAGCACCACAATGTTGTTTAAAATAATCACATCGCACTTGGCTACGATAAATCACTCTATAAATAAGTACCTCTCAATGACGCGAGAAACGGTTCTGTATATTAGCCATTAATTTGCCGAGGTATGACGAGGAAGTAAGGTAGCAAACTGATTGACGTCTTCGAACACCACAGCCATATTTCAGCAAATGTTTGTTATTTGCATTTCAAGCAGTTTCAGGCCAGCTGACTGACCTTGTTTATGTTGCACAAATTCAATTACTAATATTAATCAGCTTTCCTTTAGTTCTGCCCTGAATTAATATAGCATGAATTTCATGGTTTACCTCCTTTAATGCCGTTGAGTATCGCATTCTCTTTTCTGGAGTATATGATTTTAATGACAATAACCCACAACATCAGTGCTTTGAGAACCGACACATTATCTGAATATATGTTTTATTATCTCTCTTAAGCAAACAAGTGAGTGCGATACGAGGCGTAATAATTGTGGACATAAACTTTCGTCTTGATTATAGAAAGAACATAAATAAAGCAAGAAAACTAAATATGATTATCGATCAAGCCTCGTCGGAATCCATTGCCACATTAACATTATATAAGTATTAATATGTCGACCATACATTCAGGCCCACATTTTGATCCTCCTATTAACTGGCATGTGAACGCTTACATGGTAAAAATAGGACAAGTTTCCACACGTCACAGACAATATTGTCTCAGAAGGGGGCATTGCTAGGTGACACTTACTAGTAAATGCTTCAATCTATTACTTGGGTTAGACAGAATCTGTAAAGCCTTCGTGATGTTTGTTTTTTAATAAGAGGGGAATTGACAAAAAATATGTTTTGCCATGAAGAAGGTCACTGCTTTAAAAACGGTCACACAAGGAGTACTCAAGTATTCACTGACTATCAACGCCTACGTTAACACATATTTTGTAACTCCCCATCATTAGGTTTACTCATGCATCTGATGCGAGTAGAAAGCCATAATCTCGATCATATTATTGGGCTGCAGTACCCAAACGCTTGTATTTAGATATATGCCAGCACTGTCTTCGATAATATACTTAACCGAACGCCTGCCTAGCATTTATGTAGGTTTAAGATAAAGACGGCTCTGTGATGCACGTCTGCTTTCGAATCCACTAGGCAGTTTAAAAGATTCACATTTTGCGCGGCGCTAAATAACATTGAATCAAAACACCTCACATATCTGGTCGCTGCACGAGTTTGTTTTCTGACAAAACACTAAACACACAAAAATGTCTCTCGTAATGTGTGTGTTATGAGCCTGGGGAGAAGAAGAGGTGCTAGTCTGGTTCGTTTGCTATTCAGGCAACGTATAGCCAACAACTAGCCATATTTTTGGTTGCAGTTTGCTAAAAGCAGATGGAACAGTTTTCTTATTGTCGCTTAATGATGCGGTCAAACATGGGAAGCTTAAAACGTTGCTATTTCAATTTTCATATATTACGCCCAAAATCTAGTGTGATCCCTGTAATGCATTATAAATAACATTGTATCGTTATTGTATGATTACAATACAATAATTCCTAACGATAGAAGCAAATGTACACGGTCGACAGCAGCCGTGAGGGACTACCGGTTTTATGTAGTGTTTTCACTCGACTCAATTTATAGTCAATTGGTTGTGACCATTGGCAGGGCACCTGCCCTGGCATCCATCACCATAAGGTCTTATTTGGTCGTTTTTGCGAATCATAAATATTCCATTCGTCAGAAAGAGGCAAATAACTTGCTACAAAGCTTACATAACGCGTGTAGAAATGATTTACGGACGTTTTTCAACTTACCAAAATGAACTGCATATAGGTCGAACAAACGCAATATTTGACTATCGAATTGGCTATTCTACTCTAGATGATGCATCAGTGGAAAGGGATGTATGTGTTATAATTGAGCAATCATTCAATGGCAGCTTACCATGTAATGCAGAAGCGGTAAAGTGTTCGGAAAAGCATATGCACGAGTCGCTCTAGGAGTGTTTGTATCACTTCATATTGCACTCGCTAGGCCTTATCTGGAATATGTGTGACATAGATATATCAGAAAGAGTTCAAAGACGTGTTACTAAGCTCGTAGCCGGTATGTCTGACTTAGGTTACGAACAACAACTGCTCTTGTTAGGACTGACACATGGTGTCACGTGAGGACCTCATACAATACGATGGATTGGATATTTGCAGTTTTAATCAGCTTTGCAGGGCTTAGAACTTAAGACCCCTGGTACATAAGGACACCTTGACAAAACATATGGCCAAGACAAAATTAAGAAAATCGCGTTTTGGCACCATGGATTAGTTCACTTGTCAAAATATATAACTAGTTCACTGAACCTCTTAAATAATCAACGGGTTTTAATTAATGATTTCACTCGACTTAATTAATAGTCAATTGTTGGTGACCATTGGCAGGGCTCCTGCCCTGGTATCCATCACCATAAGGTCTTATGTGTTCATTTGTGTAAATCATTAATATTCCGTCTTCTGTCGTCAGACCACTTCATCAACAATAAGGTATTTATCAATATGGCAGTTTTATTGCGCTTATGCATTACAGGATGTTTTTTATAATGTAGCATGAATATAGATTTGTAAAGATTCATTAGGTTAAGTAAAAACTGATTATTTTGATTATGGGCAGGTATCATAGCCTTTATGAACTTTAATTAATGCGTTAACATATCAATACCCCAGGAAAATTATGATATTGAAAAGCAGGCACATAGAGGACCATCGCACACTATATTTTATATACTGTGTCACAATTGATGAATGATATAGGCTAACGGTTCACATATGGTCGGCAGTAAGGTGATGAAAAGTCCAAATGTACAGGAACCGAAGTATACATCGGTAGATTTCTACTGGATCGATTGTCGTTAGCTAAGTTGAAAGTGCGCATTTACTGAGTGCCATAATATTCTCAAATACATACTTTTCGAGAGCAATTTTAATAATTGAATCATTATTATGATTTTCTTGATTTGTTGCAATTCCACGCAAAGTTGTGAGTGACACTGGGCCGCAATTTTCATGCCATAGCTTTAGGAAGTTCGCTGTACATTATGCGTTTGAGCTAAGTACCTCACACCCTATGTATCTTTAGCCAGTTAGTAAGACAGAGAAGGTTGTACAAATTGTTCAAACATTGTTTGAAAGCTAGGGGTAGTAGGCGTGATCTAGATTGAACACACTTTAAGTACAGCACAGATGCGCTAGGAATGAGGTAGGTCACCAGAACAAATGTTAATGCCAAGAACATTGCCTGTGATAAATGGTAAGAAAAAACATTGATCATTGGAAATGGGTCTGGAAGGACTAGTAAAGAAGCATGCACTGAAGTATGATTATTGCTTGCCTCTTTTTTAAACTGCATTTGACATACCTTTTAAAGTGCAAGTAACGTATATTTTCGAATCCCTAATCAATGTGTTATTAGGTGTATTTCAGCCTGTGAAAGACGTTTCCGACAATATTTTCGTCCATAGACGTCATTTTGTGGGGTTTTTTTCAATATTTCACTCGATTTTCCGGACCGTTTTGGCATATGCGCAAAAAACGACAGCCATTGGCTCCTGAGTTTGTGACGTCATATGTCACCGTCCAGCCGGATAGCGCAGTCATTTTCTCGTTTGTTTACATGGGAACTGTGGTAGGTGTGAGCATAATCGTATTTTATACAGTCATCTTGTACATCATATACCGCAACGAATCACATCATTTCATGAAGCTTTGAGTACTTGTTCGCCTAGAATATATTAAATTGTTATAAACTTCTATTATGTAGTGTGAAAACGTCAATCAACGGGGACCGAGCGATAATACAGGAAGTGCTGGAACACATGTGTGCACCTCGATTTCAGGCCCGTTTAATAGTTATCAAGGAGCGAAATGTCCTCGTCTTCCTCATATACAGACAACTCCGGAAGCGATGAGCTGGATTACAGCAGTGAGTGTTCTTCTCACCAAGAAGAGGAACTAGGAGCCTGTGGGGGAATACAGCCATACAGATTTGAGCCTCCAGCCAAGACAAGGCCTGCAAATTCTCCTCAAATAGAAGAGGACTTGAGCCGACTGGGCAACAGCACTTGGTAATGGCACATTTCAGTCCAAACAATCTCCAACCGTTTGCAGATATTTTTCTCTTTATTTTACAGTTGTCCTTAAGTCTTGGTTCAAATCATCTTTTCATTCATGTTTTATGTCATTTGTTTTGTGTGTGTGCTGTATTACTAGTTATTCATTGTAATTATGCCCTGTACTAGGTGCTCGTGTGGCTCATGTGGGCCAATGCTTACAGTAGCAGAGAGTAAATGCTGCCAGGAAATTCCGCAAGTTCGCGAGAAAGTGAAATCTATGGGTGTGTCCTGTATAACAGCACACCCAGGATTTGTCTCAGGGTGCCTGTGTCCCTGGACGCTAGAAATAGCTTATAGTGCTTACATCCAGAGGTACAAGAAGAAACATGCTACTCAGCATGAGTGAGTATACTTAAAAATGGTCTGGTTCAGATGATAACTGATGAATAATATTCATGTACTGAATGAAAAGTTGTAAATATCCCTTTATATTGCAGGTTATTCCGATTCACTGCATATAGGCAGTTGGTACAGTGGTGCTGGGGATATTTAGGCAGACATCATAGAGTGCCACTGCCAGCTTGTGCTGTAAAAAAAAATTAGAGATGTTTTTCCTAAGGGTGAATCAGTATATGTTGGTTTTAAACTGCCAGCATTGGAATAATAAAGGGACAAAAAAGCATTATGTGTCTTATTCTGTTATTTACTTTGCTCAAAAATATAAGAACCTATAGATGATACAACACACAGATGACAACCAGCTTCAAAATTCAGTCAAGGGCGGTCCACCTTATATATTATAACATATGCATAACATGATAGGAAGCATCAATTCCTAAATCATGACATACCTGCAGGGCATCTTGTTCCTGTATCCTGTATCTCATACAAAAGATGTTGTATCACTCAAATAACAGTATGTTAACAGAAAATCAATATTTTTTGCAGGATATTTTATCTATCCTGTATCAATCATCATGATTAAATTTTGCGGGTACATTATACAAGCAATGCTTATACAATTCTGCTCACAAATACCAACAATGTCTGGTTCTTATTCACTTGTCTGTGATAATAGAAATGGCAAAATATATACACCAGTCCAACATATATATATTTACAAGATTAGTTCTCAGCAAGCCACAAAGCGGAAGCATATAGCAGTTTTTGAGTTTCACCAGAGCTTAGCTTACCTAAGACCCATTTAACATTCAAATCAAGACTTTAAGCCATACATAAGCTGGATGATTAGAAAATAAAAATGGTTAATATTGTTGTTTAACATCACTTTCAACATCAGAGGTCATATTGTGGTAGTTACCTCACCAATGATGTTTAAGACCTTTGATATTGAAAGTGAATTTCAACCCCAATATTTACCACTAATTTTGTAAGTATGATGATAAGGAATAGTTATGTCCTTGTGAACTTGTTAAGAGACAGGTAAAATTAAATGTTACAAGCTTGACTTAGCTGAAGCCAAAGCTGGGAAATAAACAGAGCTTAGATATTACTTGTAAACGAGAAAATATCAATCGACCAACCACCTAAATAATGCTTCTACCACCTCCCCTCCCCTACCTCTTCTAAAGAAGAAACCTCTCCATATGCTGCCTCTCAGCCTTGTCCTTGTCAGGGTAGTCATACATTTCAGCAAGTGTTCCTGGTTCATTGGCCCGGAGTTCTGCAATGGAATTCTTGAGCAGGGTAGGACTAGCCGAGTATTGTTCAAGAAGGCTCTGCATCATTCCCTCTACATACCCTGCATAAACATACACATAATTGCTTTTATCTTGATTAATACACAGGAATTTACAGTGGGAGAAGACCTATTTTTTCATAAAATAAAATGATGGAGTTTTAAATAAGCAAACCATATGTAGATGGAGTTTTGTCTTTGCGTATTGTGTACTCCCCCTTCTTGAATTTGGGAAATCTGAGAGAAAACCGCGGTCTTCCATTTCTTGGTCACAGCCTGTAGTCTACCACTGTTGTGGTTGAAGTGTAGAGCAGCAAGACAATACCTTGAAAACATAGCCGGTAGAGCAATTCACAATTTGATGGATAAATTTTGAGGTTGAAATGTTTCATGTGTCCATATTTAAATACATCAATGCTCAAATACCACAAACAAAGAACCAAGTGAAAAGGTGAAATGTAAAATATATTAAGGCAGGCCAGGGTACACAAACAATTTTGTAAACATAATTACATATCAAACCAACACACCTTGCATACTGACAGAGCCACATGAAACCAGTATGTTTTGATGTGCAAATTTGATTATCAAGCTATGGAAAGCCTCCAGAGTAGATGTTTGATATAATGGTGACATCTTGACGAGGTCTTTGATTAAGGCCTTGGAAAGGATGACATCTTCTAGTAAATCACTGGCTTTGCTGTGTGTACCAAACAAGTTCTATTATATACCGACTCACAAAATACCATTCATGAATACCATTTTCAGACTTCATTCTTAAATTTGCTCGACTTATTTTTTTTGTTTTTCTAAAATGCCAACATTTACCTAGTTCCAACCATTGTTTTTGCCTCTCGGCTCCAACAAGCGGTGGATGTTCACACTGAGGGTATATTGGACTGACATGAACATGGAGGTTACGAATGTGGTTTAGCAGTGATGTCCACATGGCCTCAACCATATCAGCTCTAGCTACTCCATCAGGTACTGAATGACCAGCCACATAGTACACATGATTTATGATAGATTTCTTCCATAATACAATGTCTTCACAATCCTTTTTCTTCCCCAGTGCATCAATCTTTTTTCCAAGACCTGCAGAAATTATATAGAATCAAATAATTTATTAGCAGTGTTTTATATCTCACTCAGTATTTGTATTTTCCTTTATTAACATTTAGTTTAAGTTAAATTAACTTAAAAAACTCTTCCTAATTTTGATGGGCATTCTTACCTTTGGCTACATGCCAAATGTCAAAGTAGTGTTGGACACCAGCGGCATTTGGGTGGTTGTTGGTGAGGTCATCACGGATGTACTATTTGATACTCTTGTGCCTGTCGGTGATGATGCAGTCCAACTGGAGTCCTTGGTCATCCAAAAGAAATGACATGCTTCGTTTGAGGCCTCCAGCTCACAAGCATTGCTGTTTGCCACTTCACTGCTCTACATACAGGGTTAATATTCAAATTTGTAAGATATATAACATAATGATTTATGCCAGATATGGAACTTGTTTGAGCAACAACTCACCTGAATCAACTTGATGTCAGCTATTTTGTTGATGCGCTGCTCGATGACATTATAGCCGCCATATTTCGCTGAATGCCCCGGGCTATCACAGCGACCGTCACCAGAAAGATGTAGACCACCTGGCATTGATTTTAGGGTAGCAATGACATCAGCTTGTTCTTTTCTCCAACTGTTGATGGCTATGGGGATGAGGTAATCTCTCTGGTGGCGGAAATATGTGTTTCGGCTCATAACAGGGACCTTGAGAAAATTGAAGAGCCTTAGCATTTGCGTAGGGAGTGACCCAGAGAACAAGATGGCAGCTGACAGCAGCAAATTTCCAGCAGGCATTTTACCTATGAAAGGTTGACTGGCCCATGTACGCATAAAGTGGCAATTCTGGCATACCTGTTGCACTTGTACCAGAGTACCAATTAAAATAATCACATTTGCCACACATGGTCAAGTACAGATGGGACATGATGTGAATAATTCCAGCAGTTGGCTTTCAAAGACTAAAAACTTCCTTTCATACTGCATGTCAGCTGGTCCTGTCTCTTTCAATGATCTGAAACATATGAGAATGTGACTGCTTCTATGGTAAAATTAGCACTCTTGTCAGCATGGATGCATGTCAACCAATATGGATTCAAAATGAATATAGAAGGCTTACCAGCTGAAAACACCTCTTACCTGTCAGTGACTTTGTCAATACCTATCTCCTGCAGGGACTGGTCTGATGGTTTGTAATCAGAGTCTCTGTCCTCTTTGATTGGGCTTTCCTCTAAGAATGGCAGGGGGGTGCACCCTTTGATGGAGAGGAGATAGGTGGTCCATATTGAGTTGATGCATCCACCATCACAACGTGCTTGGTGCCAACACCTGATGCAAAATTAAGTGCAATTTTGCTAATATGTTCAAATGTGTGAGAATATGTCATATATTGCTGATTACCATTATTTTCTTACTTTTACTCCTGAAGTGTGGCAGCTGTGTTTGTACGCAGGCCGACTTGTAGAATAATTCACCTGTAATGGGTGGCTTACTGTCAGTGGATACCTGAACATAACAAATTTCATAAATGCATACCTTTCACACGGCTGGCCATTTATTATATACAATAAATAATAATATTTTCCAATCTTGCAACACTGCCTCTTGCCAAATATTAACCAATTAATGCTGATTCATTAAATCATATAAAATAATCTTTTATCGCAGTGGAACTGTTAGGAATCTGTAAGACATGACTGACTAAATACATACCTCTTGCTCACTTGATTCTTTATTAACATGAACAGATTCCTTTTTGCTGCTAGCTGCCAATACCAAAATGACAAACAGTGATAAAGATAAGGGGTTCATGCAGAAGGGGTTATCCACTCACAATAATGGTTCTATATAACGCACCCCATTCTCCAAGAGAGAAAAACATTTTTGTATAAAATTTTTTTCCATGTAATTGAAATTTTGCTTGATCTTCTTACCCTAGAAATTTCCCGTTTTGCCAATGCTCTACTCTTGCGGCCTTTGTTGTCATCTTGGTTATCCGACAAGGGCCGCTTCAGTGGGTTAGCATCCGGGGCTGTTGCGTGGATGGTTGGGACAGCTGTCGGCTCAAGAATTCGCCTTGATCGTGACATGCCCATTTCAAACTTTAGCCGGTCCTGGTATGACTCTGGAGTGAAATGTGCACTGCACAGAAATCTCCTAGAGGTTGCGCTTGGCACATCAAAGTTTGCCCTCTTGGTACGAACAAAGCGCACCCACAATTGTTTTCGAGCATTTTCCTTAGGAAAAACATGCTCACTATGTCCTGTTAGATGCGAATTATTGCAGAACTGGGCCTCACATATTCGCACCATGATGATACAGACTGGAAGACATAAGGGTAAAGTTATATGAAGCAAATTTGACAGTAGGCAAGGACTGACTCACTGAGCACTGGCCCTGGGTATCGCCCGAGGATTGTCTAAGACAAGTGCAAGCTACTCTCTGGCAATCATACATCTACATATGGCAGCCTGACGAGACAAATCTATATGTTATCTGTGGAACAGCCTTATAAAACTTGAGCCGCCCCACGCTGATCACTACCGGCCATGCCAATTTTGTCATCGGGCAAGTGCAAATTCTGTTTTCAAAATCAGTACAGAAACATAATTAATGAAATCTAATTCGACTATCATATGGGAAATGTAAGGATGAGTATACTTACAGATTCTCAAGAAACGATGGACACAAAAACGCTGATGAGTGTCTATAAAAAGCGATAAATCAGTACGACAGCTAGTTCGCGAATAGGGTTGATGAATGAACACCGACGAGACCCAGGGACCGAAATGTAGAAGTATAAAATGCGCACAAACCGGTAAACGAAATGGGCTTTGATTGGTGTTACTAAGGAACAAGCGTACTGATATATCTTTCAGTGTTTGTAGGCATGTCACTTGTGCCTATCTGGGATGGATAAATTACGCTAAACTGTATTAATCTGAACAACAATCGACGCCTTGTTCACCCGCTTATGCTATACAAAGAATTAATTTCTGTTTTTATTAAATTTTTGTTTGTACTTCGATTCCGCATCAATCGCTTGCGATAAACATAAGCGTATGTCATAATTCCAATCGGCAATGCAAAATTTGTATTATTGGACCTTCTCTAGAAAAACAATTATATTATATATAAGATATGAAAGAGGGTAAAATGTACAGTTGCATGGATTGAAACTCCCCGCGGGTTGTTAAAGTCACAATGCTTCAAACAAGTCCATTATTACCTCATACCATACACCGTGGGTGAGGGACGCGCCTTCCATGCACGTAAACAAATTATCTAGAAAACGAGAAAAATCCATTCGGAAGAATACACACGCAGCAGACGAGACCGCTAGTGCTTCAACGTATAGTATCATTGCACTGGTTTTTTAAACATAGCATGGCACACTGCAGACAAAATGTAGTCAGCATATATCAGTAGCACATACAATGATACCGAATGAATGGGGGAGGGACATTACACACAGAAGCGTAATTGAATACTTCATGACCAATATTACGTCGCGTAAGCCACTAACTTTCATCATGCCACATTGCGATCGCCAGCAAACTCATTGTTCGCATAAGTGAGTACACAAAGATCTGTTTAGGTTACGGCAGGTTTTTTAACATACCCATATTCAGCAGTGGTTATAGTTGGTTGACTATGGGTTACATCATCTCGAAAAAGATTGCGATCAATCAAACATTCAAATGCTGAATAAATAGCCATAAGATTCTTGTAGCGCCCTTGCGTCATAAGTTCACATAAAATGATAAATCATTGCTTGCTTTAGCAGCTCTTATCTCATTAAAGAAATAATGTCACACTAAATGTCCGTGCGAGATGCAGATTCTTAAATGAGCAAATTTAAATGTATGCTGCTTACGAGCCGCCGAATGTCACATAGATTGAAGCTGCTGTCAAGCTACAGGCCAAATTTACAAGCATACGGCTGAATATTGGTACTGAGGCGAGGCTTTCAAAAGTACGAGATCAACTGTCAAGTTGATCATCTTTATTAAGGACAGGGTGATTCAGTTACGCTGCGACAGTGTTTTATTTGTCTCTGTTAGCTGGAAATTGAAATAATAGGCATATCTAATAGCCGGTGAACAAGCGCAGTTGCTTGGAATGTTTCGTGTAAGGCAATAACAACATTTGGCCATTTGACGATCAGTGTAATAATGGTGGGTTTATTATTATGGTTTATTTACTACAGCCAAATATCCAGTTGTATTCTGTATGCAATGGTTAAGCGAATGAAAAAGGATGAAATGCAGTATTTTGTTGGGACTGATCAGATATACAAGATAATGCCTCCCGGATAGTTTCTTTTTCGTTATTCTCATAGCGACAATTAATTTGCCTAAGCCCCAAACTGCAAGTCTACAATAGACCGATTTAAGTCACCCAGATGACAGCAAGACAACGGAAAGAGCGAGAACTATGATGTGGATTGAACAATACAATTGTTGCCCATCATTGATATTGATTAAAGCTATCAGTTATGAAAATACGGTAAATGGTCTTTGGGTTGATGTTTTTATGAATAAGAGTTAATATCATAATATTCCGCCAACCAAGTATTCGGTTCTCGAATTTATATAGTGATTTGGATAGCATCTATTCCATTAAAGCTCGACGATATAATGCAATAATCCATCACATTGGTTTTGAATGATGCGTATTGCATTCCAGACCACCAACTTAATCAGCATTGCAGGCGGCGATTTGCATGCATTTCGCTTACCACGATGAGTAATATGCGCCCGCACCTGGAAACTTAATTAGCGGTCCCCAACCTATCATTACACTCATTCATAGGCTCGGGGCACATGTGGTGCCACTATTTATTGTGTTAAACAACTTATCACTCCCCAGCGCTGGCGAGGATTGAGAAGCAATAAATATTCCATTTGGTTGATTGTAGCAAGCAAACGGTTCTTCCAATTTTCCTCCCACTATTCCATCATGGTGTCGAGGAGCCACGCCGCATGTATTCGCACGGTTAGGAACGAATGGCAAATACAACTAAATATATTGTTATGGAGTAAACGTAATAAGGGTGTTACTGCCAAGGAGCTTATGGGAAGACGTACGAGGAGAGTAATCTTGTTGTGATATACAATCGGGGTCAATACATCTGTGTATCATCCGTTTATGTTAACCGTCTACAACCTGGCATCATTTCGCATCTTAATGTTGTCTACACAACGTACCTGCACATTTGTAGAACACAACATATCAAGGTTTTACAAAGGCCAACATCGGTGTTGCCAGTATTTGATTGACGACGTGATAGCAAAAGTTTCCAGAACTGTACAATCTGCCGAGCGTGTAGTACAAGCTAGTCAATATCAGCAGCGGACCGTCTGTTTCAATTACAGGATAGAAAAGAAAACGATTTTCGTTGAATTGGTGTTGGAAATAACTCTATGTGATAACATATGGCGGTATGAGGTGCTCACTAGATAGTAAGCGTACAGTTTGCTGGAACTCTACGCTAAATGGTGGTGCCCATATGAGGCTCGCTTTTCATGATTTATTTGGAAGATTAATGACATGGATGGCATAATCATACCGCAAATATGCGACTAAGACTGTCCATTTAGTAAAATAACGATGCAGCTTTCGTGCATAAATCGTGGCCCAAACAAAACATTTAGCATTAAGGCAAAAACTAATGAAATATCGCCGCGACAAAGGCATCCTTCAATGACCAAACCTAAATAATAAATTACTGCTACTTGTTATAATCATGTGACACTAGGTTACATTGTACGTGACATAAACAAAACATTTCGCAAAAGAGCAAAGCCTTCAGAAAGGACATATTTCCGTGAACTTATATTAATAATTAATTGTTGCCTCGAATTATGTTCATGTGGCACCCGGTTACCTCATCATTTACGTATTTTTAGCTACAAGTTATATATTCCATCAGTGCCTCATCAATTGGGTATGATAAACACATTATATAAACCATTCAGCTCAATTTATAAATAACGGGAACGACACATGCATTATACTTATTCCTAACGAGCAATGCGTAAGAGTAATTTACGGCATTTCATACGCCACAAATTATTACATCCCCAGAGAGTAGCTGCATAAACCGATGCCAGCTCATTGCATAATCACGGGATGTACATTTTGATGATTAGATCGTCATACCTTTATACAAATTTAACATTTAAAACATATTTTAGCCCCACGGATCGTGTTCATTTCCGTTTTGAATGGACACCCTTAAATCGAGACGAGGTTCTGTACGAGGCAATATGCACCAGTAGACAGTAAGCTCACATTTGCTGTTCTCAGATATTTTACATGGCATTAGTGACATTCATTCGAGCTGATGATGCAAATTGCACAAACGCCGAACATTAAAACGCCAACTTACGTAGTGTCTAAATTCTAAGTGAACGCGTTGAATAAGGCGTTATATGATAAGAAAATAGAAATCATTAAATTGGTTGAAGCTTGCTATTTACAAGTAGGCTTTTATGTGTTAGTAATCAGCTCCCCAAAACCATGCCAGTTATTGGCAGAACTGGTAGATCTTTCCGAATCAACTTACCAAGCAAGCACATATGGCATCATTTGCAGATCAATTGAGCATAACTTTGCTTCCACACGACTTACAAATGCGTGTTGGGGGCCGTCGGTTATGTTAAGCAGAGATAATACTGCTTTATGTTCTAGCACCAGCCAAATAGAACGACAAAATAGCCACTTCGACACGTTAGTTGCAGAGCGCTTACAGGGAATCAATGCATTTGCATTGAGGGTCACATATGTGGTTATTACAAGAATAAACAAGCAATCGTACAGCTTTTCAATCTGAGCATACTGAGGATGGCCTGGTTTGCCGCTGATGACCTGTATTGAACGTTAGTATTGATAATACATGCTTATTGAAATGTCATACGACGCATTTGGATGGAGTGAACAGTGACTGCGGCATAGTCGTTAGACGCTGAACGCATGAGAGGAGTGGGCATTTCTTACTGTAGAAGGTTTAATGCATGTCCAAGTGAATATATCAGTTGTAAATATATAAGACATGCAAAAGACCACGGCATATAAGCACATAATTAGTATCTTTGGGGCTCTTGCTTCCTTCGCATTGCAATGAATATCAATGGTTTAATTTGTGATAACAACTATCGATTGAAAAATGGTTGTATCACTCGAATATCTAGTGTGTCGATTGATGATATAAGAGCCATCACAGCAAAACACATAATATTGGTAAATTGAATATATACAGCAACGAGTGGATTAGCAGATAACCGGTGGCAAGGCATGTCAGACGAATAAAGCAGTCATCGTACTGGACAGGTAAGCCGTTAAACTATTCATACAATGAACTCATTTGCGGCCGCATCAGACACAAAAAGAGGAATCTTATGTTTTTCGTCCTTCCTTTAGATTTAAGGAATAATGATAATAAAATGCAATGATTGGCACATTCGTTTTTGCCATTGGGAATGGTTGCAGTCATAATCCAGTTGATGAAAGAAATAGCATGTTTCTTTGTGTTCTGAATGAACGAGCAACTATCCATCGCCCCTAAGATGTTTTTTCTTCCACTTGATGCTGCCAGTCAAAAGACATGCGGCGTTTAAGATTACGTGAGCCTCCGAGAAGCCATTCCGCATAATACTCGGCAAACGACTCAAGACAAGAAACCAGTAATCAAGCTAAAACCACACAACATTAACTCCATTCCGAGTTTAAATCACTTTCAATGTGCCGCGTTGTTGCAACAATAAACACGTTGACTAAAAGTGATACATAAGATAAATTGCGGATGTTTATTTTCCTCTGATCGCCCCAGTCAATTGATAAAATATATTTAACTGATTGAAATCTAGTCAAGGTCCCCTAGCCTGATGGCTGCGGGCGCTGTTTACATGTTACTGATGTTCATTAGACTCGCCTTCAGGTCTAGGGGACCATAATATCTTGAACTGGACAGGCATCCCAGATTTGGGATGCTCCAATCACAAGCCGTGTCTCTCAATCACTCTCGGGTACTTTTGAGTAGTTGTCTCTCATTGGTCAGTTCTACAATTTCCGAAGAACTTGTCCAACTGGCCGAGTTTATTTTTATGAGCCGGGCACACATTCTACAACACTCCGATTTGTTGTTTCACGCTGAGTGGCACCGTTAATCACACATTCGGCGAGAGAAGCAGACACACAACTGGTTCTTTTTAACTGACTATTACGTAAACATACTATCGTGCAGCTAAGCGATTAAAGCGCTTGTTGTGGTGCCAATTTGAACTTTTGAGACGCCCCATAATTCCAGAACACATTCAATGTGTTCTCATTGGCAGCAGACCACTACAATGTCCAGACGTCACATAGAACCGAGGGTGAGTATCACAAGCCAGTACCATGAGCCAGACACGTGCAGTTAAGGTCAATCCGGGTCACAACCTTTGCGTTGATTGGTCACGAAGATTAACGAACGTGTCTAATGAATATTCGGAGGCGCCACTTTTAGAGCTGGTCGTGTCGTAGACTCAAGGGCGAAAAGCGTAGCGGAACCCCTTGAATCTGGGACGCAGACTAATTGAAATCAGTCATTAGTTCGCCTATCTGACGTTTCAGATGCAACTCTCGTCAGATTAGAGCTAACGTCTTTTTGTGGTTAGCATAAGAGCAAATGGTTATAATTTGTAGTTTTGCAACTTTCCGATACCGAATATAATTGATTCCGTTGATGTGTGACTACTAACTGTGCCATTTGGGTTTGAAATGGTAGATTGTTTGCTTGTTATGTTCATTAAGGACACATTCTTGCCCGGTAGAAGGATTGACAGCTGGTTGTGCGTGCATGGCAAACTGGACGTAGTTGCTAATGGCAGTATAAATGCGGTGGTAGGGTGTGACTTCTGACAATGATCCAATATTGGCGCGGAATCTTTTCCTCCACTACAGGCTGAGAAGCTATGCGTGCTCTTTCATAACGTGTTGTCTTGTCGAACAAAATGTTCCGTTGGAGCAGAATTAAGACTTGTATTGAATTTAAGCTAGGCGCTGTGTTAACATCTTATTTCTTAAAACAAACACCTTCTCAAGAAGGACCGCTATGAGTACTGGGCTTATACCCCCAGCAAGCGACATGAATGCAGCTCAGCTGTACCGGCGGATATGTTTCCGATTCTGAATAATTCGGCCAACTAACCTACACCTGCTTGTACATATACATTCCATGCTAAACTGCAATCATGTATGAGCGGCGATTATTTATATACAGGTTGTAAGCTATGGCGACATTTGCTCCGATATCCCCACACAAGCCATTAAGATAATTCACTAAAATGCTCATCAATGCCATGTGCCATCTGCAGATCTTCTCTGAACCACGACATCAGTTGAGGTGGCTACCTTACTAACAACCATAATGAATGAGATACGACCAGCGTTTGCCGCTCAACAATGCGCCTGGTGTTATAATGAATTAGCCATGAATGAAACATCGATTTTCTTCAGCCAGGACCCGAAATCTATATTGATAATATAATGATGCCTTTCGGGGTGGGTGCCAAGGGTCATGCACAATAACATGCAGAGCTATCTAGTTATTCGTTATAATGGCACCAATACCACAAGAGTATATGCCCGCGCATACATATTTCTGCAAATAGAAATGCTCGCAATTAGGAATGAGAAATTGGTGCATCACTTCTTTTGAATCGCTATATATAACTCGGATGACCCTATGAGGCATTTGGTATGACGTAATTATACACATATAACATCACTTTGATTAATCTCAAAACTCACTACTTAATGTGTTGGTTATATATATATATAGCTGGAATATTGTAACCAGCCATCCTGTTATGCCACACGCCAGTACCCTAATTCATAATAGCAACTAACCGGAATGGTTATAATCATTATAATGGTGAAAATAGCGGCACCTCGTTTCCTTTTAAAAGCTGTACGTTATGATTCTGCATAGCTACCACAATTAAGCACTGCTTCTTGAACCGGATGAACGCTATCTAAGTGGTTATGCAGCGTGTCAGGCTTATGGTTTATATTGTTCACAATAAATGTTTTATGCTGGCAAAGTAACAAATTGAGCTCAAGAACAATAGTGTGAAGCATTCTATGTGTATAAAGATTCAGTTCCAGTTTTACGAGCATTTATAATGGGAAATAAATCCCAACCTCTCATTGCATGCATATTGTCAAACAATTAATCGAGTGCAAGAATCGTTACAAACGAGGCAATTGACTAGGGATTTATGTAACTTGCAATTGTATTTTGCACATGTGTTTCCTGGTGTCCTGCTGTAACGCATGTGTCAGGAATTTCTATTCAGAAAACGCTTTATATACATTGCGAGCTTCAGATAGTGATAGCAATCTGGCTTTTGCATCAAAATGGTGAAGAAAATTAATTACTACAACATTAACTGTATTCCAATTATGTGATGTCAGGTTCAATGATCAGAAAAGCAACAGTCACAGGCTTAAAATATTGGTTAAGGGATAACATTGCTTTGTAAGCATAATCTCTTTATCATAATAGGCCCACCCAAACCCTCAGTGTCCTACCAAATTATATTTGGTCGTCAAACAGAGAAAGCGAGCAAGCTAGCAGAATAAGGCACGCAATATGTGAATAAGGCACGCAATATCCTCATCGTTGGCAGATTGTTAATGACGTACAATGCAGCCGTTTCTCCACGTTAATAAATAGCATGTGAGCTTGAGAATGAATTTCAGAACAACCTCCCATGTATTAGCATGCTAGTATGTTTGTGCGCTCAATTCCAGCATATAAAAACATAATCACATTCGGCGACATGAATGCACGATCCTTGAGTTACTTATGTCCGTGATATTTGCACGTACGATCACTGGCACTGTTCACATTTAACGACTGATATTTATGCACAAGGACAGTAATTAATGCTTTATCAGCTATGTAAAAGTTGAGTTGGCATAAACAGCCTATGTGGATAATACGGAGCGCGTTAATCGGGATGTTGGTTGCAAATCAAAGTAATTGTTCAGTTTTCAAAAATGTCACATTACTAACTTATGTTGGCATGTTTAGCGATTCCTAGGACAGCATTGTTTCCGCCAAATCCATTTAGCATATCAACTGATTAGGCGGGATAATTATCATGCAAACGGCAAATTTGAAGTGATGCATGAGGCTTTTACACTTGTCAGCATGTGTTTACACCAGAGAAGACACAACACAAATACATTGTATGACTACGGGATAATTACTGTTTAAATTATACGCAACGATTGGATCGAAGCCTCTGCCAACCAAAACGTGTCGAATAAATGAACATTTGGCGGTTCATTTTTAATTATCAGTAGATGTAAGACTGATCACATGTCATAGGCAGCAGCTGCATTGTCATGGGTTAACGGAGCTAGGCAATAAGCAAATATCATTTGAAGCGCCGACACATTATTGTCACCGTATGATGACAAACAATACGCCCTTTGATATTCCAGCATCCGCATCTGCTATCATCAGCAACCACATAAATAAATGGAAATTTGTTCATTGAAAAGCTGGGGATATGTAACAACGAACAGTCTTATCAATCATCCTAATATATGTAGCGACCTATCGGATCATGCATGGCTGTTTTTCAGGCAAATAAGATATATTGTTAGATGTTGTGAACAGCATAGCAAATGACTAAGTTTTTTCATTGCTTCACCGCCATAGTCGACAAGTCACAAGCCCATCAAAAGATGGAGCTGAATTTGTACAGGCGAAGCCGCGCTAACATACACAACATGTTTGACATAATGTATGCAAATGAGAATATAGGTGCATTGAAAGATATAATTGCCGATATCTTACTGTGTCAGGATTACCTGATCGTTAGGATTACTTACAACAATTGAAATGTACATGTTTGCATATTTGTCGGTAGTACTCTAAAATTCTACTGTTTTGTGATGTTAATGGCATCTAAATGGTCGTGATATGTCACAGGCGGATCACAATCATGTGTTCTGTATTAATGCGGTGTCGCTATATGCAAGTGATTTGCCACCTTCTTGACGTATTAACTAGCGAGCCGTTTGCATACCATACCGTTACTGACAGTATTACTAACTGGATACAGAAGTTCCCATAAGACATGGTACGGTGAACAGGCATATCTTAAGTGCGATTGTAATACGAGACACCATTTTTTCGTTTGCTTTGCACAGTAAGCCATTAGTGCACAGAGCTAGCGAATATTGGTTACCAGAGACCTATCAATATCCATTACGACAGAGCGATCGAGGTTGGCTCCTTCAATTTACAACCTACACGGTAATCATGTATGCCTCGCGTGTTCGACTTTCCCAAACTCGCATATTCTTTCGGCATAATAGCTACTATTTCGTGTTAATGACTTAATCAAACTGAAACACAAAGCCTCTTCAGTCTCAGCATTTCTTCACAGAACTAGATGGTTAAATATAACTGTACGCATGTATTATTGTATTGCAAAAGCTTCCGAGTCGCCGTTCTGTTGGTTATCGCCACTTATTCATTCATGCCCGTCGCTGTTTAGAATGATTAATATAAAAGAGTGAGCTGCAAAAGGTCACGCACCTTGTAAAGTATAATTAGTATCGGCGATTGCAAATTTCAAGATGACAAGTGATATGCATTTGCAAGTATCACAATAATGCCTTTCCTTTTTCGATTATAATGCGGCTTCTACCTGATATTATTGCAATATTGTCAATGGGGATTTTGCAATAGCCTTGCAAGGATCTCATGTTTATGTATTATATAAGGAATCCGTTATGACAGGATACTGTGTTTAATATCAACTGGGTATTTTAACCATTACATAACCAATACGATGGATGCTTGTCGAATGCCTTAACATTTGACGTACAGTGCCAATGCACAGAAAGCAAATGCGTTCCTCTATTGAACTACCGATATGAGCGATGGCAAATATAGGTATGGTGAAAACTGTTTAAAACTGACACGGTAATGTAAGAGGAGTTCCGTCAACTTGAAAGCAAACAATAGTGGTGCCGTTCCATGCGTCATCATTATTTAAACACGCGGGTTAAATGAATATTGGATTGTAGAGAAAAATGCCATGAAACATTGCACCACTTGAACGTTACTTTGTGTTGCAAACAGCCGACTGTAATGTAGGCAGATCATAATGGTTTGCTTAACAACACATCTTGCTGGCATATGCACACGCGTAATTAAATAAATGCCGTACTTGACAAGCAAAATGGGGTGCGAAGATCAATTGAACAATGGCGAGGGTCATTGAAAGTTTCAGGGTACATATTGACGAATTACGCCCGCCGTTTTTAGATATTACAATGATACATGCAAGTGTTATTATGCTTCACTGTGATGAAAATGGAACGTGTCACAGATGATGCTAGCACAAAAAATTAACTTGCTGGGAACGGATCGACTGGTTGAATAAATAGTACGCACTCAGGTTAAATGCAGATAGCATGATCTTTGTTGCGGAAATTGCATAGTCTTTGACATCTGGTATGCTTTAATATTTTGGACTTAATAGCACTAACCAACAGTAAGGGTCGCGATTTGGATGCTTTTAACAGGTCAAAGATGTAAACACATACAGTCATAAGACACCGATCTTCATGAAAGAGCCTGATGAATTAGTAACGGCAAGCGTCCAGGAGTAAATTAATTGTTGTTGTTGTTGCAATAAAAATTCAGACGCATTAGCTTTGCAAATTTTCTTGGAATAAAATGTAAACTGAGAGCTAAATAGCTATCTTTGAAAATCGCCAATACCTCCAAAACCGTTAACATCCGGCGCGATGCATCATACTGAAAATACATGCTCTAATTATTTGCTACAGCCATGCCTGTGACGAGCTTACACCCATACCCATATACAAGAGTCCGAGAGGTGTGCTACTGTGACAAATCAAATGGCTCATGGCGCTTTTTTGTGTTTGGAGAACCTGCTATTTTATGATATTAAACAAAATTATGGCTACAGAATGCACATAAAATTCGAGTATTATAGATATTGTAGACATTTAAAGAATCGCAATTATCACCTTTAAAAGTAAAAGGGGGAATCTTGATTTAATGAGCTGCATAATTTACCACCAAACCTTGCGTACGAATAGGCAGGAATACAGGAAGCTATCAAAGTAAACAAAGCGGTAACCACATATCAGTGTATATCAACACGGTGAACAGAACATGTCATACGCTGAAGCATGCAGCATGTATATACAATATTTCCCTGCGAGACGAATTTTATTAACAACCTGTCAATGTCACCACACACTACAGTAGACGCAATACGCCCAGGCAAGCACAGCGACCATAGACCAATTAGTACCCATTTAGGCAGAGAAGCAAGGATAGCTATTGTAAGGCGGGTCACGAAAACCGTTGTAACTAGGCATACCGCCCATGCTTTGATGCATTACCAGCTCTCTATGTCAAAAGGAAAGTGTTTAACTGGAATTTACTGTTTATCAACTCCTGACATCAAGAGGAGAGGCTATTTAAGCAGTCAGGTAGTATTCTTCCACACGTACATCCTCAACGACGACTTGGCACAAATGCCGCTAATTGTGACTAATGCGAAGAACACAATGCAACGAAAAGAACCAAGTGCATGGCCGTTAGATTTTGCACTGCACACTGTTGCGTTAGGGAGCGTCGGTTGAAGGGGATATTATCATGGCACATGTTACTTATCAAGGGTGACTTTGCGACATGCTTCTCTTGCATCATGATTATTCTCGATTATGATATCTTGATCTGACTCAACGTTTGGTCTCCATCCAATGCTGTCCAGGATTTGTATCCATATATTTTGCAAAATGGAATGCACTGATGTTATGGCAAATTCATCACATGCAGCAAACACCTTTGCAATAATGAACATCTCGGCACACGTATCAGCCAAGCACGAAATAATACATATGTTTCAAATGCCCTTAAAGAAGAAAACGTACCAGTCAGGAATCATTTTCGCTTTCCATAAAGTTCCCATCAGAAAGGTGAATACGAAAGAAGAAAATCGTTAAAGGTTTGAAAACATGTGCGGTGATATGTGCATTTAACCGCACCTCGGGAGGTTACTTGTACTGACCCCACCTGGGTTAAGAAAATAATACATTCCAGGCCTCTCGAGGATCAGTTGAAAAAGAATACACAAGCTGTCACAGGTTTTGACAAATCATGATCTGGTTTCATGGTAATGGGAACACGAGCTTTATTGAACTAGCATCTGACAATAACGACAATGATCTTTCTTAGCTAAATATCTTCAAAACAGACATGCAGTATATGTAGGTGTTAAGAGGTACAAACATAGCTGCTGGATGTTTTAATGATTCAGTCTCATCGAAACATGACCAATTCGGAAGCTGCCAAACATGAAAGCAATCAAAAGTGATTCATTGGACTATTCGACGAATCCGATCAGTGGTGTACACCCCAAACGGAAAACGTTAAACAAGAAAACGAGATGACTGTAATTTGCCGAGAAAGCCGCTATAGCTTCTTACAGCCTTTGAAAAATTGCGATTCGCTTTGTTTCGTCAATCGAACAGATTCCACTGCCAAATGATGCAAATCAACCTTGAGGTTTGGTTATTTATTAAACTCTAACAACTGAAATCGCAAATAGTTCTTGTGGTTCGTCATCGCAATAATGGCATATCAGCTCACTCGTACGCTTCTTTCTTGGTAACTATTATTGCCAACAAGGCAATGGCCGAATTGGTGTCTGGCTACAATCCTTTTGCAAGACTAACTAAAATACAAAGCGTCTCAAGATAACAGTTCTTTCCTGTATTTATTTGGCTCCCCAAATTTATGATACTATATTGGTCACACCAATATTGTAAAAGCGTAATCTGTAAATATGATACTAATTGTCCTCTGCTGTTAGCTAATCACGCAATAATATGCATATTGACAGCACCATATTTGGACTTTTGACGTACTGTTTGGAAGAAGATGATAATGCGGATGTCAAAGGTGAGCTTCGCTAAGAAGGGCATCAAGCCATTATTGCACAACTGTAAGACATATTCAGTCTGAAACCAATGATATACGTGTCTTGCTTCTACAATATGTTGATTGATATGCTCAATAAATTGACTCACAGGTATTTGTTATCCCTAAGATTGTAAACTACGATACCCAAAGCCTATAATCATTGCTTCATGTGGCATATATTAATTCACTACAATTTCTGAAACGCTAACGGGTCGATATGAATTTGCAATAATCCTACTTGCAGTCATATAAAAGAGTAACTTAAATTGGGTGTTCCTACCTGAAATGTTTTCCTTTCCTTTCTGCATATAGTACGGTATTTTGGCGTCAAAAACCTGTCTTTAACCTCAAGCCTTCTTCAAATATGTCAAGATATAGGTCCCGGAAAATAACCCACAAAACCGACATAATATCATAGAATTCATATATCTGTTGGTCAATAATATACACAGCCAAACAATATGTATCTTGACAATTATCAAAAAAACGGAGAACTGGTTAGATAAACTAAGAACCTCGTGCAGTACAATTTAAGGCAACCCTTATAATACACGATCAAATGTTACTATCCAATGCGTTAATTAAAAATGGGGAGGGTAAAATACAACCTCTTATCAAAGAATTTCTTAAGTCAGCATTGGCATTTCTTCACAGTAACATTCAAGGTTAAGATTTTGATTGAAAACATATGTTCCTATTCCACTATTTCAAAAGAGAGGACTAGATGGAGGAGAAAAAGTACTACACTAAGGCAAGCAATATCAAAATTCGGACTAATTGAGCGTGAAGCTTGTCCATAGCGCTGGATTAAAAACAGGCAATGCTTCAGCTTGATCTTGTAGATATATACAGTGAGAACTTTGGAAACAATTATAGCTGAACTGATAGATGTCTGCAATTAATAATGTGTTGTAGGCCGGCTGAGCTACGTCGTAGTTTATAATACAACCTGGAAAAAAGACGTATTCGGGTTTTGTCAGCCTCTAGCTATTCACCAAGGCAATGAATTGCTAAATATTTTAATGCAACGTTGCCATTGGCAACTAATACGTAAGGATCAGTAGTTGGTGCATTATAAATGGCTAGACACAGCATAATTCGCTACAATACAAAGACCAAGGGCATACTATCTGGAAGACAAAGAAGACCGCCTTAATCGGGTTGTTATACATCAACGTTGTAGCTGTATATTCCAAGAATGTAACAATACTCACTTATGGTGATGTGTTAAGAGTTTTTTCATGGTAGCACGGTTGTTGCCTTCTTTAAATAGTTTATCAACAGATCAGGTATATAAGTGATTACATAAACGGCAGAATTAAGGTGATGCAGAGATACGTTTGCCCATGTGTTCACGCGTTATCAACGGCACATGACACAATATATAAGCAATGTATGTCAATGGTACAATTACTGCTAGCACTGTACTTAAAGTTTATTATCTATTTTACATTGTGCATGCGGCAGATGGAGGTACTATGAAAATGTCGGTATTTTCTTATGAAAGTTTAAGATTAAGACGTGAGACGTCTGCATATCTGACGTTGAATGGTAGTATAAACGAACAGGAAGACAAGTTGCCATAATTCATAGAACATGGTGATGAGGCGAATTATAAGTGAGATTGTAATGCACAATACCGCTTCTGCGTCTGCCTCCCACTGCAAGTCACGAGGGCCCATCGCGGACTGGACACTCAGGGTAACAACCTCAAAATCATGGTATGCACACCTGCCTCTCATGAGGTATTTCGCGTTTGGTGAAATAGAAAATTACCTTTTCATTTGTACTAAATAACCACATATTTCCATCTATTACCTCCCATAAATAAAATAACTAAATATTCATTGCCTCAACACCAGTGCAAACGCATACTGTAGTCAATCTTCGCCTGTACCAAAATGTTATTTCGTCTTGATGCAGACTAAATTGGACTGCTGCTATCGTTATTCAGAACTATGCTCCTTCCATTCCAACAGAGCCCGCTTATCATCCATTAAAGAAAACCATCTTGGTGGTTGGTGGCCGGCAAGGCATGGCGTATCGGGAAGATTCAGTCTGGTCCCTTAAGCGCTATCATTTCTTCTTGACGATCTTCAGTGTTAGCAACAAAAACAGCCATATTGCCCGTTTCTGCTCTGATGGATCACAAATGTCCCCTATAAAGACAACTCATGAAGTGGGCGCATCAAGTTGAATAATTTGCGTCACAAATAGTGGAGTAGCCAGATATTAACTTTATTGTAAAATTGTGTTTGTTACAGTTCAAATGGAAAAGGTCAAGATAGAACATGACTATATCGTATATTGTCAAGTTGATCAGAAACTTCCCTCCAAAATCAATATCCATTTGTGGTCATCGATACTGAACTACAAATAACAAACATTTATCAGTATGGCTGTCGAGTCAGTCCTGGTCCAGTCACGCTGGAAAACAGATCACGATGCTTTCGCTCCCGTCGAGAGATATATTTTTCGTATTTCAATCCTAGCTTGCATCTGTCTAATTAAGCTGAATTCTAATTTATGTTGAATCTACGATGAGTGACCCTGCGTTCGAAATATAGACCCGACAATAACCGTAACATATGGGCATAATAGAATATGAACTTTCTCTGGTACCCGTTATATGTATGACCGCGTAGTTTATATGCTATAGATGGTCTCTTGCCTTTGGTCACTTCGGGGGGGGGTGCTTTCGAGGTACCGGTTGATGAAGAATGAGACACGTTAACTTTATATTTACGACCTTGCTTTATTCTATATGATAATCTGGCACGCTCGTGAGTTCCTTCTCCGAGTGTCTGTTTCGTGGGTGTCTCGGAGTGTCGTCGTGTCTTGGTTGAGTTCGAATGTGTGTGTGTGTGAGCGGAGCCTGGTATTTATAGGGCAATAGATGTAAGGCACTGGTAGCCAATTTTGAGTGGTATGAGGGCAGCTTGTGCGTATCTGAATATGCTGGCATTTACCTGTATTTATCGCTGATTGGATTATGTAACAAAGACGGTATCTGTTGACAAGCGCTTTAAATTGGAGTGGGACCTGTTGATAAGGTAAAGTGTTAATTTGGAATAAGGGCCACCGAACATGCGGGTCTGAATGAGGGTCAATTTTGCTTGTCCCAACGTGCCGAAAACAGAGGTTGTAAATAAAGGTATCTGAATTGTGGCGTGCCTTGGGTTAGAGTGTTATGAGCGTGAGTGCGAGCAGATGGTGTGTGCGCGTGTATGAGCGCGTTTGTGGGGGATGATATATGCAAAGTATGTTATAAGGCCGTGCAAATAAAAGATATGCTGTTTTGTGTATGATAACGCGGCTCTTACCTGACGAATGAAGGTTTGAATGGTATAAACAGAGATGTTGCAAATGAAAGCCATTCACAATTAATCACGCATACAGCTTCTCAATCCCGATCACTAACCTCAGCAACACGCAACACAATACTTATTGTTTAACTTTGCAACAAATAACGGTACAATAAGAAGTCTACCTAAAACGAGGTATATATTATGTCACTGTGATCGTTATCATGGTGATGACGGTTATCATGAGAATGCTCATGATAATTATAACCCTTATGCTATGCCACTATTGGCCAAGAAATCGACTACATCAGCCATTATCGTTCGATAAAAGTGTGGTTTCTACATTTCCAGGACGCATATTTGAGTCAAATTCACGCAAAAATGTTGCAGGTGAAAAACAAAACGAAGAAAGCTCGGCTAAAATGGTGATTAGACGCTATTCCGTGCAAAGTTGTATTTGTGAGCGTTTTTTTGAGGCGTTTATCATTACTGAGCGTGCTACTGCTCAGTAGTTTTAAAGCAGCGTTTTGGGGCCTGCAATTCCATCGATTACATTTATTATAACATTACGTATATTTCAAATACCTTGATATATTTAAATGAATAACAAATGCAGCAGTGTAAGGCCTTGGCAAACTTAGCAAATGCAGCCAACATCTTAGTAATAATGAACACCCGGGCGATGACAACTATGGCCAAAACGCGGACAGAAGATGCGTTCCAAAATACTCAGACAGATAAAAGCGCATTTTTCAAGAGTAAAAGTTTGCTACTCGATATAATGTCATTGAACGGATCGACCTGGGCGCACTAGAAATCTAGTGCATGATTTGATATATTAGACAGACAGAAGGACCATGTTGAATGTCTATACGTAGCCATCTTACCAATTCTCACGAGATGAGGAACGGAGAACGGGCTAGATCAACCAAATAATTTATTATAAGCTAAACCTTAATTAAAGACTTGCGTGGTCAAATGTTACTACTTACTCCAGTGTATTAAGAAAGTGCAAAATGGATCAAATACAATTCCTTCGATATCACAGTGCGGCAATAACATTCATTCCATTGGTTAAAATAATTCGATCATATTTTTCTATTCTAATACAACAGGTAAGCGTAATAAAAAGCAAGCAGTGCGTGATTAGGACAATACGGTTAGCATAGTTCATTGTCCATGTTTGAATGCAGTGGATATACAACGGCAGCTAGGTTCATTCGGCAATTTAAACAAAGTAATCCAACAACTAAAGCATGTGGATCTATGCAATGAAAACTGTGGTACACTTAACAGCAAAACCTCTTGCATGATGACACACAAGCGGACGCATGCACGCACTTATACATGAAAACAACCTAGGGTGTCTGAATGACGTCGCGGTTCATAACATGTAAAATCCGAGCAATCAATGGCTACATATTTAATACTAAGTTGCCATTGGCAACTCATGACTGTTGTATGAATAGCTAGCATATTATGAATAGATAGACGCAGCTGAATGATCAGAAATGCAAAGACCAAATGTAAAATAACTCGACAATGGTCGGGCTGTTGAGCACCAATGTTCGAGCAGCAATTTTATGAAATGTTATATAACCGACATAGGGTAATGGCTTTTCCTAGTCGAATAACTTTGCTCCAGTCTAGATTGTTTTGCTCATCAGAAAAGGCAAGATAATTATGACACATACGGCAAAAATTGAGGTGAGGCAAAATTTATTTTGACGTACTTTCCAACGTTTGCACAATCTATATGTATAGTCTGCCAATGATAAAAATCACTGCCGAGACTCAATTGTATAACTATGTTACAAAAAAAGCGTCAAGTCGTTGCAGACATACCAGTAGATAAATGTAAGATGAAGAAGACGGTATGTAATTTTTAATGAAAATAAACATTTTGTACCCCTCCATCGTCATATAGAATTGCAAACTGCTTATTTTGAGGATCTTAAGCACAGAGCACTCGATTTACCATATGATGACATAGAAAATTGCATTTACACCATAGGATAACACAGAACACTGCACTTAAAATATGATGACACAGACCTTTAATATTGCAGCTCAGTAAGTGGCTCACGTTTTTTACATTGAATATGGACCCACAGGTTTATGCAAGAGAATTGTGTGAACAGTTGTCAAAGTGCTCATAGACTCTAGACATACATTACGTATATTGTTCTGAAGCGAAAACTTATGTGAGCACCCGAAATTCACCATTCCTATTCTGCAATGGGCGAAAGCTTTTTAGTCAAACACTTCAAAAGTGCTTATAACATTGCATTGTTTTTGGGAAAAAGGCTGTACTTATGTGCGCAACAGTACTCATGGCATATAAGTAGATATTTCTACAGTTGTCTTTGCTATTCATTTGTTTTATTTACTTTTGTGGCACTTTAATTGTCATCGTATATTAACGTTAGATAAGATTTCAGATGATCATTTATACATTAATATGTCGATGTAAACCTATCAATCATCTACGGGCAACCATAAATTTAGACCAGAAACATTTGCATATTGTACCGTAAATGAGCGATTTGACAAGACAAAACATAAGTTGCCATAAGAAATATTGCATGGTTAAAATGCAAATCAGAAGTGCTCGTGCGATGCATGAAACCACTGTGCGTTTTAATCCCACAGAAAGTCACAAGAAATACCAAGATAGCTATCTACATCAATTTCGTCATAGATACGTTAGTAGACTCCGCTAAGTCACATCAAAACCATAGTTTCCAGGCATGCATCTCATGAAGAATGTATATATAAATACCCATATACATATATATATATACATATTGATATATATGGAAATAATTTGAATATATATAGATACATATAAGTGCATATATATATATATATATATATATATATATATATATATGTATATGCATATATATATATATAAATATATATATATATATTTATATATATATATATATATATATATGTGGATACATGAATATATGTAGATATAAATATATATATAAATGCAAATTGATTAGTATTTACATATATATGTAAGCATATATATATATATATATATGCTAATATTTACATCAATTATATTTATATAAATACATACAGGTAAAAATAAATATAGGTATATATATATATATATATATATGTATATATATATATATATATATATATATAAATGAATATTTCTATATATATACATATGTATATATATATATTTATATATATATGCATATACATATATATACATATATATATATATCAATATTCTAATATATATATAAATAAATAGATAAAAGTAAAGATATATAGATAAATATAAGTATGCATATGTATTTGTGTATGTATATGCATATATATATTTATACATATGTTATATATAATTATATATATATAAATATAAAAAAAAATATATATATAATGATATATATATTTATATATAAATATATATATATTTTAAAATATATATATATATATGTTGAAATATAAGTATATATACGTATATATATACAAATATACATATGCGTTTTTTATGTAAATAAATAGATAAATATAAGTATATATATATAATTATGTATGTATATGCATATATCTATGTATGTGTTTATACATCAAAAAATATATCGAAATATAAATACTTATAAATATATGTATACATATTTTTATATATAAACATATATATATATACATTCACAATGATGAGTATGCATATATATATATATATCTAAAATGTATATACGTATATTTATATAACATATATATATGTACATACATGAATATATAGATATATATATACATATATGTATATATATACATATATATATGCATATATTTTATATATACATATTTATATATATATATATATTTATATATAAATGCATATATATATATGTATACATTTTTATAATATATATATATATACATATATTTATATTTATATGTATGTATATATTCATATATAAATATATAAATTATAAACATATAAATATTTATATATATACCACATATTTATAAATATATATATATATGCTTACACACATAATATATATATATATATATATATGTATATATTATATAATAATGTATATATGTATATTCATATATATACATACATGTTTATATAAATAATGATATATATATATGTATATTAGTTTATATATATACGTATATTATGCATGTATATATAATTATATATATATATACATACACTTTATATATAGATCTGTATCTATAAATGCCTATAGATATATGTACAATATTTAGATACATATATTTATCCCATATGATGTAGATATGAAGTGGAAGACAGATATATATATATATCCGACATGAATATATAGATATTATATACTACAGATATAAGGCATGTAGAGGGGGGAAAGAGAGGACTATATTAATCGGGTTGTTATACATCAACGTTGTAGCTGTATATTCCAAGAATGTAACAATACTCACTTATGGTGATGTGTTAAGAGTTTTGTCATGGTAGCACGTTGTTGCCTTCTTTAAATAGTTTATCAACTGATCAAGTATATAAGTGATTATATTAATGGCAGAATTAAGGTGATGCAGAGATACGTTTGCCCATGTGCTCACGCGTTATCAACGGCACATGACACAATATATAAGCAATGTATGTCAATGGTACAATTACTGCTAGCACTGTACTTAAAGTTTATTATCTATTTTACATTGTGCATGCGGCAGTAGATGGAGGTACTATGAAAATGTCGGTATGTATTTGCCTATGAAAGTTTAAGATTAAGACGTGAGACGTCTGCATATCTGACGTTGAATGGTAGTATAAACGAACAGGATGACAAGTTGCCATAATTCATAGGACATGGTGACGAGGCGAATTATAAGTGAGATTGTAATGCACAATACCGCTTCTGCGTCTGCCTCCCACTGCAAGTCACGAGGGCACATCGCGGACTGGACACTCAGGGTAACGACCTCAAAATCATGGTATGCACACCTGCCTCTCATGAGGTATTTCGCGTTTGGTGAAATAGAAAATTACCTTTTCATTTGTACTAAATAACCACATATTTCCATCTATTACCTCCCATAAATAAAATAACTAATATTCATTGCCTCAACACCAGTGCAAACGCATACTGTAGTCAATCTTCGCCTGTACCAAAATGTTATTTCGTCTTGATGCAGACTAAATTGGACTGCTGCTATCGTTATTCAGAACTATGCTCCTTCCATTCCAACAGAGCCCGCTTATCATCCATTAAAGAAAACCATCTTGGTGGTTGGTGGCCGGCAAGGCATGGCGTATCGGGAAGATTCAGTCTGGTCCCTTAAGCGCTATCATTCTCTCTTGACGATCTTCAGTGTTAGCAACAAAAAACAGCCATAATTCCCCGTTTCTGCTCTGATGGATCACAAATGTCCCCGTATAAAGACAAGACATGATGTGGGCGCATCAAGTTGAATAATTTGCGTCACAAATAGTGGAGTAGCCAGATATTAACTTTATTGTAAAATTGTGTTTGTTACAGTTCAAATGGAAAAGGTAAAGATAGAACATGACTATATCGTATATTGTCAAGTTGATCAGAAACTTCCCTCCAAAATCAATATCCATTTGTGGTCATCGATACTGAACTACAAATAACAAACATTTATCAGTATGGCTGTCGAGTCAGTCCTGGTCCAGTCACGCTGGAAAACAGATCACGATGCTTTCGCTCCCGTCGAGAGATATATTTTTCGTATTTCAATCCTAGCTTGCATCTGTCTAATTAAGCTGAATTCTAATTTATGTTGAATCTACGATGAGTGACCCTGCGTTCGAAATATAGACCCGACAATAACCGTAACATATGGGCATAATAGAATATGAACTTTCTCTGGTACCCGTTATATGTATGACCGCGTAGTTTCTATGCTATAGATGGTCTCTTGCCTTTGGTCACTTCGGGGGTGCTTTCGAGGTACCGGTTGATGAAGAATGAGACACGTTAACTTTATATTTACGACCTTGCTTTATTCTATATGATAATCTGGCACGCTCGTGAGTTCCTTCTCCGAGTGTCTGTTTCGTGGGTGTCTCGGAGTGTCGTCGTGTCTTGGTTGAGTTCGAATGTGTTGTATGTGAGCGGAGCCTGGTATTTATAGGGCAATAGATGTAAGGCACTGGTAGCCAATTTTGAGTGGTATGAGGGCAGCTTGTGCGTATCTGAATATGCTGGCATTTACCTGTATTTATCGCTGATTGGATTATGTAACAAAGACGGTATCTGTTGACAAGCGCTTTAAATTGGAGTGGGACCTGTTGATAAGGTAAAGTGTTAATTTGGAATAAGGGCCACCGAACATGCGGGTCTAAATGAGGGTCAATTTTGCTTGTCCCAACGTGCCGAAAACAGAGGTTGTAAATAAAGGTATCTGAATTGTGGCGTGCCTTGGGTTAGAGTGTTATGAGCGTGAATGCGAGCAAATGGTGTGTGCGCGTGTATGAGCGCGTTTGTGGGGGATGATATATGCAAAGTATGTGCAAATAAAAGATATGCTGTTTTGTGTATGATAACGCGGCTCTTACCTGACGAATGAAGGTTTGAATGGTATAAACAGAGATGTTGCAAATGAAAGCCATTCACAATTAATCACGCATACAGCTTCTCAATCCCGATCACTAACCTCAGCAACACGCAACACAATACTTATTGTTTAACTTTGCAACAAATAACGGTACAATAAGAAGTCTACCTAAAACGAGGTATATATTATGTCACTGTGATCGTTATCATGGTGATGACGGTTATCATGAGAATGCTCATGATAATTATAACCCTTATGCTATGCCACTATTGGCCAAGAAATCGACTACATCAGCCATTATCGTTCGATAAAAGTGTGGTTTCTACATTTCCAGGACGCATATTTGAGTCAAATTCACGCAAAAATGTTGCAGGTGAAAAACAAAACGAAGAAAGCTCGGCTAAAATGGTGATTAGACGCTATTCCGTGCAAAGTTGTATTTGTGAGCGTTTTTTGAGGCGTTTATCATTACTGAGCGTGCTACTGCTCAGTAGTTTTAAAGCAGCGTTTTGGGGCCTGCAATTCCATCGATTACATTTATTATAACATTACGTATATTTCAAATACCTTGATATATTTAAATGAATAACAAATGCAGCAGTGTAAGGCCTTGGCAAACTTAGCAAATGCAGCCAACATCTTAGTAATAATGAACACCCGGGCGATGACAACTATGGCCAAAACGCGGACAGAAGATGCGTTCCAAAATACTCAGACAGATAAAAGCGCATTTTTCAAGAGTAAAAGTTTGCTACTCGATATAATGTCATTGAACGGATCGACCTGAGCGCACTAGAAATCTAGTGCATGATTTGATATATTAGACAGACAGAAGGACCATGGTGAATGTCTATACGTAGCCATCTTACCAATTCTCACGAGATGAGGAACGGAGAACGGGCTAGATCAACCAAATAATTTATTATAAGCTAAACCTTGATTAAAGACTTGCGTGGTCAAATGTTACTACTTACTCCAGTGTATTAAGAAAGTGCAAAATGGATCAAATACAATTCCTTCGATATCACAGTGCGGCAATAACATTCATTCCATTGGTTAAAATAATTCGATCATATTTTTCTATTCTAATACAACAGGTAAGCGTAATAAAAAGCAAGCAGTGCGTGATTAGGACAATACGGTTAGCATAGTTCATTGTCCATGTTTGAATGCAGTGGATATACAACGGCAGCTAGGTTCATTCGGCAATTTAAACAAAGTAATCCAACAACTAAAGCATGTGGATCTATGCAATGAAAACTGTGGTACACTTAACAGCAAAACCTCTTGCATGATGACACACAAGCGGACGCATGCACGCACTTATACATGAAAACAACCTAGGGTGTCTGAATGGCGTCGCGGTTCATAATATGTAAAATCCGAGCAATCAATGGCTACATATTTAATACTAAGTTGCCATTGGCAACTCATGACTGTTGTATGAATAGCTAGCATATTATGAATAGATAGACGCAGCTGAATGATCAGAAATGCAAAGACCAAATGTAAAATAACTCGACAATGGTCGGGCTGTTGAGCACCAATGTTCGAGCAGCAATTTTATGAAATGTTATATAACCGACATAGGGTAATGGCTTTTCCTAGTCGAATAACTTTGCTCCAGTCTAGATTGTTTTGCTCATCAGAAAAGGCAAGATAATTATGACACATACGGCAAAAATTGAGGTGAGGCAAAATTTATTTTGACGTACTTTCCAACGTTTGCACAATCTATATGTATAGTCTGCCAATGATAAAAATCACTGCCGAGACTCAATTGTATAACTATGTTACAAAAAAAGCGTCAAGTCGTTGCAGACATACCAGTAGATAAATGTAAGATGAAGAAGACGGTATGTAATTTTTAATGAAAATAAACATTTTGTACCCCTCCATCGTCATATAGAATTGCAAACTGCTTATTTTGAGGATCTTAAGCACAGAGCACTCGATTTACCATATGATGACATAGAAAATTGCATTTACACCATAGGATAACACAGAACACTGCACTTAAAATATGATGACACAGACCTTTAATATTGCAGCTCAGTAAGTGGCTCACGTTTTTACATTGAATATGGACCCACAGGTTTATGCAAGAGAATTGTGTGAACAGTTGTCAAAGTGCTCATAGACTCTAGACATACATTACGTATATTGTTCTGAAGCGAAAACTTATGTGAGCACCCGAAATTCACCATTCCTATTCTGCAATGGGCGAAAGCTTTTTAGTCAAACACTTCAAAAGTGCTTATAACATTGCATTGTTTTGGGAAAAAGGCTGTACTTATGTGCGCAACAGTACTCATGGCATATAAGTAGATATTTCTACAGTTGTCTTTGCTATTCATTTGTTTTATTTACTTTTGTGGCACTTTAATTGTCATCGTATATTAACGTTAGATAAGATTTCAGATGATCATTTATACATTAATATGTCGATGTAAACCTATCAATCATCTACGGGCAACCATAAATTTAGACCAGAAACATTTGCATATTGTACCGTAAATGAGCGATTTGACAAGACGAAACATAAGTTGCCATAAGAAATATTGCATGGTTTAAATGCAAATCAGAAGTGCTCGTGCGATGCATGAAACCACTGTGCGTTTTAATCCCACAGAAAGTCACAAGAAATACCAAGATAGCTATCTACATCAATTTCGTCATAGATACGTTAGTAGACTCCGCTAAGTCACATCAAAACCATAGTTTCCAGGTATGCATCTCATGAAGAATGTATATATAAATACCCATATACATATATATATACATATTGATATATATGGAAATAATTTGAATATATTTAGATACCTATAAGTGCATATATATATATATATATATATATATATATATATATATGTATATGCATATATATAAGTAAATATATATATATATATATATATATATATATGTATATATGTGGATACATGAATATATGTAGATATATAATATATATATAATGCAAATTGATTAGTATTTACATATATATGTAAGCATATATACATATATGCTAATATTTACATCAATTATATTTATATAAATACATACAGGTAAAAATAAATATAGGTATATATATATATATAATATATATATATATAGATATATATATATATATATATACATATAAATGAATATTTCTATATATATACATATGTATATATCGATATATATATATATATATGCATATACATATATAACATCATATATATATATTATATTATATATATAATAAAAAAAATAGATAAAAGTAAAGATATATATACATGAATATATATATATATATATATACATATACGTATATATATACATATATATATATATTTATATATATATACATATTTATATATATATATATATATAATGGCATATATATATATATGTATACATTTTTATATATATAACGTTATATATATATATATATTTATATTTATATGTATATATATATTAATATATAAATATATAATATATAAATATATAAATAATATATATATATATACACATATTTATAATATATATATATATATGCTATACACACACACGTATATATATATATATGTATATATATATAATATATATATATATATATATATATAATATATATGTATATATATATATTATATATATATTTATATATATATATATCATAGATATATTTGAATATAAATATATATATATATAAATATATATATATGCATATATAAATATATTTATATATATATATATATATTTATATATATATATAGATATATATATATATTTATATATCGGTTACTCGTCATGGAATGTAATGGTCTGCTTTTGGCGCGGTATCGCAACGTCACAATTAGCAACACAGAACATCCGAAAAGCAATTTATTGCAAACCGGTCGGAATAACTTACAGCCTTCGATGCTGCACAATAGATATAGACTTTTAAAATTCACGCAAGATCAAATATAATTGGCAATTAATGTGAATGGCGGAGATCAATATCACAGTAGAACACATTTCTCCATTCAACGTCAGGTTCAGGGTCAAGAGATTGGTTGAAATGATTTGTTTCAGTTCCACTATTCTAATACAAATGAGAAAAGCACTATGTGATAAGGGTAATGTACTATGTGATAAGAGCAATGGTATTGCCTTTGTAACTTATTGTAAACGGTCGACTCCTGTCTATATAAAGGCGGGTAGGTACGGATATTGCAGACGTAGATTGAATGTCACGGTTTTTATGCGGCAGTTTTATTCTTCAAAGTTGCCTGATTCAGGGCCATTTGAAGGACAATGCAGCAGTTTGACTAAGTATATGACATAACGCAGTCTTAAATCAAACACAAATGGTTGTAGGCTTATGCATACACTTATTTCATACAAAACACGACTGAATTCTGCGACTAAACGGTATATTTTTTCCGTCTTATATTGTGCACTACAGCTCTCATTGTTCATATATAACAACCATCACCATCGCTAGAACATTAAGTGCAAAGTTGACATTAACCATGAATTACGATTTGATAAAAACTAGCATATTGTAATTTCCTCGATGTAGTAGCATGGACTACATAGCAAAGACCTAGGGCAGCGCGTCTAGGCAGTGATGTGCGCATTAATCTAGATGGTTTTACAACAATGTCATATATGCAGTTTTCATGAGTGCCACATCGGCGACTTATGGTAAAGCGAAAACGTTTTAGATGGTACTACTCCATATGGGATATCAACTGAGGAGGCTCGAAAATGGTCAAGCAAACTTTAGATTTGAGACGGGGCCTGATGAGTTTGTACCGGCAAATGACACAATCAGTATAAATTATAAGTCCATGGTATAATTGCTTCCGAAGTTCCATTTAATAACTAGGTCGTAAAGTAACTGCGATCTATCATGACTAAAGACCCAGTTGATCAAAAGCAGCTAGGGTATATATAGCAATAACGTGATGTCTTGATAATGAATCATTAGCGGTATTGACCAACTTATGGACCCGTGGCGCAACTAAAGTTTGGCAGACTTAAACTTTCTTCACTTCCAAGGCGCCTAAGGTTTCATGTCATCCACATTACCAATCTCTTCAAAATGTATTGGGCGTTACGAATCATACATGGCGAATATACTGGCTTATCATCAAAACAGGCAGTGACATATGCAGCATTTCGTTTGCACCTACCTGACAAAGCGATATAGTACGAAAGTAGTGCTGAATAGGCTAACGGGTAAATTGTGTGGCCAATTGCCATAATGTATATCAACAGAACAATGGTGAAAGTCAGGGTAGGCAAAATTGCCTTCAGCATATGTCATAGTACGTCGTTGCGGGCGATGTAAGCTGTTTTATCAATGCGCATTGGTCGACAAAATTAATCAGGAACGTCATTTGTAGGTTTTTTTATCAATACTGCGAATGCTAAAGGCGTGATCGTAATGGGAGTAAATAGTTCGTTAGTGCAAATGCAACTTGACGGGAGCCGTTTGATGGGACAAGTTAGTTTAGTTCTGCGTGAATAATTCGTGCACCTCATCACGCAAACATGCAAGCGTCGATGCTGCAATTCAACTAGAACACATTTACATGCGGTTAAAGGGTGCTTAGAGTTTGAGTGAGCCTTAGTTTGGTTTTGTCCTCAATCTCTATTAACTACCATCCACTAGGAGTAGCCATGGATGAATACGCTTGTGAGGATCCAATAATGAACCGATGATCTGCAGATGTGACAACAGCAGAGCCATTTAAAGAGTCTACGTTAATGAAAGAAAATCATTCTATGTTTTGATTTTGAACCAACAATAATGTAGGTTTTTCAAGGACGTTTATGAGAATAAATCAACCAAATCTATTTACTCTTAAAAGCAAGGTTGTAATCAACGGCACGAATTAATCAGTGTTTACCCAAATTTTGCACGCAATTTTCGGTAAGTTTAGGCGCAGTAGACTAACTTCTTATAAGGCCAACCTTATAAGGATTCCATCGAAAAGTAAATAAACAGGCGGAGAAAGATGAACTTGGTTATTTTGTTCATCGTTACAGCGTCGAAATGCAATATGCGCGTTTGATGCAAACATGTACAACCCATATTGAATAATACTACACGTAACAAAAAAAAGGCCTGGTGGTGATCATTCCAGTCTTGATGTCCGATTGTTTTGGCTAAATAACAAGCAAGGAGGTTACTAATGAAAGTTACGGAACTCTTAATGATTTTCTATCTATTCTAATAGCATCTCGTGTATCGACCATTATCTACTACAGTAATATCCATGCTTAACTATCATACATTGGAAGATAAATCATATTTAGTTCATTTTTGAATGACGAAGTACATCTGCAAAAGTGAATGCGCGAGCATTTATGGATAGCTAATTGAGCCGCAGGCTTGCAAATGCAGATCTAAAGCAGAGAGTAAAACATTTCTTGGATGCATATCTTAATTTAGAAACTACATCAGACTAACTTCCTTGGATTACGACGATATTGTGCGCGGCTTGTGGTATGCTTTTTTTAGCCGATTGCTAAATCTTTACAGATGGCGCTCATTAATGAATTGCACAATGAAGGGGCGAAACGCAAATTGGACAATGTAACCTAGTATAATATGAGGCCTTAATATGTTGCGAGTAATGCAGCTTAGGCTTTCCTCGGCGTTGCAAAATATATTTAATACAATCATCAGATATAATAAATTTATGAGTTAAAATAGAAACGACAAAATATATATATATATTCCCGATAGATTGGAACACCCGTCTATGGCACACAAAATACAAGTTTAATAAAACAATGTATATATATATATATATATATATATATATATATATATATATATATATATATATATATATATATATATATATATATATATATATATATATATATATATATATATATATATATATATATATATATATATATATATATATATATATATATATATATATATATATATATATATATATATATATATATATATATATATATATATATATATAAATATATATATATATATGGTTATATATAAAAAAAGAGAGAGAGAGAGAGAGGAGTTAGATATAGGTATATATATGTATGTTCATGGCAATTACTTGCTGTTGGTGCCATTTACATTTTGTAAGGAGCGCATATGCATTATGCTTTGGTGAGCCTGCATGTATTAGTGCACTAGCTTCATGACAGCTTAATACTAGCCATTTCGTAATGTTTCCATTATCTCCCAGGTACTACCTGACAGGCTTTTAGATAGAACGAACTCTATATGCAGCAATTTAGCTGTTTAGTTGCAAACATTACTCCTAACGCATCATGTTTTCTTTTTTGCACACCTGACTATTATATATGTCGGTGTCGAACTCTGATCATCTCGCACATGATAACTTGTATAATATCATGCCAGTGGTGCGCCACATTTACGCGATTAGTATTAATGCTGTCAATGAAGGTGTTAATTTATATTCTTAGAACCTGAACTTGTTGAAATGTATTTACTGTGAGCTCTGAATTGAGATTTATTGTATTATTGATTACTTCACACTCTGCTTTGCCATTAGGTTTGTCATATTGCTGCGAGTGCGATCTTAACCGTGTAGCATCAAAATATGGGGACGGTGATGGCGTGCACATGAAACATTAAGAACGCGCGTGTCTTAGTTGTTAAAAGCGCAGTTTTAAGATTTCATTGAAGTATTAGTAACGTCTTGACATCGCGAGCCACAGCAATTATTAGATCGTGCTTACTTCTCAATATAAATGCCACGTTTGTAAAATGGGCGTATATGTCTTCCAGGTTTGATAACGTTTGTGAGCCTGCGACGGCAATCGCCAGAAATGAATAATTAAGTGTAGGAGAAGACATAATCAGCAGTGAATTTTCTAATTATTCACTATTGCTAACATTTGCTTTTCATACGCAGTAATAATAAAATATTCAATAAGGAGCAAAAAAAATCAATTATGCGTGAGCCGTTGTGGACTTAAATATATCAACTAGTGCGACGACAAAGGAAGCAACACATTTTCGGTTTTACAGTCAGGCTATGACGTTGCCCGCCAGAAAACACTAATAGTAAATGTTCATTAAGTTTTACTTATGTCACTGCGGTATCACGAGTGGCAACATGATTGGCTGTTGATCTGCAGCTAGTTTTGCGACGGGCTAATCGATTTTAATATATGCATATATATTTATATATATATATATATATATATATATATATATATATATATAGATATATATATATATATATATATATATATATATATATATATATATATATATATATATATATATATATATATATATCTATATATATATATATATATATCTATATATATATATATTATATATATATATATAATATATATATATATATATATATGTCTACATATATATTTATATATATGTCTACATATATATATATAATATATATATATATAGATATATATATGATCTACATATATATATATACATATATCTATATATATATAGATTTATATATATATATCTATATATATATATATATATATATATAGTAGATATATATATATATATAAATATAAATATATATATATATATATATATATATATATATATATATATATATATATATATATATATATATATATATATATATATATATATATATATATATATTATATACATATATACATTTTGCACAAACGCGACCTTTGTCAGACAAACCGCCGAATATTTCGCAGACTTGGATCCATGAAAGGATATACCCCAATGTCCGAATAAAGTAAATGTACTTTGTCATTGTACATATTTTAAAAATTTTGGTTTGACTATTTGAATACGATAGTCGAGTTTTATTAACGTACAACAATAATCTCTCTTGAATGATTTCTTTCAAATTTGTACAACTAACCATTCGTTGACATAAGCCGAAAACCTCAATATCTTCCATTCAACCACATATACTTGGACCCAAATAGCTGAAATTATGTTTAATCCTGAGTATTACAAGATTTTGTTAATTTATAAATTTTATTACCGACAACTCTGTTTGTTCGCATGATTCATCTAAAACATCTAATTAGATGACGAAACGGTTCAAATTGATCTCATCTACAACAAATAATATTTGTGTAATCCATAATGACTGAAAATGATATCAAAATTTCGGTATTCCGCAAATATACGTAAATAGGTATGGGCACGAAAGGTAGGGTTTATAAGTATAAACTCGATTCTTCATCATTCGTTGCCTTTAGCAATGGAATGGCGACAGGCAATCTGATTGCGTGCATAGCGCAAAACGATCTGACGTTTATATGTACCGTTGTCACCATTCACATCATCATATGTGCAGTAATTGCTGATAGCGCATGGAATGTATCGCTGGTTGTTGTTCAGGATCCTTTTGCTCCAAAAACATACAATTTAGCAAGTCAAGGTACATTACATCAATGTTAATTTGTGTTACGCGTTTTCTCATTATAAGTGAACCGGACCCGCAAATGATAGCGATAGTTGATCATAAGAAATATCGTTACTAGATTGCAAAAGGATATATAATGCTATATGTGATGACTGCATTCTTAACTACATTGTTTGAATGCGACAGAACCAGCTGATCATATTACGGGCCTCTACTGTGACGCAGTTTGGATTGAAAATTACACAAACTATTAATAAACATACGTGGTTGTCAAAGAAACTTATCATTTGGGGTGGTGAAACAATTACAGCTGATCCCTCACAGACAGACTCTAACGGGCGAAGAAGAGAAGGATATCGATTGCTCTGAAACGTTCCAAATGAATAGAATGGTCACGAAAACAACATCCATTGTGTGGCAGATTGTACCAACACTCAATGTATCGCCACCCGTATGCTTGCTATCCTTTGGTACTATGTAGTTGTCTTTACTAATTCTTGAATATGTTCATCCCGGGTTGAATGTTATTATATATGAATGCGACGTATAAAAAAGTATATACAAAGCGTAATTTTGTATTGTAAACCATATCCAAACCGCCAAACACTCGTTGGCCGTTAGTTAGTTTCTCATTAATTCATTTTCAGATTGTTTCAATCGTACGGTTATAATGCTCACTCCCTTATCAAAACTACCCCTATTTTCAAGTATCCAACGCCTTAATTAATATCCAATACCATTTAAAGAGCGCAGCTGCTTCCGATGCCTAGATGACACGATGCCCTTGTACTTTAATAACATTTGATTATACAAAAATACGATTGCACTCCTGACAACTAGGATGCAGACATTTATTTATGTTTCGTGTCAATCGCATTACGTTAGATATGTTTATGAATGCAGTTTCCGCACAGTGATTGCATCGGCAGAGGATATCGCAAATATCTGTGCAACGCTAAGTGGGAAATTACAAACGATACCATCAATCTCCATTATTCCATCAAAGACGTCTCAAAATCACATGTTTGGTGCCTTAGTGTGCAAATTACCACCTTGATGGACAGCAGCCATACTATTTGTGTAAAAAGGGGCGCCAGCGTTATTATAGGATAAATGGATCATTTAACTAAACTGCCAGCATCAACACCCCAGTAGAGAAGGATAGAATCTGCGAAATACACAATAGATAGTTCGTCCGTAAGAAAGTACGCGAAAGATAATGTTACAACATAGCTTTTATAAAGCTGTTACCAAGCAAATGTACTTAATAATACAGACGTTCTACCATAACAGAAAAAACAACAATTGGATGTCTTAACTAAACAATACACTTACTTAGAAAGATATCCATTCAAGAGGGGGGGGGGGATTTTGTGAAGGCGGATTTGGGTTTTGTGATATCACAATTACAGTAAGGCTGCTTTCTGTGATGTGCAGCGACAACGACTGCTGGTCATGTCTGCAACAGACCGACCAACAGAGCATACACATCGTGGCATGACATGTCAATACGGTATAAGGGATTGTAAAGGGATTAAAACGATGCAGTTGCTCAACGAATTTAATATCATCGTTCATATATACAGAAAACTACATTAACATGTGTACACGTCATGTCGCTCAGCATTGTACGGAGCCATGTTCGAATATCCACTGTTACCTTCTTTGTCATAGTGTTGGGGTGATGAAACAAACATGGATCATATGGCGAAGAGAGATTTAATGTGTCACAATTGCCATCTGCAAAAATGTATAAATAGATGTTTTGCTACGTATGTTCACTGAACCAATCCATTTTTTTCACTGACAACCGTGCACTCTAAAATACTAATAAACAAGCCTTCTCCTTTAAAACTGCTCTTTTGACCTTAAAACTGTGTAATGACAGACTGTTGCAAAGGTTAATTAAAATCAATGGACAACCTGTGGGTGATTTCTGCAGTGTGTGGTTGATAGTGCGGGTTTTATGCTCAGACAAGATATATTCAAGTTCAACAATGCATCAACCGTGATAATATATATCATTAAAATGTGCCTGATAACAGTATACTTTAGGGAGAACGTACCGCATAATTGGTTGTGGAAATTCTGTATACGGGTCATCATCACGTGTTAACTTGATAACAAGGCACAACAGATTTCCGGTACACATGAAGACATTGCAGAGAAATACCAAAACAGGATATTATGTGATTTATCTTATTATGTCAATTGTTTTACATCGTTACCGTGATAGCAATGTATCACTATATATATCAACTATGGGTCTTGTTTGCTCGTTGTATTTAGCAATCAGGAGTGCGTGATAGAAGCAAGACTTGGCTTCATCATCCGAATGCATGAGTTTACAATGTCAGATTCGAGATTGCCTGCGCAGCCATTTTCCACATCTCCATCGCGATTACATAAGGGATTGTGCAATAACGTAAGGGTATAGCGTGAGATGCAGGTTCACGTCGGTTGCGTCAAATCCACATTTAACTACTCAAGCCATTCAAACGCACTGGAATAAAATGGGTTGAGGGGCACATATTTCTGCACAAGCAAGCACAATAGATTTTCGTTTCACATGAAGGAGCTAGCTTTGCAGACAAAAGCCAAAACAGGATGTTATGTGTTTTTTCTTATTACGTCAATTGTTTTACAATGTTACCGTGATAGCAATGTATCACTATATATATCAACAATGGGTCTTGTTTGCTCGTTGATAATTATTAATTTTCAAATATTCATGAGGATATATCTTACTATTTAGTGGACCGCAAAACTGCTTTATGAGCATGCAATGGCGTCTGGTATTTGACGTCGCCAATTAACATGATCATAATCAAAAGCCATTGCTTTGCAGAAACGCCTAAAGGTATCCTCCATTGGATATATTGGTCTAAGGTAGATAATTTAATTCTAGATAGCTTATATTCCAGAACCTAAACACACAAAAGTTCACGAAAGAATGGATTCCTTGATTTGCGTAGGAGTTAAACATCACAGTAAGAAACCCGTGTTGAAAAGCATTGTAATTAGCAATCCAAGTGATAGGATGAAATTGTTACCTGAAGCTTGTGTTGCCCTTTGTTCCTAATGACGTACTCTGCATAACAAAATATCGGCAGAATACGTCATTACATTTGAGGGTCACCATTAATATGCCCGTTTTCCAGTGGGCACAACACGTGGAATCCACGTGGAAAATACGTGGAAAAACTGGTGTAATACACATAGAAACTTCGCGTAAACGGCAATTTGAAACCACGTGGATATAGACACGTGGAAAAGACGTGTGCCCTTCCACCTTAATTCAGCGATACAAAATTTATGTATTCAGGTGGTTTGTACTTCCTCGTTCGTCAACTTAGTAATGCTACAATACAATCATTTTGTTTTTTAATAGATTCGACAAGATAATTGAACCAAGTACATTTATTTCTCAGAAATATCCAACTATTAGTGCTACATGATCACAAATAACGATATTAAACATATTTTTTAAACATTACGAATAAATGTCAACATACAAAGGCAAAGAATCAGTGGAAAAAGGCAGGTTTGTTCATAAATACATTAAACCAGTCACTACATGCATCAGCATCATGAATCTACACAGATATCACAAGATTTACTTTCACCCAAATAAAATGCAAATAATAAAATGTACTTAAAAGGCCACTGAAATGCACAACCGAATTTTTATCTAATTTTGACGATAATTTTTAAGTGAGACTAGTATGACCAAACTCGCAAATTTTTCTGTGTGACGTCACCTAATTGACATAAAGCAGTCAAATTCGTCTGGGTAAATGGCTTTCATCAGTAAACCACTAACCGAAAGTGAGTGAGTTCGATGACGTCTTACAGGAAAGTCTGCGAGTTCGATCGGTAATATCTCGGCACCCAGTTATGACATCTCAGTTATACTAGTGTCAAAATGTCACAAAATCATCTTCAAAATTAGATGACAACACAAATTTGAATTTTGCATGTCAGTGACTCTTTAACTCTTAGCCTGCAGTATAAGTTTTGTACCTCTTTTACCCTGGTGCTGCATTGGGTCATGGGAATCCCTCTCTCAGCCAATGACAGTGACAGATCTACAAACATGCTGTCTACGTCATTACAACGCGCGGTTATACACAGCATGTTTCAAAAACGACATAAGTCGCATGCAGCAGCGGGACGTCAACAATCCGAAACGACATATGTCGCGTACAGCAGGCTAAGGGTTAAGTAAATGATCTAGTCAAATCTATTAAAAATCTAAATGTGTGCGTATATCAAGAAAAATTACCAATTGGCAATATTTAAACTCTTTCTCTTGGGTGCATTCCTCAGTCGGTTGGCTAGAAAGAGATTAACAGCAGTCTCGGTGAAACCACGACTTTTCACTACACTATCGGCACAGTACAAAGAGGACAATTTAAGATATCTAATTTCATACATCGTACAATTGACTTTTATTCCTTATTGTGTATCATTAAATCAAAATACTATCATGGACTTCCAAGTAATTAGCCAATGGTGAACCTATTAACAATTGGTTTGCAGAGTGTCATTTTCTCAAAGCTGGCTTTGTCACCTCTTGACCCTTTCATGTTAAGCTTGCACTGAAGGGAATTAGTGATAAATCTGCAAGCAATATGTCTGCGTGAAAATGTCTAAACATTGCCAATGCGGATAAAATGCATATGTGAAAGTTGTTTGGATCATTTATGTACAAATCATATACATCTACAGAGTGAGAGAGAATCTCACCTGCTTGTCAAATTGTTCACCATATCTCGAACACTGCTACCACCAATTTTCATACACTTCTGAAACTGGCACAAAAAAGTGACATTTATCCAATATGTCTGAATTAACTGGCTAATTTAAATTGTTGGTTCAGAGTATTCTTTTGCATATATATAAATGATTATTTATTCAAAAATAAACAAGTCAGAATCACCCAGTAATAGCAAAGTAAATGACCACAAAACCACAAGGAATAATTCAAAAGCATGTTAGTTGAATTGGGTATAAACAGTCAGTCCAGAAAATACAGTATATGATAATATGGAGGCATTTTTGTGGAAAATATTTCATTGCTGGTTATTTGATATGACACCCACTTTTCCTTAACAAAACTGCAATTTTACATACCCACTAGTTCTTTCTCTGGTTGTCCATCAACTGCTCATTGAAATGTTGAAGTTCTTCAGTGCTGTTCATCTGCACAGCTTCAGGAAGCTGTTTGCCACTATCGGCCAGCTCTCTCCTCTCCTGCCTGTTCAGTATATCCCTGATTTGAGGAGATGTAGGCAGCACTTCTGAAAACCTGTGCAAACACAAATTATGCAGTGTTCAATAGCTATGCTGCTGACTACAAACTTGTAAATAATACCAAAAAGATCCTTTGTCCTTTCTCAATAGCAGCATTAAAATAAAGTAAATATTTAAAGAGTAAAATATTCACAAAAATGCACTTATGTTAAAGGAAAACCATCATTGCTCAACCGACGAATGCCAGAATGAGTGACAGAGGGGCCATGACTGTGGGACTGAGTGACAGATGAGCGATGACGACTGTGTGAAATGGATTGACAGGTGAACGATGACTGTGAGATGGACTGACAGATCAACGATGACTGTGAGATGGAGGGACAGATGAACGATGGCGTTTGTATAAGACGGTTGTGGTGTAATAAGGAGCAAGCCTCCCAATACGCACGAGGCGTGCCTACAGCCATTCCGCTGCAACGGCTGGCACGTTGTTGAGAGCGATAACAGAGATTTCATGCACCAATGAGCAAAAAAATATAAACTATGAACAAATTATATACGGCAAGCAGTTTTTGCAAAACCACTTGAGTAAACTTATTTTCATGAAAAGAATAACATTTAAAAACGACTCACTTTGAAAGTGTCAAAAATATAGCAAATGAACTCTCAATTTTCCACAACTGCAGCAAATCGCGCCAATCGAGTGTTACGAACAAATTAGTTTCGTATTTGCTTTACTGCTCTAAATCAAATCTTTCTAGTTCAGTATGACGTATAAAATCTCGTCTTCAATAATAATAATTTATACCGTGTATTTTTCGATATTGATCATAATTATGCAAAAAAATCTGAAGCGAGGAAAGCGGTTTCTCAAGAACTCGATGAGGCTTATGAATGCGCTCTCAACCCCCGGCCGGGTCTCCACCAGGGACCAGCAGGTCAGGGTTCGAGCCTCGCCTACGTCTGGAGAGTATCTCACTTGAATTTCGACTCATTATTCCAGGAGACCCCAGTCACGATAGTAACCAAGCAGTTGAAAGCCACAAACCATCATCATCCTCAGAGCACATCGATCGATAGCACCAAAACCCACTATATCTTGTCATACCTAGATCATGCCTAGCTGGGGCTGCCAGGTTAACATTTGCCCATATTTCTGGTATAAACTGAAAAAAAGAATATATAAATAATAATTTACAAATGGGTCCTAAAATTCTCCATCTTTTCCACGTGTTTCTGACACATCTATTCCACGTGATTAATACTCGTTGAATCCACGTGGATATCGCGTGAAAGTTCGTGAATCCACCACTTCACCAAAAATACACATGATTTCCACGTGGATTCCACGAGTTGTGCCCACTGGGTTGCTACACTATCCATGTAGTGGAATAAGTTCATCCAGCCCAAATACACCCTCACAGTAATGCTACTGAGTTTGGATAGGCTTTAGAAAACGACATCCTATTCGAATCATTAATCCTGAAACAAGCACTCGTCGGCTTTGTTAACATGGAAATTCTTCCTATTCATACGGTATCAAGCTTGAATCCCTTTCGGCTTCAAGATAGGAATCTGTCATTGGTGTGAGTTCATTGTGTATTCACTTGGCTTTCCTAACATTGTCTGTTGTGGCCGTTACAGAAACTTAAGTTCCATGTGCAGTAGCTTGTTTTGTATACAAAGTTAACAAATAACCGTAACCGAAGAAGCTTGGAAAGTGGTAGAATGCCAAAACAGATATTCATAGTGGGGGCATTGGAAGAGCAACCTTTTGTTATTTGCTCAGTTGAGTAACGGGGATTTGTTTCATGATTCGTTGCATGGGAATTACTTTGCGCCAATATCAATATTATTCATCAGTTTATCTTAACAAACACGTCGTGATTTTTATTCGCTTTTCAAAACACTTTTCGGTTTTTTCTACATTTTGTGCATCATCTGTTATCTATTTTGAGACATTTGGAATATCCGGCGTATCCGTGATAGAAGATAACACACTAGAGACTTGGCCCTAAATTAGCAATATGGTACATCTTGATGAAATAACCTTAAAATAACTGCGGCATCATTTATCCCAAAAACATATTTAGTCGGACATTCGGGGAAAGAACATAAAGCAATTGAGAACTGTTGGACAAGAATATGCGTCGTTAGGCAGAAGGCCCTGCTTGAAACGGCTGGTGTACCATCGTATTGGCATTCAAGGAATTGCCCTATATGAGGGAAAACCCAAATAAAACTGAATGACCACTTGCTGCATATAGATCAACTAAGTTCACCTTGACAGAACAATCCAATTAGATGGGTATGATTCCAGAACAAATGCCACTTTCTCGAAACATCTAGCGCATATCACCAACGGAGCAACTAAAGTACAATGTGGTCGTCTTAGGCTATCGCAAAATACATCTCAATTATTGCATTTGTGTTGGCAATAAGTTTACAGATTATACCATGGTGAGATGATAATTGTTTTTCACGACAGCAGCACGTTGAATACACATTCTAAACAAACTAGCCACTTAAGTTGAATAAATAATTCATACAAGTGTACATTGGTTAAATGGTTGTTTGTCCAGCTATCTGTGGCAAACAATTCACTACATAATTAGTTCAATATTTGATTAACTAGTGAGGAATAGCGACACCACGTCGTTAGGAGCAAGAATAAAGATACACATTTTGTGTCAGTTTCGGCCACATGAATGACTGCAATACGCACGGTATTGTGAAACTCCATTCATGATTCTTTGGATGTATTTTGTTTTTACATTGCTCAGGAGTGCGTGATAGAAGCAAGATTTTGGACTTGGATTCATCATCCGGCTGCTTTAGTTTAGACAAGGTTGCCATTTTCCAAATCTCCATCCCATCAGTTAATAGCAATCTTAAAATTGGCTATCCTCGACTTTCTGTGCATTTGGTATCTATGGCGTTTATTTTTATACTATGATTGGCGCCAGTAAATTGAGTCCGATTGTGTATTTACTCGGTTCTTCTCGAACTAACCTACTGTTGCGGGGTCAATTATTGCAGGTCCATGTATTCTAGTTCATTGTTTGATTGGTGTATCGGCTATTGTGATTCATTTTATCGGTTGCCAGTTGAACGCCAAAAAGATATTTGGATGTGGGCCATTTAATGGAATATTACATTTAATGATAATCTATATGGGCAAATATAAATATATACAGCAAGAAATGATCACTCGTTATCATTCGGTTTATTGGTCCCATTCCCTAGCTGCTGTTACAACTATGGGAATACAAATGACTAATCATGCTGATTGTCGATCTGAACGAGTGGCTTTATTGAGCTGTTGAAAATGATAAACAGTAACAATTGATCAAGTTTGTATTTGCGTTGTTTGATATTTGGAACACTTGATTAAATGGACTTGTTTCACAGAATTTACGCGCGACAGTCCAATTATCGTCATATACTGGTCAAGCTATTCTGCTACCATTTAAATGATCGATGGTTAACCGAACATTGGCATAATAAATCCAAGATAGTAAACGCCCATGCTTGACATTCAATTACGTCACTGTGGTATTTGAGGTCAATACAACACGCGGTACTGCATGCTTAGGGTGCCACGACATGAAATGTTTAGCAGCATATTGGTCGACTTAGTTCTCCTACATTATCAAAATTTCCATGCGATAGGTTGATGAGCTAGTCAAAACGTTTGCCTTTATCTGTTGGCAGTGCCATTAATATTCGACCCATGCATTGAATTTGACGCTACCCAATATTTCATTTGTGATTCTTACACACGGGTTAACGATTTGTAGCTCTGGGTGAATTTATTTTACCAAACGTTATTGTAATGCTTTTTTGATTACCATGCAATAATGCAGCTACAAAAAACAACGTTGAGTTGAATAGGCACATGTGGCTCAAAAATAACATTGTTTGTGCTTAGCTTCCTTCAGGAAAAACGTAGAGTGCAACCATATGCTAAGCCCCTTATATACAGTCGATTTGCTAAAAAAAATTATTAAGTTACTCAATAGTGGACTGAAGAAGTGCAAGGCCTTATTACAATTGTCCTCCGTTGACTTGTAAAATTCTAGAATAAATTCCAGTTTGCTAAGCCAATGTCTTAGATTGCCCAGACTTGTCCAATATTAGGCTTTATTGCAGCTTCCAATAGAAAATCAGACAAAGGCTTATATTGAATACTCCAAGTGAATTGCAACATGTTCCTCATTTTCATGACTGCAGATGCTGGTTAGCGATTACACATGAAAGCGGTTTTTTTAATGATGTATATTGATTATCCGCGTGATGGATCATCGACTATTTAATGATATAAAAATGATTTGTCGGTGTTTATTAAGTTATGAGAGTTACAGTTTTGGCAATTAATCGACAATAGCCCAAGTGCACATAGTCACTAACTTGGTTCATTAACAACGTCCCTTGTCACGAATAATCTAATTACATCATTTCATAATCCATCCCATGCTTGCGTCATTTACTGCTGGAGGATACTGCAGTACAAGCTTGACAAATTGTGTGATGGTGCTAATGTGTTTGTTTCGAAATCCATTGCTTGTCAGTTATTTATGACCAGGAGCAATTTCGCAAATAGCCTCATATTTTAGATGACGGGAGAAACTGAGTACGGACCGTCGAACCAACGATCTAAAAAATGAATGGCTATGCGTAATTGGCTGTAAATCATCAAATAAAACGACATTAAACGAGAGAAAATGTACTGCAAATGCGCATGTGCTTTTTCCTCTGGCGAAGAAGAAAATGGGGCAAAGATACCCAGCGCTACTACATGCTTTGTGATACACTACCTGGTTAATTCGCATTTTGGCCAGGCAAGCCAACAGACGGACTGCAACTGATAAGTCACAGTTCTATTTCTAGAACAGTCCCTCACCATCTGAACAATGTAATGCATTATCACGATCGTTATCTGGTTACCAGTGTACAAGGTAAGAGAGAGGGATGGAAATTCTCAACGTGAACGCAGAACAAACCGAAAGATCAATGCAAAACAAGTCAACGCTTAAAGTCAACCTTCCGATTGCAAGATTGAAAAGTAACTACGCATAGCCCAGATTTGGTATTAGTGTATGCATTTTGACAAGGTTACTCGCTGTAAGACGACAGTTGGCGATGGACACTTCTTACCTCTAACCCGTTACCTTAGATTGCCCACCATGATTCCATGATAGCGTAAAAGATCAATATATGCCTGACACAACTACCGGGCATTGATCAATTTATATCACATCACCCATCTGCGCCAGATTTGTTGAATACGGTAGAAAAAAAACCTCTCAATATATTGCATCTCAAATGAAATGAGTTTAAGCTTATTGTAAAGTTCGAAGCTATTTTTTTAGCTTGTGTTCTATGACGTATAACCGGCTCATATAGATTTAAAAGTCTAAATACCGGTGTCAATTCCGTAATGATTCGAATTAAAAGGTTTGATTGCTATCTGAAGCATTGAGCTTGGACGTCAATTACTGTTTACCATGCCGAAAGCCAGTATGTCCACGCGAAGTTCAAAGGCATAATTGATGGAATGAAGAATTGTTTCTTGCCATCTTAAACATGAAAGAGTTTGCAAATAGACGGCTGCAGAGTATATGCTTGTTTATAAGTCAGCATGGTCGGGACCTCACAACATTGTCCTCACAAAAGTAATTCGGTTACAACGTCGGGCTTTTAGTTCGCATCTAAATCCTGAATGCGTTGATAGTTGACTTTGCACTTACAAATTGCCCAATGCTGTCATTTTATGTAATAACTGGATATTTGTGGCATGTTTGAGGCCAATATGTAACAGGTTGCACTAAAGGTGATGTACGATTTGGCATAGCAACAGCATATTTCACCCACCATCAAATCGAACAAGCCATTTTATATTTGTGTCAGTTCTCGACAGAATGCATGCATGTAATGTCGCAGTGCGACCACTTGCCTTCTTATGTGAATAGAGCAAAATAAGGACTTAATCCTCCTGGGGCCGCTTGCATAACGCCGTCTTAGGCTATCTAGCTGAAGCTGCAACTCCGGCTTGTATTAGACGCTAATTTTCCGGCTTCGGCTATATTTTCCGGCTGAGGCTTTAGCCGAAGCCGCTTTCTTGTACATTTAGTCACTTGGACATAGCGGCTATTTTAAGCTACGCACTTAGCATGCAAACACTTGTCATAAAATCAAATTCCACTTCGATTGTTTTAGGCGCGGATGGCTGCTCACAAATTTGATACATATATTAGCCTTTAACGGCAAGCTATAATAATATGACCTGTTCTTGACCTAAGCGAAATGTTGACGGCCGTGTTAGTGTTGTCTGGGTGCTTCGGCAAAATATTTTCAAAAGAAGGCGAGTTGGAGATTGTTCAATTTTACATAGATCATGACAACTATTTCACTGCTCCGTTCGGCGCAAGTGTTTCCAAGAAGGGGAAAAACGGTTATGGGATCACTTGTGCGAACAATTGAATAGATAAGTGTCAAAAAACCTTGTTTTTATTACATTTATATCTAGTCCGGTCTGTATATCTGTTCACTGACGGAGTAAAATGCGAAAAGTAAGGCAATATTAATGAAATTCAAAATGTTAGCTCTCGTTTGATGTACCATTCGTCCATGTATGTTAAATATAACTGCAGTTAGAGCAAGTTGAAAAAGAATTGGAAATAACATTGAGTTACAAGCGCGGCGAGGTTCGGCTGACAACCCTTACACTGACAGTTAGGTCTGTTTATCGGGCTATTAATCTCTCTGACCTACATAAATACTATCTGCTGCAATGATCTACATTAGTCCCCCAATCAGTTTTATTTACATCTTATGCCAAAAAACTTGTATCTTGCCATGAAGGATTCTGAAAAACGATTTCATTGTATATAATGCACACGTCAACAATGAGAATGAATGAATTACTCTTTAGGATGCTCTAGCTACACTTTACATGTAATTCTTAATTAATCTTTAAACTTGTAATTCAGGATGCACTAGCTACATAGTTGTCCGACCAAAATAGTTCTTGCTGACGCCATTTTAATCACAGGTAATGGTTGCATAAAATGATCCTCTTTTAGAGTTTACTATAATTTACTAAATATTTATACAAGAATATTTTACTGATGTAAGATTCAACAAGACACATTTTCCCATAACAGAGGGTGCAACTATACCAGAGGAATATGTACGTGAAGAACACCAGCCACCTGTTACCAAACAAAAAAAAAACAAGAGAGATATGATGAACTGATACAACTTGAATTAGAGAAAGCCAATTTTTTAATCAGTGTTTTAAAGTTGAACGAAAAAAAAGCTATTATTACAAATCTCAAAATCAGAAGAGTTGTAATCATAAAGTACTATTTTAATTCTATGCAAGAATCGTTGTTAATTTATTATCTCAATTTCTACAATAGTTATGTTTGACCGTTCTTAACCATTTTTATATGGAAATAATTCATTTGTTACATGTACCTCCGGAGAAATGAACTTCTGCAGTAGTTTAGGGAGTCGCGGTTCTTGCGCAACGACCTATTCTACTTCTGTCTAAGAGCGTAATGTCAACAATCTACACCATGGGGTAGGGGAGAGGGAGGCCCACGAGTCGCAGGGGGCAGGGAGCCACGAGTCGCATGGTACTGGCTCACCTACCTTTACCTTATATATACTTCTGACCCCTGGCAGCTTATACAAGATATTTGCTCACCCTAAGGAGACCTCGGACCCGACCCCCAAACGGGACCGAGGCTAGTTTATTGGTAAACTAGTGTGACCATAGGCCAGGGTGTCTACACCGTTCTCATCTATCCACCGCTATGAGTCAAAGGGGGAGAGAGACAGCTTGTTGACGTGCAACCCATAGAGCTTATGACCCCCACTACGAAGCATGTTCATCCCATTGCGGAACTGTTTCTTTGTAAAGAGAGACTCCATGTAATGAGCGTGGCGTAGATGCTTCTTCACCACCACCTTCTTCACACCCTTATCTCTTTTTATCTCGCCCTCATCAGACATCAGGATAGAGTACATCCTAGGGCACAAACCAACGTACTGCTTGATGGGCACGCAAGCGCACTCATCCTTCATCTTACCCAGAACCTTTATGTTTTTGTCACTGTGCAGGGCAAGAGAAGGGTCAAAGTTACTAGTGTCAAAGAGATGCCCATCCTCCCTCATATCAGCATACACGTCAGATGTACGGATTTCGAGAAGCAGCGAGTCCGTGTCTGTGTATAACAGGCCAAGGTTGTTTCCGTATCTGGGCTTCATGGTATTATAATAAAAGTCATACATTAAGTGCTTTGAAAGATCTAGAATGCACATGCCCACATACACCGGACGGTTTAAGACTAAACGGGTCTTGTGCATATGCAGGGCAGCCAGATCATCGTCAAACACTTTTTGTCGAGCATAGGCGGGGGTGGCCTCAAGCCTCCGTATTTTCTCTTTTTCCGATAAGCGCACAATCTTAACGTCGACTCGCCTCCGGAGGTTCTCCATAGTCTTGCCAAACACAGAGTTATTCATCAGCTTATACAGGTCCTTCTCAAAGTGGCCACCTTACGCAGATCTGTATTCATCCTAATGTAAGGCTCCATCCAGGGACTTTGGTCAAAGACAAGTGCACGATGGATCTTGGTAAGTCTCATCCCAAAATGGTTTGGCACCAGCTTCTCAACTCCATTTCCGGTGCTCCCCAATGCATCTTGGAGATCCTTCTGGTAGTCTGACAACCATTCGTTTCGCACAAGAAGCTTCTCCGACGCTAGGGGGCAATCGTTGTGTTCGTCATGAAGCGCAGCAGGATACTCCAAGTCAATCTCAAGTATATAACCCGTTTCAGCATCATCGGGATGGTGCTGGATCTCTTGGTTCTCAGGCCGTTCCACCCACTCAATACCCAAAGTAGGTAGGGCTTAGCTCATCACCCACCCATACAGGTTGTTGGCATCGAGGTACTGGATATAGCTCGCTGGCTTATCCTGCTCAAAGCCCTCCACATATGGGTTGTTAGCTTTAGCGTGGCGGTGCGACACCATGCTTACCCCACCGCGCAGCCCCTTCTCAATAAAGAGGTGCTTGTCATAATGGGTGAGAAGCTCGAGTTCCACCCCTGTGCTTTTAAGAAGCTCATCCCACGACAAACCGGGGCTGGTATAGTAGTGGGCCGGATCAGACCCGTAGTGCTTAAGGCAGGTTTTCCGGAATGTTTCAAACACATCGGCCAGGAGCAGTACATCCGTGCGTAAGTAAAGGTCATGGTAGTCCCCCATGTTTTTGCAACCGAACGCGTTCCACGCTTTCTGGGCGTGTTCGTAGTCTGCAGCAGATATACCCTGCTCAGAGAGCTTGCTGTAGAACTCATGGACCGGCAGCAGTGTAGCATCACTTATGTGACCACTTAATTGAAAAATAAAAAGAGAGCCCAGATCAAGCCTATCTATCACAAGGACACAAACTTAAACCACCAACAATCAGGAATGAACTACAGATCGCTTGTGTAATAGTGAGCCTAAACAAACGCTATAAACACAAAATATACTGCCGATCAAATATACCTACCTAAATTGCAACATGGCTGACAGCAAACCATATATGTGAATATATATATACATAAATATATACATATATACATATATATATATCATATATCAATATATATATATATATATATATATATATATATATGTATATATATACATATACATATATATATATATATATAAATATAAATATATATATAGGTATATATATATATATATATATGCATATATATCATCATAAATTCACATGTAAACATATTTATCGATATCTATACTAATATATATACAAATATCGATTAAATATATATTAACATTGATGCTCACAAATATCGATATATATATATATATATATATATATATATATATATATATATATATATATATATATATATACATAGATATATATCGATATATTTATACCTATATACTTATTTACATCAATATGAACATATATGTATATATAGAAAAATAAATGAATATTTAAATGTATATATACAGATAAATATGTGCGTGTACACATATCTAAAATATATATATAAAAATATTTGTACATATATATATATAATTATATGTATATTGACACAAATATAATTATATATATTTGTATGCACATATATATGCATATACATATATGAATGAATATATATATCGATATATATATATTATTCTTATACATATATATGAATAAATGAACATATATACATAAAAATATATATGTAAAAACAAATGAAAATATAAGTATGTTTAAAGTGGTGCATATTAGATATTTGTATATATACAGGAATTAATATAAATATATCTGCATACACAGATTTATATTTATAAATATATATGTATATATATAATCAATAAATGTTAGTTTATATATGTATATATAGGTGCACATAAATATACACACATATCTATACATATTTATGAAAACAATGTATATATATATACATATATATATATATATGTATATATGGTCACTCTGTACGATTCCGTTTCTAACGGCCTTGAGCACTTTGCTTGCTTTGTTGCCCCATGTCTTGTCCGTATCTGATGCTTTTGTATCGCCAATATATACGTATATATGGTTCTACGATTGTTCTTTGCTTGCTTTGTTGCCCCATGTCTTGATAAACACAGGTCCCCATTAAACATATATATGCAGAAAAACGTATGCTAAGTCTGTATGTCTAATTGGAACATATTAATTGGTAGATATTATCCGTTTGGTGCTGTTTTGGTGAGAATTTCTCTGTTATGATTTTCAAAGATAGCCCGGGATTGTCGTTCTGCTTATCCTGACAATCGATATTTAAGATCTTTGTTACTAACATTCGTATAGGCTTTATAAGGTTACTCCTCCCGTATTATCTGGTTTAGTCTTAACCATTTGCTAAGTGTCATATTGTTAATGATTATCAAAATTGATGATGATAATCTATAAAATGCAAACCTGCTTATCTGATAGAATGGCATTGGACATAACTTCGTTGTATATCTCTACAATTGTGCGTTAGGAGCAAACCCCTGATGTGTGCTTGCAAGCGAATACATGTGCTGTTGTGCAGCCGCAAGGTATCTATAGAAAGCAATGCTAATAACCATTGGTAATTGGAGATTGTGACTCTTGTGGCTTTGTAATTCAAGAGTTTGGCCAGCCAGTTGGCCTTCAAAAACTCAGGTGTCATCCATTTATGCGAACTGTCAAAATAGATGGTCATAACTATTGAATTAAAATTGACGTTTCCTTTGTGCTGTAACTTAGTTCTGGTTTATTGCTTGGGTTACCTATTTAATTAATTAATTTGTAATTTCATGTTCGCATATAATCACATAGGTGTTTTGCAAAGGATTATAAACATCTTTGGGGTTAATATTCCAAACTCTCTGTTTATGCTTAAACGAGTGTAATGTATTCAAGGAATTAATAATACAAAATCTTTACGGCGAAATGTGCTGCAAGACGCCGAATCAGTTGTGGTAAATATGGCTTAATGTTTATTTAAATATTGTCCTTGAATTACGACAAATAGACTTTATATTTTGTGTTCTGATGCAGAAAATATATAATTAAAGAAGGACATCCGCAGAATGAACTAAGATCACCTCATAATGTCGGTCGTAATCCCATTCTCTTTAAAAAAACAGTGTCCAACAATTAATACTACCAATTAAATGTACTCGATTTGTTAATGGAAAATGGCGTAGATGCAGTGTAATATTTATTTACAACATCCATTGCTTATGCCACGTGCTCATTTATGTTTCAATGCTTTCCGCTTTATGATGTGAATACAATGAATGGTCGATAGTAAGCATATATATCATCCAATTATCTGACAAATTGATGAGCTTAGGTACCGTGCTATGATAGATGAGCATCGTATTTGCAATAAAGCAATTACTACTGGTGAGTGGAACACAGACAAAACAAAACTGTTCAAGAGCTAGACCTGTATGGTGTCCGTTCAACATGAACAGTGTTAAATATAAACTTCAGTAATACACAATGAGCGCAACTTGCTTAATCATAATATCTTGATAATGTAATGAGTATCTACGTGATATAATTATATCAGCACTAGTGGAGATAAAGTGCACATAGATTCCGTTCCCCCGATTGCAGATTGAACAATAGCAACTCGTCTATTTTCACTTGAGCGATAAAGGTTTGTCCCAGATTTATTGTTCTTTACATTCTAGAAATTGATTGATGAATGTACCGGAAGTGACATATTTAGAACATGGCTAGGTGCAATATGGAGATCAATTCCTATGCTTTTTCTAATTTGTTGTACTTAATGTTTATCATTGTGCAGCAGAAAAACGCTCCCTTAAAGATGCGATGAGATATATAGTTTTGAGGGGTATCTTCTTTGATCGCAAAAATAATAATTGCTAAACAAATACTTAAACACCACTTATAAAAGACCACATGTATGTTATTGACCTAATTGCTTAGGCGTATGACGCACACAAAACAATAGATATTTACCATCGCCTTTTCTGAAGTATACTTTTGCCTTACATATCAACTATACATTAACATGAGTTTCTAGAACTATACAGAGGCGTAAATCGAGCCAAATTGGTGTTGAAAGGACTCCAATGTTCCAGTCAATTAGTAATGATACCTTCTTGATTGCAGAATGGGGTCACTTGGCAGCGTAAAGAAATTTACTAGCTTTGGCAGCGTACATTAGCTTGTCTTCCGGGTGTTTTAAAGACCTTCAAAGCGTATTGTTCTATATATAAAAAAATAAGATATCACATATAAACATATATAAACATAATGATATGTTTTGTCTGTATTCTGTATCATATATATATATATATATATATTTATTTATAAACCTATATATGTTATATACTAGATATATATATATATATATATGACCCTAATATACAGCTATATATATACAGCATATGTATATATGTAACGCATTATTGTTTATTTGAAATCCCCGTTACCTCGCATGGTCAACGTGGGTGACATATATTTGATAACGCGAGGACATAGTATTAGTCAACTTCTCTTCATTCTGTAGTCAGCCTTTCTCTCATACTTATGTAATTGCTTTAGTTAGTAGAAACCTGTTGCTTGTTAGACTACTACGTAATCGTCATCAAAGAAGAATTCAGTTGAAGATTTTGGGCTGCTCGGACTAACTAAATTGACAGCATCTCATTTCTGGCTGTATGAATACATCAACAAGCCGCATTAAACTCCTCCTGTTATTTGAAATCCCCGAACCTCTCTGATGCCGCAACTCGACTGACATAAATATTTGATATTGACTGATAGTATCCAGTTAACCTCAATCAAATTCAGTATAACCCGAATTTGTTTTTAGTATGACTATCAACTCAGGACAAATTAGAGCACTATATTATATAAGAAGCCAGACCAGCCAGTGTCACTTGCCGTGACCATACACAACCAATTACTTCATCCATTTGCATAATTGCTCTTATCAACGTGTATTCGTCGTTGAAATGAATAGTCAAGGTGCGTTCCGCAGACAACAAAGCACCTCGACATCGGCGCTTTATGCAAATGTCTTTGGAAAGACATTAGGCCTGCTACAGAAGTCACGAGATGAACCCCTGTTATGTAGCTCCACAAGTGTTGCTGGTTACAGTTGTTTGGTGTAACCGCACAAAACCAATTGAAGCATATAATTGGGGACGGATTATCGACTTACATTGAATACCATCAAAAATATATATAAATATATATATATATATATATATATATATATATATATATATATATATATATATATATATATATATATATATATATATATATATATATATATATATATATATATATATATATATATATATATATATATATATATATATATCTATCATCTTTATTTTATACTGAAAAACTTGGTCATTTCCACCCGCGTTAATTATATGCATGAATTTAACCCCTCATGGCTGCTGTCTACCATGTAAATTTGGTTCTTGCGTCCTGTGTTATTGTATAATAGTCACAAATAACAATACTACTGTTATTTGTGACTATTATAGGGAACACGCATTTGCAAACGAAACTGCCGCAGTATTATTGGTGTAATGATACAATGGACTTCGAGATTGATTTGTGGTTGACGTGTCAAAACACAATAAAGTAGAACGGCATTTTAGTGTATCCCTCAATACGGATGTTTAATTACAATAATAGAGTTTTGTTAGCTCCTGCTGTGTATATCGTGACACCATGCGATGCTGGCTATCGGCTAACCCCAAGTGATATTGGCCATAAAGGATTCAATTAGCGCACCTACAATGTGATGAGCTTTGGTTCGTCTATCACGTTTGTTGGTGGGCTGTTCACTTTCATCCCTATGGCGTAACAGCTTCAGTTGCTGAAACAAAGCCTGGCTGTCACTGGACTATATTTTATCTACAATGTGCCATGAATAAGTAAAATTAAGTACAACTGTGCCTACTGTGGAAACTAGTGCGCTGATGAAGAAAGACGACCTGGTGGTAAGTATCTGAATTTTATAGAATTCTTTGAAACATCGTTAACAGTTTTTTTGTTAATCTGACTACGGAATGGTTTGAAAAAACCCATAGTAGTATGCGTGAGTAGCTACCCGATTACCTGAAAACATTAAGGCGTCTTAGGAATAGGGCCATAATTTATAATTATCGCATTCCCAAACGGCAACAAACATGAAATATTGTATTTGCATGATAGTCATCGGTTAATACATTCCTAGCTTGCGCAAGAGAAAAATCCATTCAAGACCAAAGACACATATTTGTATTGCATTTTATCGTTTTTTGTGGTATTTTGTGTTCATAGGGCCAACGTATATATGTCAGTGATATCATTTATATCAACACCTGAGGTTCGTGTGCATTTTACATGCCTCAGCGTCGTTGTCCCTCTAATTCTTATTTTATGCCACTCTTATTCCGGCATATTTCTCCACTTTGAGATATTTTGCACACCAATGACGCACATCATAGACATTTAATTTTTTTACGTACCTTTTAATCTGGTATGAATTATACACCACAGCTTCAGCCACTGACTTCCAATAAAGGCACATCGTAACAATCTATGTAACGATACTCAAATACTATTAATGACATATGTGACGGTGACAGGTGTCAAAAGTGCTTTTCAGGGGTATGCCTGCATATTTGTTGATTTATTGTGATTGTAACACAGCATATCAGTTGACGGCATTAATTTGCAAACTTTCGTAAAGACTACGTCTCTGTAAGATATAAGCCTAGTGATAAAAAAATCGCACTCCATTGACACGCGATAACAAATGTAACTGCGGGCAGAGATGGACGGATCATTCAGATACAGATTATTGTTTTTTATTTGTACCACTTACATTGGCTTGCTGGTACTAATGTATTGGTGTGCGTGGTGGTACGGAAGTATGAAAATGACTCTTAGCTGGATTGTTTCAGCCTGTAATATAATGCATCTCAGTAGGCATACAAAATATTGCAGCTATTTTATGGAACCAGTAGAGTAGATCAGACGAACCATTGCAAAACCATTGCTATGCATCGACTAGGAAAGCCCTACCATTTTCAACTCTAATGGTTTAATCATACCGTTTGGTTCAAACCGGGCTCGTCTAACAATGAACCCGGTACAATGACCGCAATTTGTCACCCATTATTATACCAAAGTAATAAAAACATGTTACCCCAACAGATAAGGCGTCGCCAAACATGCAATATCTATTGGTATAAATGTCAATGCACCTTATGACAAGCACTGTGGTATGCAAGGCATTGCTGCTGCTCATCACTCAGGTATTTGTAACTCAATTGTCATCTGTGTGTCGGCTTCATGCACAATGTTGTATGAGCTGGTTCATGTTGTGTCGCTGATGGCTGTTGATAATTAATTTATCCAATGGATCACAGCAAACTGGATCAGCTTAAGTAGCAGATTGTGGCCATGATGTAAGGTAGCTCGCATCGAAAATATTAGGTTGCGTTGGAAATACCAAGCGCTCCTCTTCATTCCTGGCATTTTGACTATAACCAGAGCATAAAGAAATATACTATGTTCTGTCTTGCTGTATGAAAACTTTGGGCCGCTTTTGCAACAAACTGTGTGCCAACAGATCGTATATCGCAACGCAAAGATTAAGTTATACAGAAATATTACCATCACCAGAAATTGCCTCGCGTAATATAAGTTTGCTACCAGCCTTGTTAATTATTTTAGAAGAAAAACATACTTAGCTTCTGTTTCTGCAGAATCACCCTGTCATCCCGTGAACATTTTAGTATTCTTTAGCACCACAATGTTGTTTGAAATCCTCACATCGCACTCGACTACGATAAGTTCTGTATATTAACCATTAATTTGCAGAGGTATGACGAGGAAGAAAGGTAGCAAACTGATTAACGTCTTCAAACACGACAGCCAGATTTCAGCAAATGTTTGTTATTTGCATTTCAAGCAGTTTCAGCCCAGCTCACTGACCTTTTTTTATGTTGCACAAGCTCACTAACTAGTATTAATCAGCTTCCCGTTCGTTCTGCCCTGAATTAATTTAGCTTGAATTTCATGGTTTACTTCCTTTAATGCCATTGAGTATCGCATTCTCCCTTCTGGAGTATATGATTTTGATGACAATAACCCACAACATCAGTGCTTTGAGAACCGACACATTATCTGTTTTATCAACTCTGTTAAGCAAACAGGTGAGTGCGATACGAGATGCGTAATTGTGGACATAAACTTTCGTCTTGATTATAAAAAAACATAAATAAAGCAAGAAAACTAAATATGATTATTGATCCAGCCTCGTCGGAATCCATTGCCACATTAACATTAGATAAGTATTAATATGTCGACCATATTATATTTATGATCCGTGAATCAACAGCACATAAGCTTGCAACAATTTATGAATTGTTTCCGCAATTAACATCAGGGCTCATTTGCTGCTGCAAAGAATGCCAAAGATATCAGCAGTAAAACTAATCCATAACACAAAGTCATATAACAAAACATCATCACTCTCCTTGTCAGATTGATTGATATAGCCACGCAAATGTCCTTTCGTAACATATCCTTAAATTCACAAAAACGCATTGGCTGCGTCGTACATCGTTTTGTCGCAGCAATAAATGTTACTGGCTTCGTAATCCTTATCTCTAAGGGCTTAAGACATTATCCATTGACATGTGGTGAGATGCCTTGAGTGATTTTGGTCATTAACTGTTCCACTACTGAATAAAAACGTGGTGTTTTTGTCAGTTTCATACCACTACAATGATGGCTTAAATCTTTCCTCGCTCTGGCATGCTGTAAATCAACAAATGCTTCTTACTAGAAGTATTGTTCCTATTCTACATGCAATGACCTTCAATGACATATCAATACCCGTAATCATAAATTACGCTTGATGATACTAGACCTAAGTGATCTTCAGTTGATCAAGAGTACACGTCATCTAATGGGCATGAGGGTAGTCGATTATTGTATCACGTGACCATTTCACAAGTATAACATTCTTCAGTTGTTCGAAATAGTGGCCCGTAAAAGCAAGTGGTTCCTGAGTGGTATGACTAAGAGCGCGTATATGCAGTATCCACTTGTAATGCACTTTGTCCAGAATATCCACAGAAGGTAGAATGCAAGTCTGGCTAATCCACTATATACGCATCGTGTATTGCACACAAATTGCCAATAAAGAAAATGGATATACCTCTATCTGCCGAACCGTTCGAATTATGCTATACCGTACAGAGATACTGCAAGTTACCACGGACGAAACTTTATACATAATCTTCGCATTGTCGAACCCTAAATCTCGCAATGCAGCTCTTATTCTTTTAAGAGTGAAACACCGTATTGTCATGAAAATTATTGACTGTATTACAGCATTTTATTACCAGAATTATCACAATCCTAGCATTCAAAGAGGTATATCTAGCGACATCATTTTGCTAGTGCGGTATGTTATGCATCGTTCTACGAAAGTTTCTATCACCTTGCATCAAAATCCATAACAAACGCAAAAAACGTGATTGTCACATCATTGTTAAGCTGTCCGACTGTCGAGAAATATAGAGTTCCTAGGTGTAATACATGCTGTCGGCAATACTGAATAACACAATGGTCTGCGAGTTTTGCGTTTTTGACGGATAATACCGTGTGCATTAACTATGTATGTAAATCACTTTTAATCGATGATTTACTTCTAATTGTCACCTCCAAAGGCGATCAACTAATGCAAAATAAAAAGTCCAGAAGATGTTTCGACAACACCGAAATACTAGATAACAGGATCTTCCTTATGTCAGACGTAAAATCAAAACTCACTCAAATATACTATAGCCAATCTGCAGAGAAATATAATATATTATAATATTGAAGTCTGCATTTCTTTGACAGATAATAGCTTCATATAAGATCCATTGGCAACTGCCGTCATTAGATATCAATCTTTATAGTGCTCGTTTATAGCTATGCTATTCTTAATTGTCTCCCAACATAAAGCTTAATATTTATTGACACAAACACTATTATCTTTAATCAAGCATTATAAGAATATTTCTAAAGAGTGTTTTTGTGATACTGCAACACAATTTACATTGGTTTAGATGCTGACTACACAATACAGACTCACTCGTTCATATGTGAGCTTACTAAACATGAGTCTAATGTACAGCAAATGTATTCGTGACACGTGTGATTTTTTCCAAGCAGGCGCTAGGATAGCTCCGTATGCGCAGCTGGGTTAGGAGCTTGCAGCATTTCCAAATTACTGATTCATGACGGGTGCAGTCAACGATGCGCTACAATGTTTGGAGCGGTTTGTGGCGCCAATTACTTTGTGGTGTGCTTTCGTGATACCCGAAAAAAGCTTCGTGGCCTATTCATTAGCGGCTAAGCCACAGACGTGCCATTATTAGTGTAGCTAATTGAATGCGTGTTCAGCTATCAGAGAGCGAAGCGATGGTAAAATATTGAATCGAATAGTCATTAACATAAATTTATCCCATCAAGAACCTATAACTAAAGCCATCCTTAAGCATACTGGACACATTTGGGCAATATGATGGACCCACATCCTCAACGCTGGTTACGCGCACGAGTGATGCCCAGGTCACATGAGACCTACAGATGCTTGGGGCCTCCGTAGGAAACCCGCAAGGAATCATCCCTCATACGTTATTGTGGACACATGCTTTACAGGTTGTCTGCGGGTGTTCTGAGGTTTTTTAAGAGGATTTGGCCACGGCGTCGAAACAACCAATAGGTGCACTATCCAGGCCCGTTGAAAACCCTTAAGAAAACCGAGCAGGCCCCGCTAGTGCCCCACAAGGGCCCGCAAGGGCCCATCATAACTAACTACGGGCATTCTACGGGCTTAAACCCCGAAGAAGCCCGTGTCTGAATGTAGCTCATTTTATTTTTTTTGCCTCGGGCTGTACGGGGCCCGTACGGGGCCACACACGGGACAGCACAACACACCCTCAGGTACCCTCGCGGAGACTGCCGTTAAGTAGACTGCGTAACCCTGGCACAACATAGGTAACACCATATTATTTGCGGCTGAATTAATCAGAACAAAAAATACTTCTTCTTATCATAGCCACATGCTTACATTATTCAACTGACATGTATTACTTGAACCTGATAACAACCATGTTAACACATATGCTGCACTAACATCAGCTCCACACATTGAAGAGTTGCAGGCATCAACGCAAACCTAGGACCAATTAGGTATTACTAGTGTTTAGCTTCCGGTTAAAACTAAATTTCGTTGAATTGGCCTTCTTTTGGAATCCATATTCAATAATTTTTTCCAGTTAGAGCATTATACATTTCCAATGCAGGTTACATTTACATTCAGGCCGATATTTTGATCCTCCTATTGACAGGGCAATGTAAACGCTTACATGGTAGAAATAAGACAATTTTCCACACGTCACACACAATATTGTCTCTGAAGGGGGCATTACTGGGTGACACTTACTAGCAACTGATTCAATCTATTGCTTGGGTTCGATAGAATCTGTAAAGCCGCCGTGATGTTTGCTTTGTTATAAGAGGGGATTTGACATCAAATATGTAATGCCATGAAAAAGGTCACTGAAGTACTAAAGTATTCATTGACTAACACCGCGTAACTCCCCATCAAAAGGTTCACTCAAGCATTTGATGCGGGTAGCCATAATCTCAATCATATTATTGGGTTGCAATGCCCAAACGCTTGTATTTAGATATATGTCGACAGTGTTTTCGACAATATACTTAACAGAACGCCAGACTAGCATTTATGCAGAATTAAGATACAGATGGCAGTGTGATTCATGTCTGTTTTCGAATCCGCTATGCAGTTTAAAAGATTCACATTTTGCGCGGCGCTAAATAACATTGAATCAAAAAATCTGGTCGCTGCACGAGTTTGTATTCTGACAAAACACTAAACACACAAAAATGTCTCTCGTAATGTGTGTGTTATGAGCCTAGGGAAAAGAAGAGGTGCTATTCTGATTCAATTGCTATTCAGGCAACGTATAGCCAACAACTTGCCATGTTTGCCATGGTTGCAGTTTGCTAAAAGCAGATGGGACAGTTTTCTAATGGTCGTTTGATGATGTGGTCACACACGGGAAGCTTAAAACGTTGCTATTTCAGTTGTCATATATTACGCCCAAAAGCTAGTGTGATCCCTATAATGCATTATAAATAACATTGTATCGTTATTTTATGATTACAATACAATAATTCCTAACGAAAGAAGCAAATGTACATGGTAGACAGCAGCCGTGAGGGACAACCAGTTTTAAGTAATGTTTTCACTCGACTTAATTAATAGTCAATTGTTGGTGACCATTGACAGAGCACCTGCCCTGGTATGCATCACCATAAGGTCTTATTTGGTCGTTTTTGTGAATCATAAATATTCCGTCTTCTGTCGTCGGACAGAGGCAAATAACTTGCTACAAAGCTTACATAACGCGTGTAGAAATGATTTACAGAAGTTTTTCAAAATACCAAAATGTACTGCATATAGGTCGAGCAAACGAAATATTCTACTCTAGATGATGCATGAGTGGAAAGGGATGTATGTGTTATAATTGAGCTATCGTTCAAATGCAGCTAACCATGTAATGCAGAAGTTTTCGGAAAGTTGAGACGCACGTGCACGAGTCGCTCTAGGAGTGTTTATATCTAACTTCATATTGCACTTACTAGGCCTCATCTGGAATATGTGTGACATAGATATATCAGAAAGAGACCAAAGACGTTTTACTAAGCTCGTAGCCGGTATGTCTGACTTAGGTTACGAACGACAACTGCTTTTGTTAGGACTGACATCTCCTGACGTATGGTGTCACCGTGAGGACCTCATACAATTCGATGGATTGGATATTGTTAGTGATGACTAATTTTTAATCAGCTTTCCAGTGCTTAGAACTTAAGACCCCGGGGACATAAGGACAAGTTGACAAAACATATGGCCAAGACAAAATTAAGAAGATCGCGTTGTGGCACCATGGATTAGTTCACCTGTCAAAATAGTTTCAACTAGTTCATTAAACTCCTTAAATAATCAACGGGTTTTAAGTAATGTTTTCACTCAACCTAATTAATAGTCAAATGTTGGTGACCATGGCAGGGCACCTGCCCTGGCATCCATCACCATAAGGTCTTATGTGGTCATTTTTGTAAATCATAAATATTCCGTCTTCGGTCGTCAGACCATTTCATCAACAATAAGGTATTTATCAATATGGCAGTTTCATTGCACTTGTGCATTACAGGATGCTTTTGATAATACAACATGAATATTGATTTGTGAAGATTCATTTCGGCAAGTAAAAACTGATTGTTCCGATTATGAGCAGGTATAATAGGCGTTATGAACTTGATTTTACGCGTTAACATATCAATACCACAGGGAAAATCTAATATTGCATTACATTGCGTTTTTGCAATTGAACCACACAAAAATGCAAATGAAGCTGGTTTGTCTGTTATTTGCTTATTGAGAAATTCCAAACATTTGTAGTCAATGTTTGTTCGTCCAAATATGTTCGGCGTGTATATGTGTGGGTCAAGTAATTACTTGAAAAGCAGGTGCATATCTAGAGGACTATTGCACACTATATTCTATATACTGTGACACGATTGATGAATGATACAGGCTCACGGTTCACATTTGGTCGGCAATAAGGTGATGAAAAGTCCAAATGTACAGGAACCGGATTGAAACATTGTTTATTTGCTATTTGTTATTGAATAGATATCTGCTTTGCTGAAGTATACATTGGTAGATTACTACTGGATCGATTGTCGCTACCTAAGTTGAAAGAGCCCATGAGAGTTCTACCAACGTCTGATAGTCAGCTATAGAATAAAGCTATTGAGACTGACTAACACATTATGTTTTCTTCAGTGAGATATTTAGCGATTAGAACATTACAAACTGTAGGGATGTGCCATGAATGAGTTGGGAAAAACATTATTACGAAAATAACCAGGAGTATTTTATTGTAATAGACTAACGTTGAAGTATCCAGAGATATCATTCATCTCTGCGTGTAATAACATACCAAAAAGCATATTTTGTACACATTAGTGTCACGATATCACGATTGGCTTTATTTATTGAGTACCATTATATTCTCAAATACATACTGTTCAAGATTAATTTCAATAATTTCATCATAATTATGATTTTCTTGGATTGTTACAATTCCTCGCAAAGTAATGAGTAACACTGGGCCTCAATTTTCATGCCATAGCTTGAGGAAGTTTGCTGTACATTATGAGCTTGAGCTAAGAACTTAGCACCCTATGGATCTGTCGCCAGGTAGTAAGACAGAGAAGGTTGTACAAATTGTTTAAACATTGTTTGAAAGCTAGGGGTAGTAGGTTTGATCTAGATTGAGCACACTTTAAGAACAGCACAGCTGCGCTAGTAATGAGGTAGGTCACCAGCAGAAATGTTAATGCCAAGAACCTTGCGTAGCAAGGTACTTGTGATAAATGGTACAAAAAATTAATTGATCATTGGAAATGGGTCTGGAAGGACTAGTAAAATAGCATGCACTGAAGTTAGATTATAGCTCGTCTATTTCATAACCTGCAATAATAAGCGTTTGACATACCTTTTAATGGTCTGAAAATCCATAATGCATCAACAAAAGTACAACGTCTCTATTTAAGGTAACGGTAATGAAATAATGAGTAATCAATACCATGTATATATTTGCCTTGCTTCAAACATATGTTTGTTGAGACATATTGTACTTAATGACATTGCCAATACGTATGTACAAAAATACCACTGAGTAAGGTGTTATGCCACTGAAAGAATTATAAGTGTTACGAATTAATTCAGTGAAACTAAGAAGTGTAAGACTACATACTCACAATGTCCAGAATGTTGTATGCGATACAACTCGTGACTTGCTTTACATGTTTAGTCTGCCGTCTGATAAGTCACGCAGTCCCAGGGTTGATGAATGAACACCGACGAGAACCAGGGACCAAAATGTAGAAGTATAAAATGCGCACAAACCGGGAAACGAAATGGGCTTTGATTGGTGTTACTTAGGAACAAGCGTACTGCTGTATCCTTCAGTTTTTGTAGACATTTCACAAGGGCCTATCTGGGATGAATAAATCACGCTAAACTGCATTATACTGAACAACAATCGACGCCGTGTTTACCCGCCTATGCTGTACAAGGAATACATTTTTGTTTTTAGTTCCTTTTTGTTTGTACTACGATTCCGCATCAATCGCTGGCGATGTACATAAGCGTATGTGATAATTCTAAGTCGTCAACGCAGAATTTATTGCATTACACCTTCTTTAGAAAAACAATGTTATTATTGATGAAAGAGGGTTGCATAGATTAGAACTCCCCGCTTGTTGTTATAGCCACAGTGCTTCAAGCAAGTCCATTATTACCTCATATCATACACCGTGGGAGAGGGACGCCATGTTTAGAAGGCAACCCAGTAGTCGATGAATACTATGGTGTTTCCTTCTAGAAAACTGGTAACGTCCATTCGGAAGAATACACATGCAGCAGACGAGGCCGCTAGTGCTTCAACGTATCATTGCACTGGTTTTTTAACATAGCCTTGGATTGTACTTATGCATGGCACACTGCAGACAAAATGTAGGCAGCATATATTCGTAGCACATACAATGATACCGAATGAATGGGGGAGGGACATTACACACAGAAGCGTGTTTGACGAACCAAAACTCATCCCATTATACGTGCGGTAATGGAATACTTCATGACCAATATTACTTCGCGTAAGCCACTAACCTTCATCATGCCACATTGCGATCGCCAGCAAACTCCATTGTTCTAATGAACCAGTCGCATAAGTGAGTACACAAAGATCTGTTTTGGGTTACATCATGTAAAAAAAGATTGCGATAATTTTTTTATCTGTTCGTAGAAATAGCTAAATCTATAATGTGAATATTACCGCGTTTTAATGAAGATGGTTAACCGCCAAATGAACGTCGGTGTGATTCTGTGACGGCCTGTGATAGATTGACAAACAAGACATTAATGGCAGCTATCATGAGTTCAGCAATTTTTGAGTAGATAAACGGTTCATGGTACAGACCATTAATTGCAATCAGGTACAAGTTTACTTACTATGATTTTCGTTACACCTCTTTGGTCTCAGTATTGCTTGCTTATGTGATTTCAGCTTAATCGGCATGATAATATATTTATTTGATATGACATATTTGGGAGCATAATCTTGATAATGTGTGCGGCGTCTTTCCTTCAAACATTGATTAATATCATCCAGCCGCTGTCCGTAAACAATTATCGTCTGCAACAGAGCACCAAATATAAATCATGCATATCTCTTTATTCCGAAATCATATTAATCTAAATGATACACCGACGTGTTTTCCGCAAGAATCTTGCTTTCATGAAATACAGACCGCATTAAGTTAGATCCATAGTTTTGGGCAGGTAGTTACACATTTATGTGCTGGCTAGCTAAACCATAACATCACTATGATCTATCTTTTTAGCCTATCTGAATGCGTCATCAATTACTATTAGCTTTTGCATTCTTAAGAAGCCTAGCAGCTGGGCTACAGCACAGGTGTTAATGTTTACAGAGACCAGAGGTATGTCCAGTGGCGCACAGTAGCTAACACCAACAGCTTGACACCATGTTTTCTAATGCTGCGGCTCATATAATTTCTCACTAACAAAATGTCGACATACATATAGCAGCTTTTTCTGCTCTATGAAATGCATGTTAATGTGTGTGGAGACTGTAATAGCTGACTTCCACGAAGGATGAAATAAACTCGCTGTGGTTACTGACCTAACGCCGGTGGGGACTTTTTGGTTGGTGTAACTGCTCTCGTCTAGTTGTCCGAGTGTGCTTATCGGTCACCGGGGCTTTTCACAAAATCCGAGCCACCCCATGCCATATTTGCACGAAGCCAACACACGGACGGCAGCATTAGTCGATCATAGTCACCGAGTTACATATGCTTTAGTGGTGAATAGCAACAATGCGTTACATTCCACAGTGCTTTTCCATAGATGCCTTGACATATATATTATCAAATCTGCCATGATGAAGTATTTTGCATCAATTTGAAAGTTTGGTGACATCTGCTTGGTGAGGGTTATTATTTTTCCCATTATTGTGGTATGAAAGTTTGAAAGAATACTGGCTTTTGTGAATGGTGCATATTAGGCCAGCCAAAATTCCCCCCTGGGCATAATCTGTCAATTATGGTTTGAAAAGGCTAGCCTAGTTTATGCATGGGAACGATTTTTCCAATTGATAATCTGGCCTAATGTCCTGATGTCCCGAACGTGCTGCAAGTGTACTGAGATGCAAAATAAGTGTATGATAGTGAATGCCACAAACCAGAGTTATGCTCAGAAATTCACATCATCGATCAAAACACTACATTAATACCATCAAGTATATACAACAGATGAAAAAGAAAAATGTATCGGTATTTTTCTGTTCGTAGGGATAATTTGCTTGTATAAGTCAATATTGAGTTATTCCTATCACTAGTTAATGCTTACAGTGTCATACTCGTTTGGACAGTTTCCTGGTTTGTGTCACCACATCAATGTTAATCTCTATATACGTGCATTGTTAAATTCATCATGGGTCACCAAGTATGCAGTTTTATCGCCAAACACACCTTTTACAACTACTTCGGACACGTGCGACGATAACTATATATGTCAAATCAAATGCCCCATGTGTCTTAAACAACAAACTCGACTTTTTATCCAAATGACCCGAAATATATGCTTTTTATATCATCCCAGTAAACCATTATCTACACAATACGACACGACATTTTTCATGAATAGTATCTGTGTATTGTTATGACGTGCCTACGACAGCTAGCACAGCCTTTGTTCCAAAGGCGGATCATTATAAGGTCTCCAAACCGATCAGTCTTAGTCTATGTTGCGTGTAACTGATACCTAAAAGTTGATAAATATAGTGTGCTAACAGGTACAGGACAGTTGTAGGGCGCTTGAGTCAAATGGACAGCCACAATAAATCAAGCCATACGCATTTGTGCGTAAGTTGCCAATACAAATGATCTTGCACGCATAAGTATGGTGAGCCTGCACACGCAACAGATGTCGTCCTTTTATGGATTATTATTGAGCGACGATGCGTGCTGATGCACTACGTCTTCATTTCAACAAAAATAATTGCTCGTATCCGTCTAAGATTATACACGCAACCGAACCACAATCGCTAAAGTAAATATCTGTCAGATTGTCAAACGCTTTTGACGACTTCACAGATGGACTGTTTGTTATCAATATTGGATACCTGATTTGTTGATACGACCATGAACACATAGCAGAATATTCACTTACTCCTATGATTCGGAACACATATGGATAACTAGGGAATTGAAAACAAATACTAGCTAGAGAGAAGCGCTGGTTTGGTTTGGTTTAATTAATCTCTGGCGTTAACATCGAATGTATCAAACAATGTTTTTAATGCAAACCGTATATTTCAGGGGTTTTATTTGTCATCGATGGTTACCATTGAGCGATATGCCATTCGTCCATTGTGGCCTTCTGTCTGAGGCCATTAGAAGGACAGATTAATTTGTTAACATGTTGATTCTGTTGCTGACTCATGTGGCGATGAAGGTGTTTCGAAAAAGTCGATTAGCAGAAAACACTGTCCACCAGGTGGTATTTTTCCATAAAATTTCTGCTGGCATCAGCACCCCTGTTTTTTCCACAGTAATTGTACTACTTCCTGTTACTAATGCGTGGCGCACTGTAGGCAAATTATAGTTCATGGGCAGCTTGACTTTGTTTCAGCAGCTCAAACCGTGACGCCTAGAACATACGGGCGAACCATCAAATGGGCCAGACGAACCGACACTCATCACATTCTAGGTGAGCTAATTGAATACTTTATGACCATTAACACTTTGTGATGGCCACAAACCTTCATCATGCCAAATCGCGCAATGTCCATGATGGATTATAGAAGCCGACAAAACGCCATTGTTCTAATGATCAGCCGTACAGATGATGCAGTGAATTTTATCGCATTGCGTCTGCACTTCAACTTGTGCAAACCATTCGGTAGCTCCATGCTATCACAACTACTGCGGCTTTGTTATTGCTATATTGATTTCCCATAGCGAAACAGACCTGGGTAAGTATCCAGCAGAATACGGAAATATTTTTGCCCGTAAAAGCAACTGGATCTCGCGTTCGATGACTTCAATAAGGGTGCATCTACAATATCATACATCCGTCGCAGTGATTAGTCCCAGATATATTTTTCACTATTTTCGCACACATTCCTGTTATTGCCCTATTTAGGAAATAACATATAAGGGTAGAAAGCATACTTAGTCACTCAGTTTGGCCGCTATCTTGTTAACAACATACATGTATTATATATCTCGGTTCATTGATAACTGAATGTGGCGCGTTTATTCTTTGGGAGCTTTATATACCATGGTTAAGTACATGGACACCACAAGCTACTGCGGAATTTGCTGGCACTCTCGCAATGCAACTTAAATTATGGAACTAGCAAACAGTTGTGTTGATTAGAAAATTATCAACTGGACGGTCGGCAGGAGAACAGCATGTTCTTACCACAATGATCACAATTTCGCCCATCGATTGGTTCTATCGATTCTTTTGACAAAGATGTAATGCAGCAACTTGTTATTGTCATGCATTAGAACTGGGTCAAAAGCCAGCATCAATCACCTTTGTGTATATATGCAGAACATGAGCAGCAAACAACCCACTTCTTCAAAGCGAGCGCAAAATATGTGATATTGCTCCAAAATAATTTGCTACATGTAATTGTCCATGTTCGGAATTATCTATAATAATATCAAAGGGTGTATAGCTTCGCTAAGAGTGCTTACTTGAGCCTCAGCCCGAGAAACAGACGCCCCCTGTTAGGCGCCGTACGTTGCTTTGCCATGGCGTCCCACATGGTATTCTCAGACTAATTCGGAGCAGTGGAAGCCTGGACCAATCAGATGACTCGCTGTCAGACACCGAATCGTCTCATGTGCTTTTGTTGATTTCATAGTATCGTCGCCTGATGACGGCGTTGCATTTCATAAAATTTCATAACCCCCACATAGCTCAGATCTTCACATGTCCCGCAAATGTTAAAGTCTACCCCCGGCCATTTCCCGTGCTCTAGAAGGTTGTTGCTACCCGGGCAATTAATCAAGTTGACACTTATTTCATATTGTAGTTTTTATTATCGTTATTTTTAAGCCGACGCGTTTTTGGCAGCGGAATGGCTCTGCATACCGACATTTATCCCGCTCTCATCAATCACAGTGACGCAGCACAGTTTTCCCATGTGCTTTTGTTGATACCATTGTAGCACAACCTTATAATTGAAGTGTATTATAATGAGCGCATCGGTAACCACATAGCCACGCGAAGTGATCACTGTAAACGAAGCTATACACTCTTTGATAATATCATGTGCTTTTTCTGTATGTTCATTATCGCCTTTATGGGATGGGTTTCTACTGATAGTCATGTTCATAGGAGGCTGTTATCAACTTACGCCATGGTTGGTAGACAAAGTATTGAGGGCAGTGCGACCATCAAACAGACGCAACATCAACACGGATTTGGTTGCAAAGTCCTGTCATCAATAACTGCTTCTTTGCACTATTGAACGAAGGCGATAAATGTATCTGCTCTCATGTTCGCTTTTAATATGGCAATGCAATAATAGTATTTGTTATATGTCTCGCCCGCCAAGGTATAAAGTACGTGTTAATTGCCTTTGTCATCCAAATAAGCGATGATAAGTGTATTTTTTCATCTCGTGTATCTCCCGCATCCAATTGTGGCCCGAATCGCTGCAACTTATGCATAAAAAAAGAAATTTGCTCGCCCCTAAGGCGTCCTGCCTTTACCTACTTTTCATTGCAGTGTGTGTCTCGATTCACAGCATTCAAACATCAACGTTTTTAGCTATTTTTAATATATAAAGCAAATGAGCTAATGCTCCTTGCATATGTAGAATGACATATATGTCTGCATAAAGTGCTCGTACATAAGTTTATGGAGATGACTCATAATCAAGTAACTCAATGATTTGATTAAACACCACGCACATACATGCCAGATCGCAGTGCTTTGGCACCCGCAAAGATCAATACGCCGTAATCAGTTACATTTAGGCTGATTGACATGGTTCAAACCACTGCTGCAAAATTTGATGCATGCTGGTATTCAACGCGCACTACCTTCATCATCATCATCATCATCATCATCATCATCATCATCATCATCATCATCATCATCATCATCATCATCATCATCATCATCATCATCATCATTACCATCATTATCATCATTATCGTATATATATATATATATATATATATATATATATATATATATAGATATATATATATATATATAGAGATATATATAGAGATATATATATATATATAGATATATATATATATATATATATATATATATATATTATATATATATATATATTTATATATATATATATATATATATATATATATATATATATATGTATATATATATATATATATATATATATATATCATATATATATATATATACATCATATATATATATATATATATATATATATATAGATAGATATATATATATATATATATATATATATATATATATATATATATATATATATATATATATATCTATATATATATATATCTATATATATATATATATATATAATATATTATATATATATATATATATATAATCGGGTTTGAACTGAATCACAGCAAGAGATTTTGTCCAGCAAGATGCTGTCCAAAATGCACAAAAATGCACAAATATGCATAGTTATATATAGATAACATTCTGTACCAAGTGCCATGGTTACCATCTTTGTAATTGTTAAGCAACTTTCGACAAACAACCAGAAGAGGTGAAATAAGGTTATATCACGCAGGTAAATGGCCCCTGTGTAAACTGACAATATATTTATGAGGTATCAATTTCCTTTGTGCCATCCTGTTCATTCACGAATGAACCCAAAGGTTTGGCTTGTCATCTCCTGTTGCGCAATATCCTATGCGCGGGGATTAAAGCAACCCGGAAAGAGCTGCAGCCTCGTTTCAATAACTAGCCTATTTCCTCTAATTATCCTTCGCAGACACTACGGCTGCATGCCCGCATTCAAATGGGGTATGCTTGATATATAATTAATTAGTTGCTGTCTGGGCTATTTACTACGTGCAAAAGTTAGATGTCCATAAAGTTACCCCTCATAATATGTCAGGTTGTGTGTCAGGTTATGTCAACATAGCGGTGTTTCATTGCTGTGCAATTTATGTCAACATAGCGGTGTTTTCTTCACAAATATCCTCGTACATGTATGCACACCGCACATTCGTTTGCTTATGCACGAGGCGCAATTTCCGATTTCGATCATTGCTGGCTAGTTAACCATTTTATTGGTACCGAAAGCTAAATGGTGTCCTCAGTGATATCATTCGCTAGTACATGCGCTGTGATCTTCCCGACAACAGGGAGTCCCAACAAAATCAAGGATATACAATTGTACATTATGTTGCCACCTAGAAAAGTAATCTAATACTATTTAGTTATACTGTTTTCCATATTGTACTCAAAGTATCAGCTGTAATATCAAGCAAACGCTAGGTCTGCTGCATGATTTGACTTGTATACGCTACGGCTATAGATAACACCAGAATGTACTCGGAACTCGATTATGAGACATACGGACAAATCACAAGGTAATATAAGCGCTCGAGTAACAAATACCACTTGTCATCATTGCTGATAATATCACCTGCAATCTTATAAGAATTACATCCGGTTGCTGCTATCATTTGTTAGTATGTAGGCCACTACACATAACATGTAAGAGAGGTATTCAATCCGTATTGCGTGGTATCGCGGACGTTATTGTCAGGAGGTATGATACTGATCGCTTTGCAAGGGGGAGAAGGTCGTAGGCAACAATAACAAAACTGCGATTATAACCATCACATTTTGTGGCATAATGAATGGATCTAACAAGCAGAACACATGACGTAGGGGCGATGATAATGTTGTAGGTTTATTCTAATCAATCCCAAAACATTGTTAGAGTTGCTTGCGTCTTTTTGTCTGCTACACGTCTTTACAATGTGTTGTCTAATTATGCAACTTTGCAAATGCTAGTGGTGACTGCTGCATTGGTCAGGTGTTTGTTTGAGCCACCACGACAAATACACTATATTACGGTTGTAACATGACTAAGTGTTTACTCATGTTGGCAAGTTACGCATGCATAAATACATATTGCGCATCAAATGACGCCACATGTAAATGTAAAATGAAATATCACACCTGAGAGCTACAGGGAATTGTAGAACCAAACCAAAGCGCATATCAATAATAAAAGGCTCACACGATGACAAGAATATCCTCCCTATCGGTGCTTTTGTATGGCATAGTATTAGCTTAGCAGAGGGGCCTGCGCTAATCCATAATGAATAACCATTTTGATACAGCGAATCGATTGTTGAATGTGTGGCAGATTTGGCATGTCATTTCAGGTAGTTGTTTTGTTCTATTCTGGTAGTGATTCTAGTAGTGCAATAGTTAGTTCTTACCAGACCATCCATTGACATATCAAAGAGTAATAATAATGACTGCTGTCGATGTAAACATTGCTCGCTCCCATTAACGGCGAATTACACAAACCTCTTAATGCCGTTTCAGTTGGACCCAGGAAACAGTTGGATACTTAAATGGATATTGACGACTCACAGACTCACAGACAAATATATAGACATACATGGATGAAAGCATAGTCTCCATTGCTGATATATGCGTTTATTATGTATAAATTGTTACTGCTGAAGTGATGTAATGGTTCACAGGGCTAACAGTAGCGGAGGTAGACGGGTCATATTTCCTTTGTGAAGTAACCATCATGTTCATAAGGGTGTTTACATAGCCTGTAGTTCGGCGTGCGTGAGCTCGTGTGTTGATAATGAAGACAACGGGTCGGAAATTTAAACCTCATGAGGAGCTTCAAATTATATCACCCTTCATTCATGGGAACACACGGCACCTTTATCTAAATAGACTGCGATACGCTGCTCAAACAGTACAAACCTAGCTCAAAAATGAGATGCCCACTCGCCAATCGCGATTGAAATTATTTATACACATATAAGTATGTATGTATAAATATATATATATAGATCTGTATGAATGATTTTATATTTATATATCTATATGTGTACATATGTATATATATATATTTTTATAAACATATTTGAATATCTATATATATGTATATGTATCTATATATATATATATATATATATATATATTTATATATATATATATTATATATATTTATATTCTATATATATATATATATATATATATATATTTATATGCATATATTTATATATATATATATTTATTTATATATATATATATATTTATATATATATATATATATATATATATATATATATATATATATATATATATATATATATATATATATATATATATATATATATATATATATATATGTATATATACGATTCGATAGATATTCATGCATAAGTGAATTCGGACTATCTGCGCTGTTATGAACTTCCGCTGCCGCTTCAACTGAGCACAGAGCCTATGTACAAAAGGGCGCCAGTCCTTAAGTGGCCAAGTCAACTCCGGCTTGTGAATGCGTGGGAGTTGGTCTTGGTAGACCGTCACCACACAGCCTTCATGCAGGGGCCGCCAAACCAGATCAATCAAAGTGCTATTGTTGGTGGCATGGAATGGGAGTGCGGGAATGTCCGAAGCCCTTGCTGCTGCTGCTGCTGCTGCTCTTGCTACCTCTAGGCTATCAGCTATCAGCAGTTGTCTACCAGCTCTCAGCACATTCACCCACTGCCTCTCTTGGTGTTGCATCGGGGCGCCTTATAACAAGTGGTCGGATGCCAACTCTGTCACAGCTCAATATCGGATTGCCAACAGTGGACTCTCTGCTTGTTGCATTGGGATATTTCGTCTTTTTCTCGATAGATATATAAGCATCAGTGAATTCGAAAGGTAAGCAGTAATGATTGGGCCTATGCGTTTTACTTACATGCGCTATATAGAAAAGCAAACTTTTTTCATGAATTTCCAAATTTGCAACAGCTTGACTGACACCATCTCGTGACGTTGCTTAGTTAAGAGCGTTTGTTTTATCCATTTTTGCGCTGCGGCGTCATATGGTTTATCATATCATTATTCATAAACTTTTCGAACATCTATATATGCATTGCATACAAGAGTATTTCATACACTGGCTATAAATATCTCCGATAACCATTACCCCTTTGACATTTTAACAAACACAGCATTTGCTTTCCTTGCAGCTATGCATTGAATCAATCCCAACCAATCTAATTCAATAGCCGTCTTCCCTATCGCACCATTAACCTGATTAATTCAATTATTCTCCATTTTTTCCGTCATTAATATTCGCCACGCACGGCAATCATCCAAGTTACCTAAGCTCTTGTTAACATGCTTGGGGGAACACCGTGCAATATGAATGGACACCGTCTATTACGTTATCTCTGGTTAGGTGTGTGATTTATTGAGCGAACCACGGTGACAAAGCGCCGACGAATTTCGGACTGCAAGTTATTTTCACAACAAGAAAGATATGTCCGTTGCCTGGCAGAGATAAATGGAAATTCATGTTTCATGTTGAAGGGTAGCGCTCGCTAATTATTAGCTGACTTGCAGTTTGTTCTCGACTGGACCTCTGACACCTTCCAGCGAGGACCCTATATCAGAGGGGCGCAGGTGGAGGGAAATGGCTGCTTGGCACGTCTTGCACATTACCGTGATTGTCACAAAGCACGTTAAACAGAGTGAGAGTAACATACACCCTTTATCTTACCAGCTGGGGTGCTGACAACCGAAACTGGCGCTTCATAAATCCGCAAACACATGAGTGGCCAATTTGAAAGCCCACGAAGTCATTTGCATAGTTAACTAACCTTGGAGCTAGTAATCTCTGCTGGTGGTCAGGATGAAATCAAGGCACCGTGTTGCTTGGTGGACGTATCCGCTTCCGACAAACTTTCACTTTTCATGGAACGGGTGGTTTTTTTATGGTTAGGTGTGATTAGGCAGACTTTGTTTCTCATTTGCAACAAAGGGTCCGTGGGGAACGCCGACTGTCGTGCTTTCGTAAAAACATTCGACAAATTAAACCGACGAGAGTTTGAAAATTACCGCAACGTAAATTCGCCCGTAAACTATATTCATTGACCAGCAGTGGAAGGAAATATTTCTATCATATTCGAATCATTAAATTAAGACATAAACAAACTATACAGCTTTGCCATGCAACAGGAGAGCAAATATCACATAAATCGGAGTCAGAATTACGTTCATGACGCTGTCAAACAGTGTCATTTCGCGAGCTAGTGTTTATTCAGCGTTTGCCAGACAAGTGAAGCTACTCCAGCTAAAGTAGTCTGGGTCATCAAGCCAGCTGTCTGCTGTTATTGTCTCGCCGACGTCATTTTAACGTGGTTTTGACAATTCTGTCGTCTGCAAGCGATGACATCAGTCGACGCCGTCGTAATGCTGAGCGCATGAACTCGACATCGCTACAATGCAACAGTTTTGATCGATTTCTTACATCACCTCTGTTATTGCCATGTAATTACTCTGGATGTCGCTTTCAGGTGAGCTAATAGAATCTACAACTCGCGATATCAACGACTAGAAGCAGACGGCAGTGAAAGCCGTTGTGTACATTTGCATCCACCAGTGGTGTTTCTGCAGCGGGAGGCGACCAACGTATTGGGCGATTTGTAAGCTGGCGACGTGATAGGCGGCATCGCTGTGAGATCCCTCCGGGATAGGGATTAGTTATAAGGTGACGGATGCAGGATATCTTGGATTTGCTAATGTGTGAAAGCGGCAAAAAGTGATTACTAGAGAGTGTTATAGAGCGCGAAGGAATTGTGCGGACGGTGTGGTCTTAAGTGCAATCATCCAAAAGGCTGTCTCAAAGGAGTGAAGTATTAAGTGGCCTTTGCTGAGCTAATTATCTCGCTTAGCCTTACGCCGATGATACTTACGGAGTAATTCATCGGGCGTATTTGCTCTCATCCAAACATCTGCGCCCACAGCTTGCAATTCAAGGATATAGATATATTTCTGCCAATGGCTACATGGTTACCGCTTAAATGAGATTGGAGTCATAACGTTTGAGAAACGGGAATACAATTCAAGGGTTCTGCACAAATAGAGCCCCATTGTGATTCCGAGCTAACTCGTCACAGGGATATAAATTGCACATTTTCCTGATTGAAACTTGTGATTCATATTGTTGCAAGCGACGGAGTCGGAAGCTACGCCAGGAAATACCGGATAATGGCGGGAATCATGTTGATGATCACGTGGTGGTGCCTACTTCACGTCAGCGCAGGTCAGTGACATAACAGCATGAGAATGGCGGAATGACAAATTATTTGAATTGATACAAAAATAATGGGTTGAATGGATAAATGAGCGGATAGATGAATAATGCTATTAGATGAATGACGCGTAAATGAATGAATGAATGAATGAATGAACTGGTATTGAATGTATGATAGAATGACTAAATGAGCGAATGATCGACTTGTGACCGAGCAAGTGAGTTGATGGAGAATGGTGAATGTAGTCATGATTCCTCCTGTCAAACATTCAGTATCATTGCGCATCGATGACGAAGTGCGTGGGTGTTTGGATGATAGAAAATGAGAAAGCAACGTCATTCTTATAATCACACCACGACCGAGTGTTGTTTGGTGTCGCTTTGGTGTCGTGTTTCTGTTGTGTAGTTAGATATTATCTCTCTACCACATTAGACCCTTTTAGCTCTTTTCATAATGCATGGAGTCATTGTATGTGAGATCTTTATAACATCCCTTTACCTTCCGTGCGACGTCTCTGCAGCCTTTCATGCATTTCTAACCAGCACACTCTATACGACCACGCATAATGACCCAACATATCAACCATTAGTACTTGGCTTCATGTCCATCCGAGCTGCAGCTTGCATCATGCACCACGACCCAGTGATTCATCATGTTTATGTTGCTGTCACCTTTGTACAGTTATATCCTGTCCCCTGCCCACTCCACACATGTACTCACCGCAATATCTCACCCTGCCTTGGCATGTCTTGGATTGCCTATGCATATTGCAGTACCAAAGCCCATGTCCTGTTGACTTATCCGGGCACTCTTGATCTCTGAGCAGCACCAGGAGTGAGTTGTCACTTCATAAGGACGGCAGGATCACCGGCTCACCACATGACGGTAAGGTCTCATGCAATCAAGTGGGGTAAATCTCGCCATATTATGTCCCCTGTGTGGCCCGCTGCTGATCTATTTATCATGGCGGTTTCGGGTTATTGACGTCGACCAGCAATATGGAGGACTATGATGTTTGCTGAATGAGTAATATCTTGTGGGATAGTTATCAGTTATTCTATTTTTCCCACACTTATGAGGCAATAATCATGGATTAATGACCGCTTTTTCAGAGATATTTATTTACAAGGGCGTCGCAAGAAGGAGTTTGATGGGTACCTCAATTATTTACTCAACTATTGAGGTTAATGTGAGTTGTCTGCTCACATCTCTTCTTCAACCCCGACCCCTCGGCGCGAGAATAACCCCCTTTCTTCTGATACCTACCCCAACCCCCTCCCCCCCCCCCCCCCCCTCCATGGCCGCACGACGCCCGTATGATACGTTTCCCACTATCAATACAAGGCGACAGTTGTCAGTTGTATAATGATCTCACCTGTGACGACATAGACCATTTGGCAGTGTGGCCGTGGCGACCATTATTCAGCAGCATGGCTATATCACATGTTCTCTCTGTTGACGGCACCATGTAAAACAAGCAATTAAACACACGTTTGTGCGCCATCAACCTGCCTACTCCACTATGCATCTATTATTTGTTCTCGCGCATCCGCTGTCTACATAACTGGATCGTTCGTGGCGCAGCTTGCCAAGTAAAACACCCGCTTTCGACATGGATACCGCCTCGGATCTACGCAACATGGATAGCCCTGGGCAGAAGAATCCCATATTGACCACAGAGCTTTCAGGCCTAATTACGGTAGTCGGTCTAAATTGCGTAATGGCTCTTTGCTTCCGCGTTCGGCTGTTTTATCCTACGTACCTATGGGGCTCTGTTAGTTCCGTTAGTAGCCGTGCCGCAATAGCCGGGCAGAGTGTATCCAGTACCTGGTATTATTTGCCTGTAAAACGACGGGGCGTGTTATTGTTTTATTGATCAATATATTGGATTGTCGCCCGCCCCGTGTGCTTTCTTTAAACGCACATTTTCTCCCAATACCATATGTACCGGCAATGCTTACTCATAATGGTTTAAGAATAGCAACGCAGGAATTATTGTGGGGTAAAGGTTCTGGCGACGCGTTGATTTGATTCATCGGGTCTTGATTGCTATGTTGGTTAATAAAACTTGGGCCATCTACATCGGATCTGGCGAGCCTGTCGGTCTGTTAACGATTTCATTCAGATCGCTCGATCAATTGATATCATCAACGCATGCTTAGCAATGTCAACAGCACAACACAGGGTCGGACACGGGTGAGAGACGCAGCAGCTTTGGACCATCGAGCGGGATCCGGAGAGATCAGTGAAGCGCGCGGCCGCGAGGAGATTACCTGTCCACTGAGGTGCCGCCCAATCATAGAAATAACACTCTCTTTGATTAGCCACTGACCAACAGGTCAGTGAAGTGGTCGGTGAGTGTGCCAGGGGTAGGCTCTTGATAAGCTATCGATCAAATCAGGTGCGCAGTCCCACACCCACACCCCTCTCTGTCGCTCTTTCTCTTTCTCTCTCCCAATCTCTTTCGGGCGACGGGAACAACGGCTTACTGAGTAGTCTCTCATCGATAGGCATAATCGGATATAGAACAGTCGAGTCAACATAATAATTGACACACCCATAGGTTATATTTGACAAGCAACCCGAATAGCGGCACGGAAACCAAACCGTGTTATAATCCACTTAACGTTAGATGTTGAGTTGCACTCTTCAGCAATATTGGCCACGCGCAACCTACAACCAAAGCATAAAATTGAATCAAATTGACAATTTCAGTTTCCAGTCCTTCCTTCTTTCAAACGTAATAAAGTTACAGAAGCCAAAGCTTGATAACGTGAAAGGCTTTCGCTTTCTATGTATAATGTGTATTGTACAGGCCATTATTATTTTCCCACTTATTACGGCTTGAAAAAGTGTCACCTTGCACATTCTTTACAATGAAAATGAATAGCGATCGTACAATATTCATGTATGCAATCATACCAAATGGCGCCCGCGTGGAATTTACCATTATATTCCTGGCTGATACAAAGGCAGCGTTAATGCAGTTTGTGGACCGTGGTGTTTACACCTTGCTACGTATGAATGCCAATAAATGACCGCGTTGTTTGCGCCGTGCGTTAATTGGTTGCACTCACAGTCAAACATTATTTGCAGTCCGACTACTTTTCCTGTTAGGATGTTAAGGCGCACCCTGTAAGTCTATATTAGCTGGTCAATAAATACTGTTGGGCATGATGTGTTATTCACGTGATAATTACGACCTCCTGACGTGTCTTTTCGTGCCTGGCGACAAGCCTAATCTTGCAATTGCTGCTCACCTTTACGAAGGCTATTTATGAAATATATTAATATGTGCATAGGTGATTTCCAATCCAGCCTATTTCCGTAATCACCAGGAATAATTTTTTTTTTATATGATCAGTTATCATGCCGCAATCGAGCGAACGAGTTATTTTCGCAAGTCACTGCAAGCGAACACGTTAGTATGACGAAGTTGTGTAGTATTCAGCCAGACATAATCAACGGTTCAGATAGTACTGATCAGTGCGGATAAGCGGTATGGTTAAATGTCATCATGCATAGTGTTGAATGTCTGCTCAGCCATGTGTGTTCGTCCAGAGCGTTCGTGTGCTAAAGCCATGACTAAACACGTGCTTGTCTTCTGAGTGGTTATTGGTGGGCTTCTAAAACGTACAAAATGTCATGCCAACCAGCTCTATATGACTGAAACATGATCAAATATTTCTCAACCATCAAAGGCTCCTCTTCGCGGTACTATGTAGTTATAATTCCTGTATTCCAAGCCCTGGAAATTGTTCGATATGTCAGCGTTTGTATATTGTGGGGGGATTCCGGAAAGTTCCAATCGTTAAGAATCCTCGAAGAGTTGCATTAAGTCATAAATCTATCCAGCCGCTGAGCCAACTATGCTATAAAGACATTAAACACGACATGGATGAGATAAATGAATCGTGTCGATGGCCGGGTGCGAGTCAGCAGCAGGACCAAACCACATTCAACATCCCATTTGAAAAATCAAGTGTTTATTGGGAAATGAGTTTTGGCATACGCACATCATAAATGACACATTAATGGTGGCAGCAAACACAAAGTGGCTCGAAACTCTCCACTTTGCTGCGTGTTCCCGCCATTAATCCACTGTGTTAGCTTTTCTGTCAACATATGCTGTCCCCTTTGCGTTAGAGGAGTAATTGCATCTTCTAACTGTATTGAATGTATCTAGGTGTGTAGTCATGCCCCTTACTAGCTACATTACCTGCCAAAAAGCAAATTTTATGAGGAAGATATGTGCGTGAGACACTGGTCTTTGGTATACATTCTTGTATCGGTGTGACAATGCCCACGCATAGGCATTGCAGGCTCACCAATCTGTTTATTGATATGTATGGTCAGATCCCTGAATTTCCTTTTTCAGCAATTAATGTTGCATTTATTTGGGGTTTTTTTGTTGTACAAAAACTGTGTCGGGAATTGTATCATTATGCGTATGACAAGCGTATTGCCCGACTGGCATCATATCGAATGCAGCAGTTTTGTTTTGTGGCATTCGTCTGGACCGCCGAAAATGCATGTATCATATTTTGTGGAACTGAAATTTATCATTAACGTTTTTGCAATCGTGGTACGGTCTCGGAAGCATGCTTATATACGTTTCATCATAACTGCCACCTAAGGGCCCGAGCTTGCCAATCATCGCGGCACGTTGTTTTCCGCTTAGACGATGGTGAATATACCGAGGCATCGACAGCGCTGGATACGCTGGTGTGAAACAAAATCAGGCTACATTAATATAACGCCGATGCAGCCTTCGTGACTGATTATCTCATTGGCAGTTTTAGTTTTACATTTCCTCCCTGTCATTGTAATCGGTATGTAGCATATCCAATTTTTCAGTGCTCTGATTGTGGTTAAAATCCCGACGCGGAACTATTGAATTAATGTCTGTAGTTTGCTCAGTAGCCGCCAGGTCAACTGGTGACCATAAGATTTCTCAATGTCCTTGAGATGAAGCGTTTTGTTTGATTATGCGCTATCACACGCTACACGTTTTTATTCGTCGGGTTCAGGCAATCAACAGTTTGAACTCAATATATCTATAGCGCCCATTTGTTTCTAGAATTGTGTATTTAATTGAAGCAACTAATTTAAATTATGTCATCGTTATCTTATAAATATGTGTTATGTCGTCCAAAGCTAATGAGTTTTATGGTTCAATAATGTCTGAGCAACCGGCCTTTGAATTTGTACGCATAACACACTGAACTCTTAAGCCATTTTGGTTTAACGATACGGAGGATTACGGTTTTGCCAATGTGCATGATTGAGGCTACGCTGCTATAAAGAAATGAACATCTGGACAATCGCTGTCGTTTATGTCATTTAAGGTATTTGTATTAATATTTGTAGTGAGAACATATGTGAGCAATTTCGTTCAGTTTACACGTGAAGATCAAATACACCACACATAGTTACCAATAGACAGCTGCGCCTTCCTTTACCAATGTTCATAGACAGTCGGTGTGGATGCATTCTGCCAAACATTGAGTGTGATTGGCTGCTCTTTCTATACACGGGATGTCATTCAGATTAATGGAAACGATCATTTTATTTACAAATGGGGTTCTGCACAGAATATAAGAAACAATTTTCATTAAGAACCTTATGTTATTGTCTGTTTCTCTGGTATTCCACTGGTGTCGTACCTGTAATATGATGGCTGTTGACGTGCGGTTCAGCAATTGCTAGTTATCTTTACTTGTCTCCTTTGCAGATTGGTCAATGTTCTCCAATATTTGTAATATATATAATTACACGCGTATTGTAAGTGTCTAGAATGAAGATTCATATCATTAGAACTTTACACAGCACTGTTCCCATCAAACTAAATAACACACCGAGCCTCTCGGTGATATGGTTATATACCGTACTGCAAATATGTTATTGGTCGAGGAGCACTGTATATCAATATGTGTATCTACGTTTCTATATGGAACGAGAATCAGTATGAATATTGCGTGTCCCGCACTCTTTTGGTTATCCTTTGTTGTGTGATTGTACATCAATAACCTTGAGAACCGCAACTTTCAATCATGGCAGTGCCATGTTGCTCCAAACCAACCTCCAAATCGGGGATGTAAACTTTCAAAGTTTCTCTAACTGGATTTAGTTGCCGTTGACGGAATCTCATATGGAAGCCTATTTAAGTTATTGATAAACATTGATAAATGTTACAATTTATTCGAAATATGTACGTTTTGTGTGTATATCGTGTTGGATTGGAACTCTGATTGATTTGACTAGCATTGGCTCCGAACATTGCAGGACGTCAGCAAGACGTCCCACAGGGCTAATCACATGCTGTGTCACGTCACGCGCAGGCAATTTGTATAAGATCTAGATTATTTGTCATGACACATGCAGGCAAATAATGTTCCGTTTACTACACTAAAGCAGATAATATGATGTTATAAAGTAATGTACAGTGTGTTTGACGTCAGATAAGAGGTTGAATCGATAGATGTTTGCAAAAAAGTGAGATCTGTCTTCTGACAAGTAAATTCAGGGAAATGCTTATTATATGTACCAGAAATGCGAACCCTCTCTTTTTCTTGAAGCACTGCTCACTTTCATCATTTCCCAACTTCTCCCAACAACAAAAGTGTCACTGGGCGCACCCTATATAACAACGATATATCCTAAACATGCATTATTCATGAATGCAATCATACTAAATGGAACTGGTGTATGATTTAACAACAGTACACAAAAGCAATGTAATGTAGTTTATGGGCTGTAGCTTTTACAGCGAGATTCCATGAATTGCCGAGTTCAATGCTAATTAATTTACCATGTTTGCTCTGTAGAACACCATTTGACACCATTTGTGTTCCGACTTCACCTGCGTGTTTAATGCTGCGTCCATGATGTACTTCTATTTGCAAGTCTATAAATATAGTATAATAAAATGTATTATCTACAGAATGATAACGACCTTACCATGTGACATCGTGTTTGCGACGACAACCCTTATTATGTTAAAAGATCAACGATGGACACAGTTTGACATTTATTTATGCTTCTACACCAGTATGAATGGTTGCAATTACAATCTTTTATTTGTATTAGAAATTGATATCGATATCAAGAGGGATCTGTCATCATATCACAATGCAGTAAGGGTGAGATGCGGTGTTCAGAATCCGAAGAAGTCACACTTCAGTGTTGGTTTTTACTGGTGTCTCCATTTACTCGACACGAATAACTAATACTAGTGATGGGGTGATGATGTTTGCCGACATCTTGCATTTAAGAGCCTAACAAGCCATGATAATAGCCATCCCTCTTTTGACATCACAACTCGGGTCTGTTAAGCATTAGACGAGTCACGGGGGACTATTTGCGTTATCATAGAAGCAGTTATTGACAAGCTTTCACAAACGACGGAAATGAGGAGTACCAAAACAAGCAGACGTAGATGTAGGACTCCATTCATCAAACTATCGGAAAAATGAGATGAGATAATACCTTCGATGAATATCTATTTCCTATCCAGAGGTCCCGATCCGCACACCTGAAAAAGCTGTAAATCACGACTTATATAACTATTCAGACCTGTTGTACAGTCTTGTGTAACGACTAAACCAAACAATACCAAAACTTATACAAATTAATACGTCATCGACAAAATCGGTGCACCTTTAAATAGGGTAAAAGTTGTATAAAATACGAAAGGTCAGCTCCACATCTAGTTCTTAGAAGAAAAGATATCATTAAATACGCGGTAGTGATTTGAGATACGCCACGCTGATGATTGCTTGAGGCTCGCTCATGGGAAGAGTTTGTAGCCTACGCTTAGCTACTCATAGCTGCGTATCGACGTTAGACATCCGCGTAAAATATGTGTAAAGCGCTTCCCTGTGTCTGAGTTATACATTCGTGTTTCCTGGTGACGTGGCATTGTTTCTTGCATTCTCAAATTTTGTTGCTCAACAAATATCTTGGTGTGATTTCATTTGTTCGATCTAGACCGTCTACCTTATCATGCAGTTTTGAGAATATGATTACCAATTGGTGATTGATAAATTGAAGATGGATATATGGTATGATGCGCTGTGGGCAGGGTACCCTGATAGAACATCACACAAAGCACGTTGCATCCTCACGTAGTGTCATGTTAATGGCGTTCTTTTCGGCTGTCTCCGCTTTTGTTAAACGCAAATGTGTCCCCTGCAATCAACAAAGATCGATATGACATTATTAAAAATTTCGAAACCTGAAGAGTTGCTCACGAATCACATTTTGTGTAACAGAAAATCAATATTACAATGCGTTGACGCTGTTGTCAACTATTCTAGATGCTAATGTTAAGACTTTCCAGAGTGCTTTTATCAGTTTCCATATTTGTTGTCACATGTGTACCTTATATCATGCCAGTCGGAATATTGACCGATATATAAAGTTAAAACGCCGATCGAGCATTGGCGGTTGAATTTATCATTGCCTGCATCAATACGGAAATTGTCCTGCATGTGAAATCGTGATCATACTATAATACATCTATCGATTGTGAGAGTACCATCTTAATTCAATCAAGTAGTTTGCGTCTTGCACACACATTTTCTTTGATCCATGAATATGGCAATTTGCCATGCATTTTGAGGATTGCAAATGGATAAACATTTTTATTAATTCTGCAAAAATGTTTCGCCATGTCATTCAGTTCTTCAGTGTCACTCCAAAAACTTACAGTAACTATAAGGCATCTGCACCTGGTGCTACCAGCGACGTTTTTTTTTATCCTACTGAATATCAAGAGCTGCTTTTATGTTCTTTCCAAACGTATGAAAGTTAATGAATTTGACCCGGCGCTATACACTACGAGGGTATTATTGGACGATGCTAAGGAAGTTTTGCTTGCACCACTAAAATTCTTTCTACAATTTCACACAACTAATAAATAGTTGGGGATTTCATACACACCAATACTCCTATAATGATGTGTCTAGCCGTATACCATCTCTGCTAATTACCGTTGTTTTGTAGTGTAATGAAAGCGTTTCCTAAAGTTGGAAAGACAAATTTCTTTTTCAAATGTTGCATTCTACACATGTACTGCTCTTCACACGGCTATGTTCTAGCCAAATTGCAACCCATAAAGCGGCACACCGAAGGATGTGTGCTGCTTGAATTACAGCAGAATCAAATTCATGCTGCCAGAGCCTCATTCTTTGTACAGACCAATAATGAATGCAAAATACGTTTAAAGTTTGCTTCAGGAGTCGCTTCCATCGCGAATACTACGATGACCGCTCATTTGCTTTGCTTTAATGTCGGTCGTAAGAAAACTTGAAACAGAATATTTATGATCCAAATGTCATTTATATGTCAGAAGCCTATTCAATTGTTGGATGTATACATATTGAATTCGTCAAAGCAGCATCCCTGTCGCAACTTATGTTGAGGACAAAACCTATAGTGCAGATCTAAATTTGTGTGTTATTTAACTAAATGTAGCACGGAACGGATAATTAATACCTAGGGTTTGATATATCAGTGTCTCACATAATCGTACATTTTGCGGAACAGGGCTAAAAAACTTCACTCGGTTTACAAACGTTACAATCCTTTAACTATGCTTTCAAGTTAATTCCTGAAAAATCTATACGCTATTCATCAAGTATTTTGTCAGCTCTGCACTCTTTCTCTTGACAGTGCAGTTGCTTGATGGAATTGTTTTAAGAGCCACAACGGGATATATTCATTATTTGCCGAGTAGAAGTTGACAGGCTTTTAAAATGTACGAACCACGCCAACGTCAGTGAGCGTACTCCGTGGCTTTCCACTGACGTGCAGTTTCTCTCATATATATGGCAAATAAGGGAAAGGATGTTTTACTGGCGTGTCGTGGCGAGAAACGCTGTTAATAAATCACAACTTGGCGCATAAATTATCAAGAGAAACATTGGTGCCACCATCGTTTATTCTCGAAGATTAAACTTAAATAACGCCCTACTTTTCCACTTTACCAAATTACGACTGGCGACTGGTGGGAATCGTCAAGGGTGATTTTGTTATAGCGTTAGAGAAGAATTGGAGATTGTTTGCATCATTTGCCTTGCGATTTATATATAAAGGCATTTCTGCATATGCGGTCATTTCTAGTAACTACTACAGCGAAGATACCGAGTGTGTTGCAATTTGTGCCACATATATTTAAGTTATTCGTTTACCTTAATTAGGATCGTAAACTATATTCATGGTCTACGTTCTCAAATACAAGCACATTATATTATCGGAGGGTGAATAAATTTATTTGTTTTCTAAGCATATGATATTAGGAAGAGTGAATATTTTAAATGTAACATACACGTATTCTATATATTTGGAGGTAACTATCGGATTGAAAGCTTTAAGGCACATGCAACATTCCAGAGCAATCAATGTTCATCTAGTTCCATGAGTGGAGCTGATGCTTTGTAAGGAGGGGGTAAACGTTTTCATGTATTCTTGTCCAAGTGCAACAATAATGACATAGTCCACAATCAATGATGTTTTGTGCCTCATAGTTTTTCTTTAGTCTATAATTTTCCACCTACACAGCCATTATCAGGTCATCAGAACACTATCTACACAAACTGAATCCTAGCACGTCGCTGATACTCCGCAGCATGAATAAGCAATAGGATCTCCTTCATTTTACAAACACCCTGACCAATTTCACTTGCCCCGCGTGCACATGGTATTTGGTTGAGGCGCATGGTTCACCGCTGCCTAATGACGCCAATGCTATGAAGTTGATATTGTAATGTCATTAATTTCCGTGGAACACGCCGGATGCCGGATGTAAGCCTATTGTACTGATTGACATGAGTCAAGGCAGCATCTTGATCCCTAGTGACAGATATAGTGCATTCTGGTTATGAGATTTGTTCAGTTGGCATGTTATTGTTAGGTGCATGTTATAACATAGTTACAGTGTTTGCATAATTTGCTTTCCATTATCCCGGACAAGATCAATAAGTATCCCGCTACACATATGATGATGCGCTATTTACGATAAATCCGATGCCAGATATAGCTCCTTTCATACTTAAGAGCGTGTTGCTGTTGTCTGATTGAAGCTCGTGGTGCTGGTCAGGAGGGACTTTTCGAATATCACGATGACAATATTTTGTTTACAATCAAGAAAATATAATTACGACAAATCAATGCTCCTGAAGATACCCATTTCTATTCATTCAGAAGCTTAAACAATTGTGCCCATTATGGAGCGTCGAACTAAATGTAGAAACACTGCTGTTAGCCCGTCATAATAACTAGCTAAGAATTAGATTCATACATCTCGCCTAGCTTATCTACCCAACTTATATTTGCTTTTATGATTCATTCCGGCTCATGCGAAATATTTATATGGTGCCAGTAAACTTGTGCGACGTATAAGTTATAAGTAGCCACTTTGCACAACCTCATGTTTGTTCCATGCCCCTAAATGTTCATTAATGAAATTATCTAATCAGCTGGTTGCCTAAACATAATAAAAAACATTTATTATTTACTTAGGTGTAGACGTCACTACGCAAAGCTACCCCAAGCAATAGCCATGCATAATTTATTGACAATCCTTGACATTTCACCTGCTGACAGGTTGCTCCACCACGTAACGCTTGACGAATGACACTATATTCTTTGTTCATTGGAGAAGCAACTTTGCTCCCAACGTTACGTGCATTAAGCCTTAGCATATTGCAATAGACAGAAGAAAATGTCGTAATATTAATTGCGTTGTTGCCATTGAGTGCCATTGTTCTCATATCTTGAGTGTGGATATTCCTCTATTCTCATGCCAATCCGTTACATCTGATGATTTCTCATATCTTGATTTTTGTGGATATTCCATATTTATCTATTCTCATCGGCCAATCCATGTTACATCTGACTGATTTCTCATATCTTGATTTTTGTGGATATTCCATATTTATCTATTTTCATCGGCCAATCCATGTTACATCTGACTGATTTCTCATATCTTGATTTTTGTGGATATTCCATATTTATCTATTCTCATCGGCCAATCCATGTTACATCTGACTGATTTCTCATATCTTGATTTTTGTGGATATTCCATATTTATCTATTCTCATCGGCCAATCCATGTTACATCTGACTGATTTCTCATATCTTGATTTTTGTGGATATTCCATATTTATCTATTCTCATCGGCCAATCCATGTTACATCTAACTGATTTTTTACTACGTGTCAATGAAATTAACTTTATTGGCAGAATCCTGTTATGTGATAAGAGGGATGACTGCGGCCATAACGTTGATTTTCACTTCCACGATTGTAGCACAGGACAAGTCATGGCCGTCGCGTTTATATGCGTTGACTTTCAAGCTTTTACTAGGAGGCATATTACTTGCGCCAATTGACGTGCACTTATTCCATGAGCATGGTTTTGTGTGTTATCTACTATCTCATATCTACTGATTATGTCGAGATGCTAGCTGCCACTTGTGTCGGGATATGGATTAAAGATGACATACTTAAAAAATTAAAGACAGAAAATATGGAATAAAACACGAATCTACCGACATTCTACCTCTATATTTATGATATGTCGGTGTAAAGAGGCACTGTATGATGTGCGTATATTTGTGCGTGAACTTTATTCAGATAGACCTGACCGGCGGCTATTCTCTGTATTGATATTGTCGTTATGTTTCCAGGCTCTGTAACGAAACACGAACACAATACTATTGCTTCATGAGCATCATCAAAGAAAATGAGACAAACTCATCATTGTTTGATGTGGTAGATGATCGTTACTGATGCTTCGTTGAACTCCAAAGTATATCTTCAATGCAACGATTCCTGCCAAAACATGCTAGAATCGATATAACTTGTTCGCTCGATTTCCTTGATGCAATAACATTCATGTATCATGCATTATCCTGTTGCACAATGATCTGTCCCAATTAGTCGAAATTGTTATGAAGCATGCGATATGAATGGAGAATGAATATTGATAGCTAGTTTTAACTATAAACACGTGCCGTTTCAACAGTACTAAAGATAGGATCTTTATCTTGCTTCATAGTACAGAGTTGAACCTTACAAGGCACGGCGATGTATGTGCATGTTAAGATGCCAAGAATGACCCATCAATACCTTAAAGTTTTTATGCCACCGTGCAAAATCGTATAGCTCATATGGCACATGCCGACTATGCAAAATTAAATATCTCGCCCCATAATCCATTTAAACAACGAACTTCACTCAATATGCTTAACCTGTCAGGGAATTGCCCATGACAATTTATTTGTTCAAATAGTTGTTATGGTGATAAAACATCCCATCGGATAACCTTTGTGTCGGACCACAGCGATTGTATTCTACCGGTTATAAGCATTTGCATACTTACCACGAAGTGAACTAGACCGTATGGAACTGTACTTTTTATATTGGCGACCAAGGGCAAATTCAAAGGAAAGCCAAGTGAATTATCAACAAGTCCACTTCATTGCCAGATGTCTATCTCAAAGCACATGGCTATTGACGTTTGAGCCCCTGTGCATAGCAAAATAGCAATTCCGGCAAAAGACCTACATTGCACGGGTTTGTAACCGGATAGATGCTATGGATGGGATGCTACCTTCCACATCCGTTAGCAGGATCAAAAAATACAACATGGCTGACCCCAGTCGAGTGTCTGAATTATGCCACAAAACGTCTTTTGATGATGACCCTCACAAAAGATAACATATTATTGTCGACCTAACTCAATATTCAGGATGCCATGTTGGGGCGACAAAGTCGACGTCAATTGTGTAGGGTACCTAACACCTCTATAGCCTAAGCTTTACGTTAACAGTGAACATCTACGCAGACTCGCATTACTGTGAGCAAAGGCGACTGCAAACGAGGCGTTGCTGTTACATCTTGTCTTTAACCATGACTGCTTAATGCATTCGTTTCAGAGCAGTCTTTGTTCACAAAGTGAGGGCTATGTTGCTGGGTCATATAACATGGCTGTACAGCAATATGTTAATTTGTCCGGATTATTCTGCCACATGACATTCTGCTTGACGTGGGCGGCACCAGGGCAACTAGTAACTGACCCCTTCACAAAATACTATTGTCAAGAATGTTTTATGCATATTGTATTTCAAGTCATTTTACCTGACAAAATATTCATTGTCATCTGAATCATTAAGATATATAATCCTGTAGGGGTAACAGTATTGATAAACCACATATATCATGAAGCAATCAGAGCATTGCAGACGGAATTAAATTTGAATATAGATATTTCAAAGACAATGACGAAAGTAGCAATACTCGATTGTAGACATGCAAACGGCATTGTAAAAAAATTAATCGATATTTAAAACTCAGACAAAGATGGACAATGCTTTCGTATCAATAATGGCTCCTTTGTATGTGCGGCTACCAAAGGCGGTGCACAAAATGGCATTTCATATTGCTGCCATGGGCCAGGGTTTTAGCAATATCCCCGCTGAAATATGCCCAGTTATTAGGCAGGGCGTTTTTTAAAATATCTGTTATTACAGTAATTGGCCTGCCAGGGCATTATTGAGCTTTTTACAATATCTGTTATTGCAATTGGCCTGCCTTTTTGAATGGATAGCGACACGGCCTATCAGCCCTATCATACAGCCAATAACTTCAGATAGCCAATTACTTCAGTCTTCAGTGCTAGACCAGCATAGAGTGCTCAGTTTACAATATGAACTTATAAATTGAGGGGCTAATATATGCCAATTAATTAACTGGTGCTTTGTAATTTAGAGGATGCTCATATATAAATGGGATCTAGCTGTGGCCCTTTACAATATAAACGTTACCGAGGTGATATCGCACGGTACCAGACGCAATACATTATTGATATATCTAAGCATCATTTCTTCTGCCCGATCAGCATTCCCCGGATTATTGAATCATATCTTGTCTGACGACCGGGTCAAAAATAACACAGGTGTAAATAGAGCTTTTCGAGTAGCTTTTAACGAGCTTCGAAACTTTGCCGTCCAATTAACACAGCGTGACACTAAAGGCCACAGGTCTGTTATAATTATATGTCTAGTAGAGAATGGATAGTGTAGCGGCTGCCTCTGTGATGGATTGGTAGTCCTTAATTGTTAACTTACAAGTAATTCAATGTTTATATAACTATGTCAGAGTCAATGTGTAAGATTCTGTCAACCCTCTCTATAGCACCAATTTGTGCACTCTCAACAATGAGAAATATGAAGTGAAAACTCGGTACAATTAATTGAAGTGGTAATGATACGCGCATAGTAAAGCACGCGCTCAATTACATATAGAATTAAGTATATATATATATATATATATATATTAAGTACTATGCAGAATAATAAATGTCATGCTGTCACATATTGTAGGCGGCGTCCAGTGAACACAATTTCCCTTGTTGCTATGCTCCCGGCAACATACCCCATCGAGCGACAATTGTTGTTATTCATAATGATAGACATTGGTTTAACATAAGTATTTCTCCAATGGTGCTAATTATATTACTATACATACCATGTCCATACTGCATGTGCTCAAGGTAAGTAGTACTATAAATTTGAAAAGACAATTCGTATTCGAAAATCTGTATTGCAGCTGTAGAGTTCGATTGCGTCCGTACAATGGCGTGTAATTTCTGCGCGCTCTCATCATTTTGCGATCGTCATTTCCCCGATTATGGCACACAGCACGGTCAGGACAAATCATAGCCGTCGTCTTAATACGCCTTGATTTCTGTGCTATTACCATGAGGTTGTATTTGTTGTACCGATAGCACACAACTTTACGTGTAATTAGTGCATGAAAATGTTATAACGGCGTTGTTCTCTTCATATCGACTGTTCACACCAAGACAATAGCTGCCGCTCGTGTCGCAAAACGGACGGACTGTAGATAACACTCTTAAGCAACGATAAACAAGTAATTTTGACTAAACACGCATCTAGCGCTATGTTACCCATATATACATGATATGCCGGTGTAAAGAATCAATGAATCCTATGCGTTTATGTGCGCCTGAACGCCAGGCTCTTTTAACTGATAGGCAATTATATCCAAGTTTTCAAGTTTATAAGCACCATCAATGCAAAAATGATACAAGCGCCTGTGTTGATTTTATTCTGTGATGTGATAGAGGATCATAACCAATGCTTCTATGAACTCCATAGGTGATCTTAAGTGCAACGATTCCAGCCATAACATGCCAGGATCGAAAACACTTATTCGCTCAACTGCTAGGCTGGAATATGATAACATATCCGGCTTCAACAGTTATCTCTAACTGGATCTCCATTTGGAATGAATAACACACATCTTTGTCGCATTATATCGTATTCTAACTTTTGTCTTGTAAATTTCATTATGTACATTTGCATACCTTCCACAAAACGGACTAAAGCACATGGGACTGTAGTTTATTCAGCGGAGGGCAACTTTGAGGAAGGCCAATTGCATGAACTGTTAATTTCATGGCCATATGTCAAAGGCTATGGACGCTTGAACTGTGCTCCATCTAGAGAAAAGGTTTCCATTGCGCAGGTTCTGTAAGCGGTTAGATGCTACTGATATGATGCATGCTCCAACATCCGTGAGCAGGACCAACAGTAACAACATTAATGTCAGGTTGGATGACTGCTGAATTCTATGATCGCATTCAAGTATCACAATAACGTCACAAGAGCGTAGATTGCTGATGACCCTCAAAAGTTCAAACATGTTTCTATCGGCTATATAAATAGACAGGATATGTGGCTGAGGAGAAACACGTCAACAGCAGTTGTGTTAGGGCACCCTGCCGCAAACTGTGAGTTGCATTTTACGTGCTCATCTAAGCTGGCTCAACTCCCGGTGAACAAAGACGACTGCAGGCGACAGTCATCTCTAACTGGATCTCCATTTGTCTTTGAAATGAATAACACACATCTTTGTATTCTTACTATTTTCCGGTAAATTTCATTATGTACATTTGCATACCTTCCGCGAAACGGACCAAAGCACATGGGACTGTAGTTTATTCAGTGGAGGGCAACTTTGAGGAAGGCCAATTGCATTTACAGTTTCAATGAAGCTTATGACGTATTAATGAGGTGTTTTATGATAGCGACACGGCCTATCAAACTTGCCTTAAATATCATGCCAGGCCCACATAGAATGAGCCGTAATGCTAAATTAATTCATGTACTTACATGTGGCAAGTGGTGCTTGACAGTATAGGTTAGACAGTTAAGTGTGATCTGGCTTCAGCCCAAACAGTTAGAATGATGTCCCGAGAAATATTATCATGAAATAGAATCATTAGCTTTATATTTGTTCAATAGGCTACTGTTAAACGCCACACTGCATTACCTTATGAAACACCAGTTAACAATGTTTAAAGTTTGTCCAATAACACCGCCATGACAATTATAATCAAAATGATGTATTCGCAACTCACGCAAATGGTAGTTTGGGGCATAATGTCCACAGTATTGGATAAAACATGTCATTGCGTAATCTGGTTTATGTTCAGTAGGCGGAGTTAATGATAGTAGAAAGTAATGCGTGGTAATCAAATCTGCGTTGCTATTCATTCTACAATGATCATGCTTTATGGGTTGTGTGATGCCTCATTGATTGCAATAACTACCCCGTGCCCTACTAAGGCCGAAATACCGCAGTCTCCACTCTATGTCACCATCAATCGTTCCTGTTTATGAACAGTTGACAAAAAACTCATGTGTGTGGAAGTGTTAATTGTGTTTTGTTTCCAATGCCGGTTTCCTCAATATCCATTGCTGCTATATTATTTCTCAGGGCACAAACTTTAACTCATAGCTTATGACAGCCTGTTTCTGTATGAATATGTGCATTCCGTGTAGCTGCAATCATAAACCCATTTACGGTAAATTGTTATCGCTAGATCACATATGCGTTTGGAACCGCCCATTCTTAGTCTGCGCAAGCTCTCGGTAAAATGGAATTGGCTGTTTCACAGAGTGAACATCCGTCTGACAGTATAGATTAAGTCATGAATATTGGACATTTGTCGAGGAATGTCACGGTAACATAATCATAACAGTAGGTATGGATCAAATTCAATCATAACGTACACGAGCACCAATTTAGACGGCTTTGCGTAATGGATGGTTAAAGGTTGGATATAAAAAAAGCCTCCTCTCAACGAATTACTACTGGTACGCCAACATCCGGACCTAGTGATTCCACGGAAGCCGAAAGTATGTTGCCACGAAGTCTTAGTCATTTACATATAACGTGATGCATTATTGTAGCGACATGCAGTCATAAATGTGTCATGAGCTTAGTAAAGCATTTTGGCTACACAAAAGACTTCAGTGCGACTAAGGTAAAGGTCTACATTAATGTGAGTTCACTATGTTGCTCAATCCGTATATGTAATAGTTGTCCTTCTAAATTAATTATGCATATCCCCCACATCATCTTATTATTCAATTCTTGCACATCACAGCACCAGTTTATGTACAACGACATTACTTATTTCTGCATGATACAAGCAATCAACGCCAGCCTCGTGTTGTTCTAGTCGTGACCTTTATATAATGGATTAAAGGCGGAATACGCATCCAAAGTCAGAAAGGGCCATATCCCTGTCATAGTTTATAATTGCTTCCCCGAAAGGCAAATTATGTGCAATCATATTAAATGGGAACTAGTGTTAAATTATGATTGTATTGCTCCTTGACACAGGGACAGGGTGCCATATGTCGTGAGCTGTGCCTGAATTATTTACCTTTAGAAATATCGTTTCCTACCATCAATGGATATCATAAACGCGTGTATTGAATAGGCGTATAATCACCCATTATTTGAAGTCGAATATAAGCTCTTGTATGGCTGCCTTGATAGGTCTGTACTCGCTAGGCAGTAAATAACCCCCTACCTCCTTCAACATCCCTTAACGATGGTCGATTTCCAAGGGAATTGCAACTTTCCTGTGTTAGTTAGTTAGCATGGTTACGTGGTTGACATGGGGGGGGGGGACACGAGGACGCGGAGAGGTTCGGTTCATCTCCGTTGGATTGTTAAATGTGTAATTAAATCGCATTAAAGCAACCAGTATTAAGGACCTGTGTCGGGTGAGTGTCAGATTAAAACTACCGAAGACGAAAACTATTCAAGTTAGTTGCTTTAACGACTACAATCCCCGGTTTAGTCGTACTTCATTGACGTTGTATGGGTTCTAGCATACGTTATATATGTTGGGTACATTCTTATGCTAAATCATATGCATTAATATAATTTATAAGATCGGGATAACTAAGAATAAGTGCATCAAGTCAAAATGCAAGTTTTCTTTCAAAGTTTGAGTACATCAATGTTATGTTGGGTTGTGTTTTCAGTTATTCATATCTCTGGGGGCTAATGCCATTTTCAGTTGGTGCCTCATTTGTGGCCGAGAGGGGGACGAGATCGGTTCATCTCCGATGCAGCTTCGTTAAATTTGTAATCAAATCGCATAAAAGCGACCAGTATTAAGGACCTGTGTCGGGTGAGAGTCAGATTGAAACGCCACTACTACCGAAGAAGAAACTGTTCAAGAAAGTTGCTAAAACGAATACATTTCATTGACGTTGTGTGGTGGGTTATATCATACGTCACATCTGTTGGGTACATTCTTATGCTGAATCATATGCATTAATATAATTTGTAAGTTCAGTATCTTGTGAATCAAGTCCAAATAAAAGTTCAGTGAGTAGCGTTTCTTTCAAGGTTTTATTACATAAATTTTATGTTGGGTTGTGTTTTCGGTTATTCATATCAACTGTTCCATTTCGCCCTGAACCTTTGAATTCGCTTTCCAAGCTTCTTAGCATTACCCAGGTTTGTCGTCCCTTAGACCGGGCAACCAAGCGGTGTTGTCTATCTTTGCAGGTACTATGATTACGCCTCTCAGCGAGAAACCAGGGAGACTTCCCGATGAGAAACACACAACCAGATTAAGGTTAAGCAAGTACTTTTGAGAAAACCCCTGTTAAAACACTTGCAAGAAGTGCTGATATCCGATACCTCCAGAGTCTGGTCATGTTAAAGCTGCGCTGCTTGGCGAGCGACTTTCTCAAATCGCCAAGGACGCTGGGTGATACTGGGACACGATCTCAGTTATCGCATGGCTAGCGCGCGATATAAGAAAAGGACCGAGTTCTTTCTCGAGCGCTGATTGGCTGAGAGGAGGATAAGTGTATTTAAGTATGGCACGCTTCATGTTGCAATATCTATGCACCCTTGCAATTGAGTCAGTATGTCATTCTATGTCTAACCATGCATGCTCAGCTAAGAACGTATTGGTAAGTTGTGTTGTTATCCTTATCTTGATAATTCCTGAGCTTGTCAATAACATTAGCCACTTGATTGTCAAGTACGATGCGGACACTCATGTTACCGAAACGTTCAGCAGTTGCGCTAGGTCGTAAATATTGCTCTAGGATCGTACACAATTAGCTGCACTCCTTGGTGATAATAAATACCTACAGAAGAGTCGTGACAGCATGATCCGCCATGATTGACGATCAGGTCAAATCAGGCCGGAATGTGTAGACCCATTCGAATAGTTTTTGACATGTTTTCACAGCAAACTATTGACACATCATGTCGCTGAAGGATACATATTTACCATTCTATTTATAGTGTGTTTGTAATCAGCGCATATCATGAGCTTTGTTAGAATGAAACTAGCAATATGAAAGGCAAATATACCTTACTATTTTCACATTTTAGCCGCCAACAATTCAACTTCTGTAATCAATGCTTCCAATACTAGCGAGCTTGTACTGTTAAACCTAGTCAGCTTAGGTTGATGAAGGTACTATTTCATTGCATAGCATACACTTAATCAGACAATTGCATTGCATGTATTATAACGTCAACGGCCTTAGCAAGCCTTGGCTAAATCAGGTTTTCAAGGGCAGCGAGTATATAACGTTAACGACGCATTGGAATTGACAGACCATGATGATAAGTAGAGTTTCGCCCTTTTGCCTTTCAATATATTGATTACCGTTTTCTGTAAAGAGTTAGCAATTGGTCTAAACAGCATGCCACATCCCACCCCCCACGAATGACGGTGTACACCTAGCGGATTTCCATGACACCAAGCATTGGTACCTTTGCCAGTGCAACATTATCTTTTTTTGACGTGAAATCTCTTGGTAACCGCCTTGTTTAATGGGTAGTCATTGGATATATCAAAGACTCAATGTCGACTATATAAACGCTAATAATAGATCTTTGTAGCTGGGTTATCATTTGGTATCGCACGCAAAATCAGTTGTTTAGATTCCAAACTAATTTACCGCTCTGCTATTCACATAAAGGCAATCAGTTGTCAAAGTGTTAAGTTAACCCTCACTATAACATCAATGTGTGCAGTTGTAACAATTAGAAATCTGAAGTGAGAGGATAGTTGAAACATTTATTAAGATACATGTAAGATTATGACTTAGTTTCAGTTTGTGCGGCTAGTTACGCATTTTGCATTTGGCCACGATCATTAATCATTGTCAGCCGTATTTGTCAGTCACTACACCCTGCATCTAAAGGTACTACTTCTACATCTGGAGCCATCAATTACTTATTGCATAGAGCCTTTACAGCATGCCAACATCGAGTAAATATTGTTAACTAGACTTAGATATATTTAAAATATTATTCAGTGCAATAATGAATGCCATGTTGTCACAAGGCTGTTATGTCCTGCTATACTCCACTATGGATTTCTCCGGCATGCCATCCGGCGATGTATGAGTACCGAGTCGGCCACGGAAAACGTTGTTTTAAATGAACTAGCTAAATTGGCGTTATCTAAAATAAGTTGTTTGCGTCTTGGTTTTCTTATTGCTTTACAGTTTGGACAACCTTATACTATTTTTGCGCAAAAACAATGCCCTCGGCAGTACCTTAGTCATTCCCTTTGTTAATTTGTCCAGCCTATCTTTCTTTCTCTTTTTTCTAATCACCCGTCACTCGTCGTGCAAGGTTATCTGTCTAAGGTCATCCGATAAACTGCTTGTATATTTTTGACGAAAGACCGTTAATTGGTGATTCATGATCAAGAATATCAAAACGAACATCCCATGTCGCTATGTGGTTTCTACGGTGTTTTGTGGCTTGGCGTAGTTAATTATCCAAAAATGTGTTTACAACGTAAGACATTCAATATTGAATGCGTGAATTGATGAATTAGCACAGATGCGTACATAAACATGTCATATATCCTGATGCAAGATACACCATGCATTAAATAGGACTTACCAAACATGTTACGCCTGGAATTAAATATGTCCTAGAAGTGCCCACGTATTGGACACTATTTATGATGTAGCAGGAGAGACAGAGTTGGTCTGCAACATGTATTGATTGTGTTATTTGTCGGCGCAAAAGCGCGCAAACACATCAGGCACCACCTTCCGTTTGTCTAAACATAACCCAGGCTCATCAGCCGATACACTTTACGCGGCTGACAACGCTAAACATGCATGCTTGTACGGTTTTCGTGTTTGGACTATAACTATAATGTATTATCCATCCAGCCCATGTGTTTGCCTTGGATATTCCTCGCTTGTAATGGATGACGGCAACCATTGTGGTGATCGTGACGATAACGTTCATGGTGACGGTTGTAATGTATGAACGATGACACTGGTCAAACGTGCGATATGACAGACACAACAAGTTGAACGAACATGTTTCTTTGTCGACAAATATGGTCGCTCTTTGTTCGGAAGAATTGAGGGTACATTTCAAAGAGCCTACCAGTATGCTATCGGTTAGACGACTGCGTTAAAATGCATTCCATAGGTCACATTGTGTATCTCTGCGTGGTCAAGCAGCAGCATTATACGCCAATTGCCACTTGAATCCGGTAACGTCAAGCATAGATTCAATCAAGCGCTGCATGATCAATAACAACCGGCCTTTATAAACACTGAAGTTGACCATGGACAATATATTAAAGAGGCCATCACATTGTCCTAATCGCATATTGCTTGCCTAAGTGAAGTGCTTTTCGTTGCCAGCTTGTCCGCTGCATCGGAATAGTGGAATTGGAACAAATCATTTCAACCGTTCTCTTAGCCTTGAATCTCTAGTGGAAATAATCATAGTGCTCTGGTTCAATTTGGTTTGATAAGAAGCGGAAATTGCATCTATTCCTCCCCCTTCTACGTAAACTTAAGGAGACAGTCACATTTAATCTTGTTTAAACTTGGTATAGGCTTAACCTGTAATTGATTGTGCTGAGTTTAGTCCACCTGTTATCTATTTTTCGGATTCGGATAATTGGAAAGGTACATACCTTTTGGTGGTGAATATAATGGACAGATAGATACTGAGGTTATTTGACCAAGCAGTGTTTTACTGCAATCATAATGCATAACATGTGTCTGTTGCCTTCATAACACGTGTTTCTGGTTTTATATCATTACATTATATATACACAACCCATTTTCGATTGCGAAGTAGCAACGGTTTGTCAAGAACATGTGACCAGCACCAACGTTACTTGTGAGTATAGTTTCCAACGTGCGAGCTCAATTGTGCATTGATTGATAGCTGTCTGTCCTCTTTTCTGTAAAAATAAATAATGCGTGCAAAATATTCTCTGTAGAGCATTTACTGTCGCTAAACAATGTTGTACTTTATAAATCACCAGGTTCATTTCATTATTGCAATTCGTATGCTTACCACACTATGAATGGCAGAACTTTGGACTGTAGTTTCTGTACCTGGCACAGTAGATAAATGGGAGAGCGGCCAAGTGAATACACAACGAGTTCGCCCTGTGGCTAGATGCCTATCTCGATCCTCGATTGTAGTGATGTTTAATACTGTTTGCAGGAAGCAAAGGTCCATCTCAAATGTTTTGTATTCAAGTTGGTGTTGCAGCGGCGTTGTTGCCAGACACCCGGACACTTACTGGCGTTAATAGGGTTTGAGACAGAAGGATCCATGTCAGTGGCAGTGCCAATATAGAGGAGAAAATCTCTTTTCAGTGCCTTGCCCTTGCGATATCAACAAATTATGTAATCTCATTGCCAAATTACATCATTTGTCATCCGCCGTTGATAAAGTTCCATGTGGAAAACAACGACCAACAATCACTTCAAAAACATTAGCTCACTTTACTTCCTGGTGCGAATAGGTGTATGTCGTAGGAAGTATTTATGCTAGTTACATTTTTCGCTTTAACACTTGAACACATAGTTTTAATATAAGCATACATTTTATTACGATCTAGAAATGGTTCCTACTTTTGTGTGAATAGCTTCCAACTTCCAGAGTTAACGCACTAAAGGCAATAATATCCCAACTAAATCATAAAACAGTAAGATGCAGCAATGTTGAAGGTACACATTATGCAATCGGGTTGAGGTACCTCGATCGAACCCGCGCTCGAAATAACGCTGCTCGTCATGTTAGGTAATCGAGTTGGAAAGATAGCTCACCGCTATAATCTAATCTTCTAAGCAGATGCAATCGATGCTCTCTTGTGTGTGTATCTAACTTAAATTGGATAGCGGCTTATGTTTGGCAATATTAAACACCGAACCAACAGAGTCAATATGTTTTCCTTCAAAACAGCCATGATAATGGAGTATGAAATAACAAGTTTATATATATATAACTGAAATACCACGCCGTTTACAGCTATGGCGTCATTGCTCGCTGTCACTTTTTGTTACAGACCCTATATTTCCTTACTCTTAAATGAGCTTTTCCAACTGATTGTCACAAAACACCGCCGCCGAAGCTTTGTGCCTTACTGGTCTTCTGATCTGTGACTGGTTATCGACTATTAGAAATGGCGGAAAAATCAAAAACTGGTCTAACAAACACAAACAATATATCGTCTTGCCATATTTAAGGACGGGCAAATATAATGAGCGGTATATGATGTATACATTACAAATATAAAGGAGAGAGTATTGAATCATCCGCTATTCGCCCAAAATCTCTTGACATGCACGAAACTTTGCTATTTCAACATCAGCCATTTAGGCTAGATCGGCAATATTTTCCTTATTGGTAGTGTTTTATAATCGATGGATATATCTCTAAAGCGCATTATTCCAAAGTCTGCCGAGTCGACCACCGGCTGATCGACACCTGACACTTTTATCGTACTCTCATAATACGTTTTAAATTCAAACTACGAACTTATACTCTAATGTTTGCTTTTACTCGCCGTATGTTCTCACCGCGTCGCTTGTTTTCATGTTCAAGTAAAATGAGTATAGCAGCTTCCGAATGGGTAAAGTTTCCATGAGTCGGAGTCGCTATGTTTGTACCTTTGAACAAAGACTATTGTTGCGAATAGTTGTTTAGCAGACCATTGATGCCATGGCCCGCTGCTTATTAGATAAGCTTTATGTTCCTATTACAAAGCAAACATGGTTAGCATGAGACGATTATTAATTATCTGCTGCCACCAATAAAAGCAGGCAGTCAAAGAATGTATATGTCATGCTAAATATGATAGAGGTTGTCAAACCTTCAACGATGTTCCTTATCTGTTCGTATTCAATTCGTTGGCAAATTTCCTGTTGCGCCCTGGCGGACTTGCTGATTGACACTTTATGCCAAGTAGATCAATAATATCTACTCCTGACAGATATTGTTTCTGTTGTCATTACATTTGATATAAGGAAATTGTTGTCCGATTCGCGGCTACATGTGCCATTTCGTAGATGCTCGTTACGATTAAGGTGTTTGCCGCATTAGATGAGTTTGCATAACTTTAATGCGTTGTACCTTCCTAAATAAGTATATACAGTCAGCGGCAATGCTATACTTATTTATGCCTTAATCATTAAACCTGATCATATGTAGCTTGAAGATTACATAAAAAAAAATTGTATCAATAATCATAAACGCTGCAATGTAGGAATCGCGTCGTACGTCTATGCTAATGGTTATTTCCTTTGCACCGTGTTTTTCATGCGAGCCACAATAAACCGCATTCGTGTCTTGTAATCGCTGGGGATAAATGCGAACAGTAATGCTGATCAGCTTCTTTCGTGGTCTCACCAGCCAGGCGCTTATGTTCCATTTAGGAACAGTAACTTCCCGTCAAATGTCTTGTTAGTGTTTAGTTAAGACTCAGAGAGCATATAAATCGTTAAAAGTCAAATAACGCACTAGGAACAGACAAAGTAACCACGTTATTTAATGACCCACCTGACAATAGCTATCCTTGTTCATCCGTCTAGATCAATACTAATGGGTCCATATTGGCTATGATCGTGTGGTCTTATTGCTTCTATTATGTGTGGCTACATTGATAGGTTATGAAAAACAGTGACTTGCCGCTAAAAGTTGGCTATGGGCTAGAGCTGACATTTCAAATCTGCTGCATGCTTATGAGATATACCGTGCACTATATGTGTCCCAGGAAATCGTTGTGGAAACCTCACATGCGTATCCACAAAAGGCCACCCCTTCAATAGTTGATGGAGCTGCTGTTCTACATAAAAATACGGCTCATCTGAGGCATATATTCTTCTAGCATCGACAACCTATCACTGCATGTAAATGTATTTTCGTCGAATCTCACGTTTGACGTTCGCATGTTTGAATATTGACATACATCGAGACGTTGTGGCAGCTTAGTTAACTTTGGTCGATTATACAGCCCGGTAACTATAGATCTCTTTACTAGCATCACGAGATTTTTTTGCAGCTGATGGATTTTTTCATGAATCATAAGATTGGAGGTAATATTCAGTAGAAATTACGTTGTTTGACTCAATTAAAGATAAGGTTCTGAAAAAAAAACCAAGCTCATGAGATGTAGGCTTAAAGTTTGTGCCGCTCACTGTTGTCATGGTGTCAGCAAACGATAAGAGCAAGGTTTTAGTGATCAGGGTTTAAGTTATCATGAGTCAATGGCGAATATTACAGATGGCATCAATATTTAGCAATTCATTTACAGATTTGTCTACCAAATCGTAACCAACGGTAATTGATTCAGTGATACACGTCAGACTGTTACACAGAGTTGATGCATCATTCAGTTTGCATGGTATCTCACGGATGTTCTCTCGGTATCTTTATTAATTACTTGATGCAATTCATCATTGACACAGAGGTGGCTTTAGGTGCGAAATATTATTGCGATTCAAACCAGATGAAAAAGAAGATGCTTGTTTTGCTGTATGATCTTGGTATCTGCACATTTCTTCACTGATCTAGACTCATCCTCATCCTTCCAGTTAACGAAAAGGCCATTTACACAGGATCATGATTTAGGTTTAGAGGAAAGCTACATTAGCCTTGCCACCGCTTACACCCGTAGTTCATACGACACCCTTTTGTGCGCGTCCTCATTTACCGAAGCACCTACTGATCATAATCAACGCCCTTCATGTAATATTCATGCAGCATACTATATTAAGTGACAGATGCTATTGCTCATCAGCCGACATGTCAGTTCACACAGATGTTTTGGTCATAAAAGGTGTTTTGATTGACACAGTTTCTCCCTCGATTATTCATCCATGATGCGCTTAGTTCCTGCTTATATTGGAGTAAGTTGTCTGAGATATCTCTTCTTAGCAATATGGTTGGCTATGAGTATTTACAGCTGTTTATTAAGACACAACAAATATGAATTGTTTTGTAAGACCTCCGTGACAGCTATGGATCTGTAAATAGTAATCGTAGCGCGTGGGCACGTATTTACATTTAGTTTATCTACAACTAATGACACTTATCATATCACTGCCTCGGATACAACAAATCTCCACTATCGCTATTCCCGTCCAGGCTCAAAACAATGCTGCCTTCATGGCTATATTACCAAAATATAATATGAATGTTTAAATTCATTGTTTACATGAAAATGTTTTTTACAATAATGGTGGATTTCTGTACAATAATAACCACGATGCAATCCTCATACGCCTATTGGGCTTCGTGTATGAATGAGATCGTTAGTGTGACGCCGCACACTTCATGGATTATCCGCAATCACAAAAGTGTTTGTACGATACGCGTGCGTAGCATTGGCAACACTAACTAGATGTCGTGCACTGATTGACTGCCTTTTATGGCGCTACAATAGTCATTGATCCATCACAAGTTAACTGCTGTCCATGTTACCATTATCATTATCATGGTAATTGTCATATCAATTATGATCATAATCTTTATCATTATATATAGCCCGAGTCAGGTAGACACCTCAATGCGTAGTAACTGATGCATTACAGAATAAATGCCCAAATTGTCTATTTTATGTATACCCAACGGTTTTGATCATTTGTGTCTTAGTGCATTTCACCTTTCATTATTGATAGAAAGAGCCAACAACAAATGAGCTCCACTATTCTGATGCTGGTTATTTAGCTATATTTAAAATGGATATGGAGCTGTTCGTCACAATTGGAGCCGAAACAGACAAATTCTGAATGAAAGCATATTTGTACCCCCTTATTCACTGACGATTCTCCGAGCTTGCGACGAATCACCTGAGTGTTGAGACAATTTAAGCTGGTCACATTGGAACACCTTCCATTGGCAATTAACCCGTTAAAACCAGCGCCCTGAATGTTGCCTCGCGATAGCGTGTCATTTGTTAGACAGCCATTACTAAGAGACATCAAAAAGCTTTCAGGGGCGAATCACATCAACACATGTTAGATGTTAAGCATGCATGGCGCGATCTGATGCCCCTGTCTGTCTTAAGTATCACCAGCATCTTCAGTGTCTACGACAATATTGGTCGAAGCTTCGAGCAGTTCCAAATTGATTATTCTTGTTAGCGAACTAGCTCAACAAGAATTGAAGTACCGTCTCTGGGTGTTCTCCTATAAAGGTATTATCGCATAAGAAAATAGCTATAATACTTTTTCTGAATATGTTGTCCCAAGTGTATAATTATTTCAGTTACACTAGATGGTGACACTCTGCGGAAATCTCACAAAGTGAATGTCGATGCTTTCTCTTGGCTGGCTGATAATATCAACTAATTTATTTATTATATTAGGCTCCCTAACAACCCTAAAATTACCTAGAAATCCGAAAACTATATAGGTAATATATTATTCATGCCGAAGTCTAGAACAGAGGAATACGCTGTCGTAGCTCTTTGTTAGAAAATCACCGATACTAATCATACGCTGATGATGCTTTACGAGCTATGTGGCCTTCTGCACCGCAGTTCCCCTTTGATGTCGACATGAATCATTACAAATGGTAAGTGGCACAAATGTGATGAATAGGTTTATCAGTTCTCTACTTTAACGCTCAGATGGTCGATGTATCGTGGCCCGCATTATCCTGGATAGCCGTATTGGTATTATTCCATGTTATTGCGTAATGACAAAGGCCAAAAGGGATATTGGTTTAGAAGCGTGTCCATGATCAATATAACAGCATACATTTTGGAAGTGTTCCGATTTTATGTATTTGACTTTATTGCGACAGCCAATATATTTTAATCATATTGCTTTCGTCTTACTAAACAAATTTGTGTACCAAACTCCTAAACCTGATTCACCCACCTCGAGGTTTTCTGCAATGGTGCACATTTTGGTCAATCGGAGCAGAGACGGGGATACTGCGTGTGTACTTACTTTCACTGTGTCTTTTCGAAGTGACCATACTCTGATTACAGCCTGGTCTACCTTTTGCCACAAAGACGATTCGTCTTTATGGGTAATATATGAGCTGCGTTGGCAAAGAAAGATCATAATGCTGAATAGCGATTGCGAATGATTTCTAGTGATGTCTGCGTCAAGATAAGATAAAAGGCATAAATGTATATACCTATTTCACAATATTTGCGGCTTACTCCAAAAGAAGGCTCAATGTTTATATGTCCAGTAATCTTGTTGCTTACTGTCAGACCAAACTAGAAGCATCCTTAACGGTTTGCACTACTGTGTGTTCAGCAATAGTTTATCTGGCCACACTTTGCAGTAAGGTAAAGTCATTCTAAATGTGATCAAAGGCCGCCCACCACTTCATAGCTTTATTTTCACAATGTTCAATGGTATAATACGATAATGAGCATATCAACATTTACAAAAGAGATAACGGATGGATGCTATGCATTAATGTCAAATTGCATCTTTTTATTTGTGGATATATAGCTATGGTTTGCAACTAGAGGCTAATCATTGGCATACCTCACCTGTCGCTCCTAAATCCAACGGTCATTGCAATGAAAATGGATGATAGTTAGACAGCTAGTGGCATAACTAATTGTTCTGACTTAAGCCTTTGGCTGTATCTGCAATTTCGCTTTTAAATTGTTTCACTAAATTGGCCCTTTGTTTCAAGTTGGATGGAAAATTTAATTACTCTTGGCAACATGAATGTTTATCAAAGGTATGAATTTAATGTTTACAATTTTGCATGTTAGTCCACGTTATTTAACGTTTTTTGTATCATTTGATATTCCGGGATACATATGTAGCTATAACCTGCAGAACGGCGCGTCAAAAGCACTTGTAGTATGCGAATATATGCGCACAGTAATATTAATCTAACATGCTTCAAACACGGATTCTGAGACAGTACGAGCTTTTTATGTCACTATGGGGAGGTCATTCACGTTAAGTTGTGGCTACTATGTAGAAATGAATCGGCGAGTTTCTAATGCATCAAAAGCAAAATCACACATAAGAGGCCAATATGGATACCATGTTTTTCAGGTCGAGTCTGCCTCGATCGCGCTGCCGTAATGAATATTGATGGGTCTCTGGTAACCAGGAGATGTATCTCGCCTTACAAGCACACTTATAACTAGCCGATGCACAATGCTATATACCTCAACTTGTAAGATATGCGAACGATTCACGTCAGATCAAACGCTCGTGCACCGCATTAGACCATGACCATTAATGTGCCATTAGCGTCGTCCAAATCAGCCAAATATCTGAGTACCGTCGCCAACTGTACAACTATCTGTTCACGTGATTCAAGCAATCATTACGATAGGTTGGCAGTTAAGTCAGAGACAGAATATTGTTACTTGTATACACCATGGTTACCGTCAACATGTTGTGCATGTTAGTGCAGCTTTACCTTTACCAGTGCAGTTCTATAACTTTAGTTTTACTGACAATAGTCTTGCAGTGTTATCTAATGACAAATTCCTGCTGCAGACCAGTAATGAGTGACCTACAGTAGGGTTCGCTTCTGTACAGTAAACGAAAAGCATTGCTGTGGTCAATACATCCACTAACAATTCTCTTTCACATGACAGTGTGTTGCCATTCTATGTATTAACGTGATCAGCTGCTATGACCGCCCCTTGTTGAGATAAAATATGCAATGGGCGATGCAATTAACCTCACGTGCACCCTTGCCATTGTTCAATTCTCATCTGGAAGTTTATTGCGCTTGGCTCTCGGGAAAATCAAAGGCACTGCGTTTGGACTC
>CM067354.1:14636958-14714458 GCA_034190875.2 Urechis unicinctus
GGCCAAGAGAAATAGGGTATGTATGAGGAGAGGGGTTGGGGGCTTGCAGGTGACACGTCGGTCTCTCGGGGGCATGAATGAGAGGGGCATGTTACGATCATGGAAAATGTTGTGGCATAATGTACTTTTGACACTCAAAATGTGTCTCTGTTGCTTATATATTGCATTTGATTATATGATACATTCCCTGTCGACAATTGATAACATCTGATGCATTGGTTTGTTACAAATACTGTTAGTCTCTCAGTGATAATTATGGCCAAGAATATTGCGCTGAGTTACGAACGAGTTGCGTATGTATTGCTATCGTATTTGTGATTACCGACGTTTACGTTTTGTTAACCTTTTATATGCAAATATCTTATTGTCTAACACCACGTGAAAAGTGTTGGTTGATTGTGTCAGATGATCGATCGTCCATTGCTTAACAAAGTTGTCCCCCTCCCCGCCTGATTACATCACTTCACCCTGAATCACTGTAGCCTGACATTCCGTAAACTCGTTTTGCTTGGCACTCTGACCAGTCAATATCAATCTCATAGGTTTTATATCTGTTGTAATATATATTGCCATCGTTGATATATGGAGTCCCACATGTGAAACGCTCCCTGGACTGGCTACGATGACCTACTGCTGTGACCAAGGGGTAGGCTAGATAGTGATCGATGGAGCATATTTCCCTATAATGAATCTCATATTGACCGTATACTTTATATTTGCCCTTTTAGACAAGGATAAAGCGGCAAGTAGGTCGTTTGCCTTGTTGTTGAATTTATAAATAACGTTTGTGCCATCGATATTGCAATATGTATAAAAAGGCCATTGACTCGTTGTTCTATGAACGCCATGTATATGCTATGTGTACGAATATCGACATATTTATTGTGACTTTCATCATTAAAACAAATGTTAATGCCTCTTTTGATAACTTGGATCACCTCGCATACGTTGAAAGTTTTATTCGCCATCCTTTTAATACAGAGTACGTCTTCCGTTGTGATATGTAACCATGATAATACCCGTGAAGCTGTCTTTAGATACAAAAAGAGTTTGTTTGGGGTTAGAAGTGAGCTTTGTAAAGTAGCCTTTGTCTCTTCTCAGCAGGTATTTATTTTTACTGCATCCTTCAAATACATTTTGAATGAATTTTGCGTATGACTCCATAGGTCACGACAAAATATGTGGACCAAATTTGACCTCGTGATTATGTTCCTGAAAGACGTTGCTTGGAAAATAAATCATGATTTATCATTTGTTGTAAATTCGCTGATAGTTTAATGCTATTGCAATCTGTAGAGATTCACACAGAGAGTATAACGGTGCATTAACGTGATTCAAATAAATTGTCATGGCTAGGCAGTTGGTATGGAAGTTAAACCTCATTCAAGCGATAGAATTTTGCAATAGCTTTTATTACACGCAGCGAGTCAGCCTGTCTTAACAGTGGCATTAAACTATCACGGTATTGACCAATTATAATTACGTATATGCGAGTTAACACGTTAGGTAGGGACTTGCATGATTCCTGCAGTATACAGTGCTTTTATTTTTAACACTTTTCAACCTGATGCTGGTGCGACACACAGATGGAAAATCACTCTGTCCAAAATACATTACGATTGACCAATTATTCTTTCGGACTGGTTCCAGATATGGCCCTTTTAGCGGAGAAGACCAAGGGGCTTCAATGTATATAAACGAGGCTTGTAGAAATTCACGATGAGATGCCGGCTACGATTTATACCTAAGGAGACTTTATATAGATCTTATCTGGATAGGGCTGTGTGTTGGAAGTTCCGTCAAAGAGAGAAGCCAAAATCGGAAACGTCGCAAAATGGAGGGTGCAACAAGGCAAATATTGTACCCGCATTGCGATGATGAGTGTTGCAGTGTCGAAATATTATCGTTATACTAAAAGTTGTGAATATTTCTCTTTCTTATCTTAAGTTACAATAACAAGCGCATTGGAAACTGTTTCTTGCAGTTATCCAAAAGCATTCTGCATCGCAATTCAGTCATCTCACTCTCGAACCAAATCGTCCGAAGTGAAAGTTGAAATATGAATTGCACTTATATCATTGGTAGGCTTGCCGTTCTTGCTGTGCCTGATTCACTTATACAGCATTACACCACGACACGGATTGTTTCGAGCCAAAAGCGGTTAGCATAAATACACGACAACATGTCTGTTATGACGAATTTATATCATCAACTTATTTGAGGATTGTTCTATTCCTTGTTTCATTATGACGATAAACACACACAGTGAGACATTCATCTGTAATTCATTCTTGATGGGAAGCCAATGAATTACAAACGAATGTATTGAAATATATTAATAACTTGTGTTGGGACCATTGGAAAATGTGTTGATGTAGCTTTCAAGCTACATCCGAAGTAGATCGTAAAGATGATAGAGCGGCTATAACGGTAGTCAGTGTTACATCAAAACATCACATCAGCCATTTACCCTTTTATGTCCAACCACACACACACCCACACACCCTCCCTTTCGTTCCCGCTAATTTTGGCGTGTGGGTTTTATCAACATAGACAGGGAAACATCTGCAATAAGATCTGTCAATGCAACTCTTTCGATGTGTCTTGAAAACTGAATAAAATAGAATATGCTTCATACAATATTTAGGACGCTAGAAACATGATTACTTAAACCCAGTTATTGGTTCAAATGGAAATTGTCGGTTACCTTATGAAATTATGTGATTCCATGGTACACTCTCTGACCGACCTCATTTGTCTAAACTCAATTATCACGGCCAGCAGCAGTCAACAAGTTGTTAAGTGGGAACAGTAACTTCCTAGCCTCACAGCATCACGCGATATAAAGGATTGGATATGTGACTGATGTCGTACTACTGCGTTTATGCGACCCTCAGTTACCATGCATTATTGGTGGACAATTTTCTACCTCGTAGTAATGAGTCTTGGCAACCAGCACAAAGTATTACATTTCAAACAGAATTAGTCTATATAGCAGTCACGCGCCATGTTTGTAGAGTATCTGACCCTAGATATATATTCGTTGGCTGAACATCTGTTTGCGATAACCTCTCGCTCTGACGCGAAGCACCATTATATGTTAGCTTTCACCTTACGAGAGATTCATGGGGGCTGTCGGAAGAGCCAACTGGCTACATACTACAATTGATTGAAAGTCGTCTTTTCAATCTACTGTAAAATTAATCAGATCGGAATTAAATGGTTATTCCTCTGATTAAACAATCTTATTACACACATCTGTCCTTAATTTCTGTAAGCGAGTGTTCGAATAACACATCGTTGTGCATTGAAAACGATCGCTGTGCATTGAAAACGACTCAAGCTCACAATTGACGCAATGATGTGTGATTGCGGCTTGATTACTGTTTTGTTACTTAAAATTGTTCGCAGACAACCATGCAGAAATTATTTGCAATCCATACATTACGCGTTGCTTAGGGGGCCATGCAATCATGGGCATTGCAGCCATTTGAATAGGCAATCCAAAAGAGAAGCAATAACATGAAAAGGTTTTTGCCTGATCTGATTTCCAAAAAACCCGAGTAATATCTGTCATAAACTGGACTGCCCCAATTCGCAATAGTAATATCTGTCATAAACTGGACTGCCCCAATTTGCAATAGTAAAACTGAATGTGCCAATCGAGCAATATTTTCTTGAAACTTGTAGTTGCTTGTTTGTGTCTGAAGCAACAACATGTAAGTGTACAGGAACTCATGGTACAATTGCATGGATAGTTTAAGAGCTAACACGGTCTGGGTGGATATTTGCGTTCCATATGACGCCCTATGTTAGACTGTTATTGACGCTGGTCGTCAGATAATAAGGCCAACACGATAAGTATACAATTAAACCTTAGATGGCTAATATATGTTCAATCTAGACACTTCATGTTTGGGTGATGCTAATGGGGGAATGATCCAACAAATAATGGTGTTGATTACGATTGAATTGATTACTAACACTAAGTCCTGCGATCACTACCATTTCGGACAGGTATTATGTGCATCATGGCATCGATACTTGTTTTCTCTGTGCACTGTCATTTATCTAAGCATCAACTTCAAGTGCACTGTTCACGTTAATCATGTCGCATCTCTGTTGTTGTGAGAATGAGACATCGAGACACACCCCTTTCAATAACAGTTCAAGCATACTGCTACACATCTACGCATCCAATAATTAGACAGAAGAATTTATGTTGATTTTGAAGTGTATCTCCATGCCGTGATTTATCAGACATCATTACCTAGTGAGCCCTATGTTACGTATACAACAGTACAAAACACTTAAAGAAATATTAATGCCTGAGAAACCTGCGACTTCAATGAGTTCAGTGCCTGAAGACTGCGGCGCAACCATAACTCTTTCCTTCCCACATCAACGTTTGACATTTCAAAAGGCAGACAATGTTATTAGTACTTAAGCTCAATAGAGTTCATTAGCAGCAAAGTAGGCCGTCACCAGTATGTTAAGATTACAGACCTGGACAACTGCTCGTTTATCCTGATATTGACCACCTACTGGTACTCATTACATTAACAGTGGTTCCCTGTAGGCACTGTATAATTAACGAGTGCGTCCCTCCCCATTCATAATCCATGGTGCCGTGACTACTTTGCGGACTTACGTACAAGGTGCAATGGCATTACGTTGAATCATCTCTTCTTATTATAACCAATATGCATTTAGCAATCGTTATATTAGAAGTAAACATATGACCATCTTGCTCTACGTTCTTGCTTGTTTGGCTTGTTTATAATGCATAAATATGGAAAGATTTCTCGGTTTGGCAAGGTTACTTTGCGTATGGGTTTTAATGGAAGGGGCGATAACTCGCTGAAGGACATTGTTGAACAGCATATTTGGGAATAGCGTCAAGTAGTTAAAACATCATGTCCAACATGTCCATTTAGAATTTATGAAACTACACGTAAGTTTAATTTATGATGCGTTTGTTTTTTGCCGTGCTGCAAATGCATAATTAAATCCCTCGAGACAGCGGATGTACCTTCGGTTGAAACTAACCGCCTCACAGAGTATACTGCAACATATCGTGTATAATTTAGCTGCTCAGTTAAAGCTTTGCCATTCTTTACAACATTGCACACATACACCAATAATCTTCAAAAGTATCCTCAAGCTTGAGCCTACAATAACCTTAGCGGGTTTTTTTTACAAAAACCGTCTCGGCACAGCATTAATTATAGCATTAGTATAATTTGTTGATCTTGCTCTAGAAACCAGGCACAAAATAAAACGTATCCACAGCATCCATTTTTTTATTTGCTACACTTTAACCTTTAGCTGACGTGCACATCGGAATCTATTTGAAAATCATATGTCACTCTCACTTGGATGATGTGAACCACCACGGTAATGCAATGAGCCCAGATACTCTCTGATCTTGGCAATAGCTGCAGGCAAGTCATAGTATTTAAACTTTGCTAAATGCATTCCAATCGTTGACCTCTTCAGATAACATCCCATTAAAATTTCCTACACGGATTGGAAAATGTTCCTGCCTAACCTCAAGTTAACTTGTGACCTATGAATAACATTCCGCTTCACATCCTGTGTGCTAAAGCCTATTGTCTCACATCACATATCTATCATATCATATGTATTTGATCAGCCGCTGATTGGATTGAATAACCTGATCTCAACGTCAGAGAATAAGCCTTTAAGCATCAAATAATGGTAAATATGTTGTCATTGAAGAAAGCCTATGTCATGTAGATATTGAATAAGCTTTTGCTAAATTGCGACACAATCTGCTTAGACTGCAAGCCATCTTATATTGGAATGTGTGCCGATGTTAGAACATAGCTTCATGCATCATCATTTATCTAAATGTTCCCTAAAGCGGTTATGACGGTATGAACCCACCATCAATATCATGGCAATTTCACATTAAGTAAAACAAAGGGAGTTTCATAAAATCAGCACCATATCACACGAATGTTTAAGCATGTTGCCTTTCTGTGCTTCGCTTAACACAGTCAGCTTATCGGCAGCCGATGCTGGTTTGTCGCTGATCATGTGATAGACATAGGTTGCCTTGTTTGTGATTTACGCAGTGCAGGTAGTGTCTGTATATAGGGTCTTTATCGTTTATTTAGGTATGGAAAACGTTGGTATAGCTTATTCAACCAAACACAGTCCACTTCGATGTGGCGCTTGTAATACTTCAATATGTGATGTCCTACATCGGACCAGCAATATTCAGTTAAGTTGTGTTGACTGTATAAACATTGTATCTTAATAGAGCAATCTGCCCCAGCAGAGTCGTTGCCCTCCTCTTACGCCTTCATGTGTGCACCTATTGCAGCAAGACCAACAATGCGCTGAGTGCATGCAATTATTATTGTCCATAATGCTTTTTTTCTGTAACTAGATATCCATTTGTATTTGCCGTTGGGTCTTAACTGAGTTGAAATCTGCCAGTCAGCATTATGGCCGCAACCACCCCGAATATATGCGGCATGAGTCATAAACAAAGGGATAAAATAGTTGGCGTTGGATGGGACGAGCTGTTCAATTGCTACAATAAAGCAAAATGAGCAACTATCGCAATGTTTTCTTCGCCAGCATAGACGAGTGATAAGACAGTAAATCATGACAGCACATGTGTCCTGAGTGTTTGTACGAATGTAATGATAGCTTGGAAACCGCTTGTATAATTAGGTTTCCTGGGGTGGGCGCACATTACTCATCTTGAGTAGCGAAATGCATGCAAATCGCCGTCTCTAATGGTGATTAAGTGGAAGGGTCTTGAGTGCAAAATCGCAGTTTAAGTTCTATTGCACATCATTCAAACCCACTCTGATGTAATATCTTCATAATTTGTCCAGCGAAAAAGGAATAGACGCTATCATAATCGCCATGAAATTCGACATTTGATTTGTTTTTGAAGCGAATATTCAAAAATGTAATTGTAATTTATTTACAATTCATGGTACTGGCCAGACTCTATCATGGTATTCATTGCGACGTGTGAATGCGGAAAAACACTTAAAAATTTCACCAATGGCTAACAATACATCATCGGATGGTGATATAGGACGTAAATTAGTAGAAACATACATTTAAGCCTACAAATCTCTGCTCTAATATATGTAGCAACTTTAAACCAGTTATTTAACCCTTCGACGGTGTTGTCTTACCTAACTTCTCAATATGAAACCAATATATCTATGGATTAAAACCACGTACGGCTAATAAGGAAAGATACCGCTGTTAAACGTTTGTTTTGTTGACCTCCATGCATCGCTACTCTGATACAACAATCGAAATTGGTTAGCGCTCTAACCTGCTAACTGTTAAGGTTGATGCTTGCCTGCAACAGTGTCATTAGATAAAAAAATAAATAATTTACAAGAACCTCGTTTGTCATCATCAAATACAGGGAATTAATAAATATGCCTTTTGCACATACATATTTATCCATATCGTTCTCCTAGGCGGCAATCACAAGCAGGAATTATGCACAGGCGTTACCAAATGCAACCATCAAGCATAGCGTTGCTGGCCAACAATTATCTATACAATCAATATCACGATGTGCGTTACATTGAGAGCCATATATTATACCATATATAAAAACCTGAATACAGAACGTTAGTGATATTTCAAACAAAAATTTTATGGACTATTGTCGGAGATGTGGTTTAGACGGATATTCATGTATATCGGCTACGACGTAACAGCGACTTCATCTTAATCAAAATCATGCATAACTAGGAGCATATCAAGCTTTGCGTCCAAATTGAAGTCATGGAGCAGGATCAACTAAATACTGGTCAAAATGTTGTTGTACCTTATCATTTTTTACATTCTCGTCAAAATTCATTCATCTTGTGTTGAATCGCCGATGTCTTTTTCCAATTCAGGCCGATCATATTGGAGCAGTGGTATCTGCAAAGCGTTTGTTGGCAACGACCTTGTGGAGAAAATAGCGCCCTGAATGTTGTCTAGCGATAGCGTGTCCTTTGTTAGGCAGCCCTTACCAGGAGACACCAGAAAGCTTTCACATCAGTATCACATCACCACATGTTAGATATTAGGTATGCATGGCGCGATCTGATGCCCCTGTCTATCACAAGCATCGACATAGGGACTCTTTGAGGCAGTACATAAAACGTAAAGACTACAGCATCGAACAAGTTGTAGTTAATAATATTGTTAGTGAACCATTTTGTTCCATACAAAAACAGCTATAATACCTCATGTCCAAATATGGACCTTATTATTCCAAATCATTTACCAAATAGGAACAACTGCTTGCGATGAATGGTGCCACACAGCACAATTCTCACTAAATTGTGCATCGATGAATTTTCTTGGCTGGCACATGATATCAATCAATGGTATTTGCTGTTTGGCTCCCCAGAACAGCGCCATTAATGTACCTTAATCCAAAAATATGTACGTAATATCTTATTGATGCCGCAATCTAGAACAGAGGAGCAGAGGACCTGTTGGGGCTGATTCCGGTTGTGTTCAGCATATTAACTCTATGTTAGAACATCGTCGATACTTGTTATACACTAATGATGTTTTACGAGCTCTGTGACTTTCTGCACCCCGCTGTTCTCGCTTGATGTCGTCATGAATCACTCAAAATGTTGGCCGCCGCAAACGCGACGAAAGTATATAAGCATCCCATGTTTCAATGTACGTTTATTCGATGCATTTTCCCATTTGATAGATGAATGCCGATGGTAGCAAACGGCTATTGAAAAAGCAATATGTTTACGATTATCATATTTTGCGATGTATTCAGCAAAAGAACACATTATGATCTGGCGGAGCAGAGGCGGGCATATTGTTGATGTACCCACTATCACTGAGGACAGTGAAGAAGAAATAACGGTTCCAAAAGGCCAAGACTTAATCTCTTCAATGTGTCAAACTCAGATTGCTGCCTCGCGGTTACTGCCCAGCCAACCGCCAGCCACTAAGATGGTTCTCCCCTTAATGGATAATAACCGAGTTACGTAGGATTGGAACTATCATTGCTCTGAATAATTGTTGCAAATGATGCCCATTGATGTTTGCTTTTTACTGCTGTGTGTGTCAAATAATAGCTCTTCTTGCTAACGGTTCTGTTTACAGCAATTAATGCGGTATGGTGCTGCCCGTTACAATAATATCAAGGGCCGCCCATCGACACTTATTACTCATGTCAGTGAAAGTATCACAGCGTAGATATGGTATCAGACTGTGTTTGCTTAAAATCATTGACAAAAACAATACAATTAATATTGTTCATTCCGTCCATTTGTTCATATGATTTAATGTTCCTAGATATATGTGTCGCGATAACCTGCAGAACTGAGAATCAATAGCTCTTGCGGCATGGGAATATATGCGCACAGTAATATTAATCTATCTACCTCCAAACACGGATTCTGAGACAGCACGAGCTTTTTATTTCCCTTTGGGGAGGTCATTCACGGAAAGTTGTTGCTATTCTGTAGAAATGAATCGGCGAGTTTCTGATGCATCAAAAGTGAAATCACACATGAGAGGCAGAGGTTGTGACTAAGAGGAGCCTGTCTCGGTCGCTCTGCCGTCATAGATATTGATGGTTCTCTGGTTGATTCTACTGCGAAGCAAATGAAGATGTGGTATCACGCACCATAAGCACATCCATTAATTGCCCGTGCACCATGTTGCATGTTTTTGTGTTGGTAACTTATGTTTCCTGCCATTTATACTATGATTCAATGTAACATAGTCCGACGGCTCAGGTCTTGTTCAAAACGTCGGATAGGTAGTAGAGGGAAATGCAAAAACAACCAAACAAATTTCGATAATATGCCGTTAATATTATAACAAAAAGGCAGCTGAATATATGATTACGGCCAACAACTGTACCAATATTTGCGGTTCATGTGATGTAAGTACTTATCATGATGGGGTGGCTGAAGCACATGTTTGCTATCAAACAACTCCAGGCACCTATATTCTTACCTGCACACACAATCGTAACCGTCAACCTGCTGTGAACGGTAGTGTAGCTTCATTTATACCGATGCCATTTTATAGTTATATTGAAGTGTCGACGACTGTTTGGCAAAGTCTTACAAGGCGATACACTCCTGTTGCAGAACAGTAACGAGTGACCTATGGCTACACGGACAGTAAGTTGCGTTGCTGTACAATAGACGAAGAGCATGCCAATGATCAATAAATTAATCGCTAACTATTCGGAAAATTCGCTTTTATGTTACAGAGTGTTCCTACTTTATGTATTTAAGTGGTCAACCGCTATGTTTGTCTCTTGTTAAGATAAAATATGCAATGGGAGATGCAATTAACCTCGCGTGCACCCTTGTCATTGTTCAATGCCCATATGGAAGTTTATTGCGCTTAGCTGTTGGGCAAAGCAAAGACACGGTGTTTGGACTTTCGCGATGGGATTCTCTATTTAAAAGACGGCACCGTATGATGCAAGTGCGTATCAGGTATGTGGTCAACTCCTTGACCCTGCTGTAAATCATTTGATCATGTTGAAAACAATATTGGCATCGTCTGCTAGAGCTTTAGAAAACGTTTAAGAATTGGCTGACAGCCTAAAACAAATGTGATGGAATCGCCAGTTATTTGCCTTACCAGTAGGAAGACCTACGCGAATTCGGTGATCGCTTATTATATTTATTTCGTGATTATTGGAGTGCTTTATAATGTTTCAGCTTGCCTTGTTTCAATGTCAATTTGAATACATCCATGGTATCAAGGCAGTGCACAAGGTAATAATTGTGTTTGGTTGATGTCAAAAACCAAATTAGTGCTCCAATAGTGATGATGGTAATACCCATGATAAAGACGATGATGATGATGATGATGATGATGATGATGATGATGGTAGCCCCACTTTAACACATTTTACATTGTCTGCCATTATATTTATCATAATTCCATGTTCGTGCTACTTTTCTTATGCAAGCAGTACTCACGTTGTTGTACTATCGTTGATTCCATAGGTGCCAGTCTACATTACTTACCGCAGATTAAACAGAAATAAGCAGTGTCGTGTGGGATGCATTTCGTTCGAATAAAATCCTTGCCACTTCTTTTATTGAACACCAGCATATCCAGTCAATAACTAAAGCAAAGTCTATATCTCCATGCTCGACACACAACCGCTGATATACGCCAAAAACAGCAGCAATGCCCGCTAATTAAACGACTCCCACAAGGGGTATACTTAGACCACGTTGTGTTTATGTCGGTGCTGGTGTGGGTTGCCACATTAAGCTCTCAGTTCAAGGAGTATTATCCGAAAAAGTGACATCTTAACTTAACTGCCTGTACCGAGCGTTGACAAATGCATGTATCAGTTACCCATCCCCTATATGTGCCCTTATTGAACTACATTCTCTGTAAAGTGACGGATAAGAAAATATTATGCTAAGTATTGGATTCATCAAAATATTTGACACAATATCATTTCTAGTGACACATACTACGTCTTAAAAATCCCTGATAAAGAAATGAATGTTACAATGATAAATACTTGTGAGTTTAGAAATAAGACTGCACTATCAATCACCGATATGACTATAGCTTGTCCGTGCAGCTACGTCTACTATACAGTATCGGATATGCCATGTCAAGCTTCCAGTAACCTTCGATACCAACTGTCATTTAATCTATGAATCATAATCCATCTTCTCTTTCCTGGCCGATCTCTTGATAAGTGTGGGTAGGAACGGAATCATTTTTCTATTGAATGAGTTCCTTATATATCTTCTATTCAATATATATCGTCGTGGCAGCACTGTAGTCATGTCCTAAAATCATCAACCAATGTAGACAAAAATAATCGACTTGAATAATCAATCCATCTTAATGCTTTGTAAAAAAAGACATTGCAACTACACACTCTGCACTAAACCAGTTTAACATATTATCTGAAGGTCTGTGTAAACCGGCAGGAATATAATGACGTTGTAGGTTGTATCGAAATGTTTAAAGGTGTGAATTATATGTTGCCTCTTCTAACTCGTCTCACTAGATAGGTGAAGCTAGACCAGATGAGGTGTTACATGTTTGGTTTATATCATACACATTATAACAACATACCAATTGCCCCTATGCGTATTCGAGTAGTAAAGGGAGTTTAAGAAAAGAAGACTCATGCTATGTATAAATTCTATTTCACAATCAATTTGCGTGCCGCGGGCAAAACTGCCATCATTAGCTTTTAGTGCTCAAAGAGAATAATATAATAGAGAGTGATCCCAATCGAAAAAGACATCTTAGTAGTATCGATCAGTGTGCTAACTAGCATTTTTTTTCATAGCTACAGCAGACCTGCTAGGCTATGGACACTGCTAACATTGATGCATTTGCTATGAGGAAGCATCGTGCAAATGAATATATGCACCGTTTCTTTGTTGAATAACTATAATCGAGTAAGTAAAATTGGGAAGATCTGGTCGCGTCCGTGACGTAGCCTGGGGCCAGACAATCAATGAGCTCTGTTTTGCAAATCATTCTCGTCAGCGCTTTTATGGATGGTGCTCGATAAATATAATTCAACGCATCCACACTCGGTATGTTTGTATTCACGGGCACTTCGCTGCTACTTGAGCTGCCTTAAGTGACGCGATGAAAAACCAAAACCATATAATACAACATTTTAGACAATGACAGGTTTCCAATTCGCCAAAAGAGGTGATAAAAACATGGTGGGTATTTTTGTGTTTCATATGTTGTTTATATTTAAAAACTTCCAAAGGGGATTTTAGTCAGCATCAGGTACCACTGAACATTTGATTACACATGCAACTTTAGACAAGATTATGGCTGTCGCCATGTACAAGTTGTATTTTCTCACACCTTGTTGAAAGTGGTGGTGATATCATACATATATAATATATATATATATAGAGATATATATATATATATATATATATATATATATATATATATAGAGATATATATATATATATATATATATATATAGATATATATATATATATATATATATATATATATATATATATATATATATATATATATATATATATATATATATATATATATATATATATATATATATATATATATATATATATATATATATATATATATATATATATATATCCCTATGCACGAATAAACACAACACCCTTGAGTAAAGGTAGCCGGGCGTCCTGTTAACCCGTTTTACTTTGCATGCTGATGAACATATGTACATCGCATATCTTATGTCCGTTGTAGTGTATATTTCCAACTAGCGTGACCATCCCTGCCCTGACCATGTTGACCTTCTGCTTTGAGATTGCGGTATCGTACAACTAGTGATTGATCGAACAGTTGTTCCTCCAATGAATCTAATTTTGACCGCATACTTTATGGTTGCCCTTTAAGACAAAGATAAAGTGGGAAGTTAGTCGGTTGCCTTGTGTTGGAATATTTCAACTATGTTTGCGGCTAAGTGGCCAACGACACCTATCCTGCAGCGGATACCCTTTTATCGCTCCATCAGCAGGGTTATCGTCTCTTTTCTAAGCACATCAATAAGTTGTTTGGTCATCATACCTCTACCGACAATGGAAGACAACGTGAGACCGCCTAATAAATAACACTAGTCGCAATCCGACTGACCTTAGTGTATTTACCTTCAGTGTTTGTGTTTATTAATGTATTAAGTTTTGGTTTCATGTGTATATGAATTTCACTCGTATCGTTGGTGCGATGTATTCTAATGAATATCTTTACCCGTTCCGATATGGACAACATATAAATGTTATGTATACAAATTTTACCATATTATTTAAGGCTTTTCATCGTTCGAAATATGTGAAGGCGCCTTTTATGTACAAGATTCTGCTTGCTAACAATAGTGTAAAAACCATCAAGCTTGCCATCAATCCTTGCGGACGTTGCTTCATTACGTTGATCAGTTACATCTTTAGATGTGGCTGTAAACTGTTGCGCCCTTTTACTTGCAGCGCCTTCAGATCCAAAAGTGTGTGTTTTGGATTAAACATAAGCCTCATAGAAGAGCCTTTGCCACATTTATATAAACCGCACGGTTACGTATCTTAGCTGAATTGGAGTAGGTTATGACGCGTGGCTCGATGTGTACTTCAAGGTATAAGTCTAACGGAGAAAAAAGACAAACAATGCTCGATAATGGCGTGCCACTGTATGTCGACCGTACTGCACACTAAGTTATTATCCAAAAACAATATGCAAGGGAAATTTATCACCAGACATTATTCTTTGAATATTATCTAATAGCTTGAACCCATTTCAAACTGTTAAGAGTTATAAAGACAGCATAGCCACACCTTCGAGGGTTCCACCTGAATTGCCATTGTTGTGCTGTTGATATAAGCGGTGACTCAATCGCGTTTCACTTAGATCATGTCACTCAGGAAGGGACGGAGCATCATCTAGGTTGACTATCATATATCAAGCATGCCATGGATAAGTGGCATATATAACATCTGTCCATTTTTTCAGAAGTTGTCGGTTCACTTGCAAGCTCATTGCCAAATAACATATACCAAATGTTTCACAATTAAACTCTCAATATTCAGTCTGTTGCTGGACACACACTTGTTAAATACGCCCCTCGTCTGCATTGAAAGAATACCGTGTACCGATGCCTTTGACCTATGCCAAATTAAATTGAGAATACATGTTAGATAACTTATCTTAATAAGCTTTAGAACAACGCTGTGCACAGTTGGCTTAAAATGATACATTTACAAACGCAGTAGATAATAAACGAACGGTAATTCTTTAGCTGAGTACATAGACAAGCCAAGGCATTGATTTAATCTGAAGGATACGAAGGATGTAATAAGGAGTCATAAAACATACCAGAAGGAATGATAGAAAATGCTAGAAGAATAAGAGGCAGTATTCTATTTAACCTTGCGTATCCCATTGCAATTTAAGTGCAGCATTTATTAATTATTCATGATGAATGGGCGAATAAGCCTCTAGGAAAAGCTAATCACGTCTTACAAGTACGTAGACATATCTTACACATTATTTAATCCCTCGTATACCTAATAGCAAGCCCTCGCTGATGGGATAGAGTTGTCTGACATACTAAATTATGAGCAAACAAATTAATTTATTTTTGTTACCACATTGTGCTTGTATGCTGACAAGTGGAATATATTAGCATCATTATGTCACAATAATCCGCACCACTTATTCAAGGCGACAATAATCTAACTTTGTGGACAATATTAGAATGCATGTGTACATATTGGGTGGGACTTCTCACAAAAAATATAATATGAATAGTGGTTTATGTTTTGCACTCCTTTTTAGCGTGAGGTACAGTGCCAAACTTTATCCTACAAAAATCACGATTGACCCAAATCTCTCAGGCATTGATTCTTAATATCAACTTTTTCGTGCAAAAGGCTATGTAGCTGTAACGTCTATTAACGAATGTTATAGAAATTCGCAGTGAGAAGCTGGCTGCCACTTACAACCATGGAGATTGGATATTATTTAATTCGGATATCTGAAGGACGCTTTTCCTATAGAGTTCACTGAAAGGGCAGTGTGTGCGTAATTCCCTCTGGGAGAGAAGCTGAAATTTAATATGTTGCGATATGGAATCTGTTAACAGTCATTGTAACTGGCAAATATCGGACCCCGCTTTGGAATTCTCTGACCACATAATCAACCAGTTTATCAGGTACATGAATATTCCCTTTTGCTTGATATATCACAACGTAAGGAATGCTTCTGAACAGCAATCCAAATGTATTCAGCAAACGAAATCATTTGTTGCATACCCTGAATATAAGTCTACTGTTAAATTTACATAATGAATTGTTCTGATACCATTAGCAAGCATGCCTTGAAATTACATGTTGTTGAAAGCAGCATCTTAATATAACTGATTGGTTGACGGTCCTATACGTTTGTAGAAATATGCCGATAAAAACATAGTGAGAATAATTCACGCTTGATGGGTAACCACTGAATTACAAAACTCAGAGCCATCGTTATTGAATAAACATGAACATATTTGGTGTGTGCCCAAGACGTACCTATCCCTGACAGAAAGACAAAGATATTTGGTGTGCAAGATAACTGACAATACATCTGAGACCGTTCCTTTTCTAGGTTGCTGGCCATTTACGACAGCAATTGTTCTGCTTTGAGAACCAAATAAATCCTGCGAGGAATGCGCGAGCGGCATACATTTATACGCTAAATATAGCTGGAAGTTATCTAGCCAATAAACGGAAATCATTTGACTGAGCTCGTATTCACGTGAGATAATTGACGCAGGTAATACATATTATGTATCAAAGATCTGCTGGTCAATTGTAATTAGATGGTGACAATGCTATTGAAACCGATATATTTAACGAACTTTACTTGTCTACAATGTAAAACCTGATAAGTGAAATGCGAAATCTATCAGTTTCAATATATGAATCATATAAACAAAGCCAATGGCAATCATTCTATCAACCAGAAGTGTAGCGATTTCGAAGTGCCTGCGAGATGCGAATGTTGTAAATGAATACTGGTCTGTTGTTTTACCGATTGCTTAGGTTGGAAGAGCGCATCGTAAGACGGCCGGCTTCTTTGCTCACATAAGGATGTGGCTTGGCAATAGGGCTCGAGCTATGAATGTGAACTACCCGCATTGGCGGCTTAATATTCACTTAAGCTATAACAGCCTGCTTGGAATTGCTGCCGTGCAGCTGTGGCTATACTTATATTCCGGTCCCTCTGTAATATACAACATTTCTCGCCGTTGGTGGCCCCACATATCAAAGCAGTTTCGCATGGAATGTACATATAATCGTATATGGGGACCATTTTGCCAAATGAATCAGAATAATAACGGTCTCTGTAGCCGTGTGGTATTCAAGCCGCTTGCATGTTTGCGTTATAGGCCCAGTTATAGGATAAAACGGCGATTGCTTTATGAAATGGTGTTCTTTCCGTGTACACATCCCAACACACTCCATTACTTAAAATTTAATTACAACAGCCCACAGCATTAATTTTCCATTTTTCATAAAACGGCACCCATGGAGCATTCTGTTAAGCAAGTCATCTACTGGTGTAATAAGAAGCATATCTTCCTGGCCCATAGGATCATAGACGATCCTGATTCATGGCATTTATACTACCAATCAAAACCAATCTGCGACGAGAGAATGTGTCCTTGTGGAAGTCGACACAACCTTATTGGAAACCACACGCCATCTTCAAAGAATATATAACACACAAATGATGTTACTAAATAGGTACGTATTGGAAGCCACTGACGAAATACTGCAATAAATTGAAAGTCGTCCTTCAATTTAATGGGCATATTCCAATATTAATCAGGGGGGAGTGATATTAGAGCTTTATTTGATTATGTTACCTTATTACTAATACGCTTCTGTGTCTTATATTTGTAAGCCAGTGTCCACTGGATAAAATACAACGCAGCACCTTAATAACGATTCATGCTTACAACTGACGCAATGATGCGTGGTTTTGTTACTTTGAATCGTTATCAGACAACGATGTGTTAATTATTTGCAATCTTTGACGGCCATGCAGTTATAAATATTGCAAACATTCTCCAAAAAGATGTTTTGAAGTTAATGGTTTATTCAGCTATTCAAAGAACGGTGTAATTTGTGTAATAAAATAGACAAGAACAGCTATATTCGATTGACTGCCCTTTATATATACAATATAACAAGAACGCTGTTCCCGTTGGTCTAAGATGGCTCGTATATCATTAGTCGAAATGTGCGGGTGGTGTTATCACAAATGACATTGCTGATGATGATTTGATTGAACATTTAACGAGAGCGGTTAATTGATTCCAGAGGACACACCTGATGTACCCTGTGATAAGCTGTTACGATCGTTGATGGTAGACAAATTACGTTTCTGGTTGAATTCTGCAGGGAAAACCATGCAAAGTCAAAAATACTTGCGATAACATGCACAGTTTATGGCTTCATTGTTCATTGCGCTTCAACCTCCCACAAATGGCCATTGACCGCACGTTTTCTCTGGAGCCTCCCAGTGTAAGCCACATTCGTGACCATTGCTGTAGCTGCTGGCGTTACTGGAAGCACTATATCATGCTTCCCAGTATGCACAAATTGCAAAATATTTTTCTATTGCGTTATCACAGAACTTATGGCGAGATCTTTCATACAACTACGAAGCAGTCGCATGCGAGTTTAGCAAGTATCTAGCGCCGTATTATTGATATCAAACCCAAGGTTCACAGTGATATTCCTGGATCCGTACGCAACAATAATCAAAGCAATCGCACGATATATCGACATATAAAAGAGGCAGCGAGATCTCGTGTAATAGGACGTATATGTCCCCATTTGGTTCTATAGTCAATCATCCAAGCGTCAAACATTTGTTATGTATTATATACTGTTGCGTGTTAACCATTATGCATTCTATGTAGAATGTAGCCATAACTGTACCGTTATATGACAGCTTACTGGTGCATGATTAGTATTAGTGTATGAAAAAGTGAATTTCATATACAACTACTAATGCCATGGTAACAGCCGCCTATGTTGTGATGTTCCTACACCCACCAAGACGCGCTTCATAATGAAATATTAACAAACGTATACAGTATATATCAGATATTATTTTCTTGTTTAGAAGTCGAATGTAGATTAAGAAAGGTGGAGTATTGCCTTTAACCATACATTTCATCCATTAAAAGGCAATTTAATTATTAACGTCGTTAGGACTTATCCGTGTATTACAAGCGGCGCTCTATCAGAACCACGTTTACCTAATAAGCTATTTTGCTCCTCAAACACAAAAACGCTTTCATTTGCAAGCAAATTTACACATTCATTATCTCCATCATTTTCATCAGTTGTAATATCAATATCAAGCGTTTATGTACCTTTACCTAACCTAACTTTGTACGGTTTTCTTGAACAATATTGACGGCAATAGCGATGTGGGCTGGATCGGCACCGCTGTTGCAGCCATATTAGTCTCTTAGTTGTTTGGTTTCATTACTGACGTCTTTGTACGTATGGCTCTACAATAGTGTGATTGATTCCGGTCCCGTTATACGACGGAGCTGTTGATTAACATAGACTGCTATTGGAGCCTGGCTGTGCTGTGTTTATGCCATCTGCTAGAAATGCCATGCAAGCTTTACTGCGCTTAACTCTCCTTGACCCGATGATAATTACTTGCGCGATACGTCCTGACTGCCGCGTGAATGCTGGTGAATAGAGCAATTTCTGCCACCGGCAGTCATAGTCCGGTGCAACGTGACTCTTGTCATTACCGACAACAACAAAAACGAACAGCTATTGCATTGTCCGATCAACGTCATATTTGCAGTACTACGCTTTATGAAACGATTTTGGACGCACCGATTGTGTGATCCTTGCTGTCATAATAATTGCGAAAGCCAAATCACATTCCATCTTTGACTTAAGGCTCACCGAAAGAGTGGCTGCTGTAGGAATTTGCTATAGCAAAGTTAAAACCTTTGACGACAGTAATCATGTGCATTGTCGCGATATGAATGCAGCAGTAGAGCAATCAAGCTGTGCAGCAATAACCTTTTTAAGGGTATTGATAAGTTTTTTGTTGAACTACGAAATTACAACCATAAACTGCTTTACGTCTCACACAGCTTGCTGCACCATGGCTTACTGTGGCGAAGTATGTTTTTTATGCACGTTTACATCAATTACAAGGTTCATGGACAAATTACCAAAAACTCGTAGGTTTTTTCAAGCACCATGCTATTAGTGATAAAACAATCCTCTTTCCTGCAATAGAACTTGCCGATGATGTTTGTGTGAGAATCAACCAGAATCTCATCGAGTAAGAGCCTCTTTCAATTAGAATTCAGACTTATGTAAACCAGCACACGATGCAGAAAACATTACCTCACAGTATACGCATTGAACTATCGACAGGAGCATTTACGTCGATTTAAAATAAGATTACCATGCATGCATTGTATAAATTATTAATGGTGTTAATTATGTGCGACTTCATTTATATTATTAATTGCTTTTGCCACTTGGGCTCGCATCAAACAGAATAAAACACATTCAATTGCAGTAAATACCAGTGCCGGAGAAGCCAGCTACTGCCATAATTTCAATGCCTGAAGACTGCGGCGCAGTCATAGCTCATTACTCTCCATAGCGGCGTGTGAGATATCAATGGGCAGTTAATATTGTCAGAGCTAACGTTGAATACAGGTCATTAGTGGCGATACGACATATATTCACTCGCTTCAATGCAACCCATACCTGATGTGAGCAACGGAATCCATTTGAAAATCTTCTGACGCTCTCATTTTTACAATGCACATCACCCCGGGCAATACAATGCACTGGCTATGTTTTAACGCAGCTGGTCTCTGGTCTTGGCCATGACTGAAGGTCAGCCATATTATTCAGTCTTCATAGAAGCATTCACAACCGTAACCCCTTTCAGATATGATCCCATGGGAGTTACCTTCCAATATCGCAATTATTAATTAATAAGTTTATTGTCATACTCCTCAATATGAATAAGGATATTACATATGTCTTGCTTACTTTTATCTGTTCACCTGATAGGTCTTAATGATGTGTTGGTCATTCGTAATTAATGAGTTGATTACTGGATTGTTTTGCCTGACTTGTAGCTGCAAATATGCAAGTGAGTTGTCTAAATATCGCATATACATAACTATAGACAACCATAATTACTATGATAAATACGGTGTATTTAGTAAGGGTTGGTATTTCATAAGATGGAAATCACTCCTTTATTCATTCCTATATCCCCCATCTTTGTAGACACCATATAACACCATAACATCCTAGTGATGTTGTGCCGTTTAACTCTATACCTACCTTACCTTACTCTGGCTCTATGGCGAAATTTTCAGTCTAGGCGCAGATCCATCTCATATCAGGATGTGAGGACGGTGGCGAGGGGGAAATGTAGGGATGAGACACAGCTTCATACCAAACTAGAGCCGCATAAGCCGGGTACTAAAATGTCATTAATATTTTAAATTAAATCAAACAACGTAAGATCCCTGAAGGCAACATCATGTTAGGACTGACATTCAAGCAAGTTGTACGCTTAAACGCGGGTCAACACCTTCTACAGCCGCTTACTTTTATCATGCTGTAAAATGATAGCCGCTTCATATTGCTTCCCTCTGATTGAAGCAAATGGTGTGCTGCTGATAATGCGCCAGACATCAGCTGCCTGGCTTGTTCCCCAAACGGCTCTGCTGATGGGCACTGCGTCGGACAATAGATATGGAAAACGTTGCTTTAACGTCGTCAACCAAATGCAGTTCACACCGATTTGGCGCTTGCTAAACCTCAATGTGTTGTGCGCTACATCGGACCATCCAGCTGCAGTTGAGTTGTTTAGACACTATCAAACTGAGCAATCTGCCTCAGCAGCGGTATTTTTCCAAATATGATTTTTTGCAGTGAATTTGTTTCTGTAACAAGATACTAATTCATATTTGTCATCGGGTCATAACCGTGTTGAAACCCGTCAGTCAGCATTTCGGCCGCAGCTGTCACTAATGAATGCGCCATCAGTCCTCGACAACTTGATGGAATAGTGGGCGTTATAAAAGTAGAACTGTTTGTACGCTGCCACAAAGCCAAATGAACGACAATCTTAACGCTTTCCTCTCCACCACAGATGAGTGATAATTTGCTTAAGACAATAAATCATGACAGCACATCTATCCTGATTATTCGATTGAATGTTATGATAGCTCTGGGACCTACTGTATAATTAAGTTTCCTGGAGTGGGCGCACATTACTCATCTTGGGAAGCGATATGCATTCAAATCGCCGTCCCAAATGGTGATTAGGTTGGTGGTCTAGAATGTAAAATCGCAGTTTAAGTTCTATTGCACATCATTCAAACCCACTCCATACATTGTTCAACGAAAAAGAAAACGAATCTATCATTATCGCCATAAAATTCGAAAACTGATTAGTGTTTTAAGCAATTATTTAAAAATGAAACTGTTATTCATTCACAGTTCACGGTTCCGGCCTCCCTATCGTGGTATTTATTGCTCTGTGAAAACCCTGACAAATCTCGCAAATGTAACATCCCAGCATTCTAACTAACAATAAAGAACTTGATTGTAATACAGGAAGCGGGTCAGCCATGCGTAAATTAGTAGAAACATACATTTAGGACTACATATGTCTGCTCTGATATATGTACGAAACTTTAAACCATTTATTTAACCTTTCGACAGTGTTGTCTTAGCCAACACCTCAATATGAAACCAATATATCAATGCCACTTATTGGCTAATTAGGAAAGATACTTCTGTTCAACATATGTTCTGTTGACCTTTATGTATCACTACACTTATATTTTAATAATCAAAACTATTTAGGGCTCTTACTGTTACGGTTATTTACAAGAACTTCGCGTATCATCATCACAAAAGGGGAATTAATAAATGTGCCACTTGTACATACATATCCATCCATATAGTTTTCCTAAGCGGCAATCACATACGGGAATAATGCACATGTGTTACCAAATGCAACCAGCAAGCGGAGTTGCTGGAAACCAATTATACCTTCATTCGCGTTATGCGTTACATTGATATCCTTAATACAGAACTTTTGTGATATTTCATAAACAAAGTGTATTGCTATTGTCGAAGATGTTGTTTTAAAGCACAGCTATGTATTTCGGCTACGACGTAACAGCGACTTCGTCTCAATCAGTCTCATGCAATTAGAAGCTGTTTTCCTGTTTACTTGGATATGAAGCTCTGCATGCAAATTGAAGTCATGGTGCAGGAACGGACAAATACTGGCAAAGATTTTGTTGTACCTTCTCATTTTCTACATTCTCATCCAAACTCATTCATCTTGTGACGAATCGCCGATGTCTTCTTCCAATTCAGGCCGATCATATTGGAGCAGTGGTTTCTGCAAAGCGTCTGTTGGCAACGACCTTGTGGAGAAAATAGCGCCCTGAATGTTGTCTAGCGATAGCGTGTCCTTTGTTAGGCAGCCCTTACCAGGAGACACCAGAAAGCTTTCACATCAGTATCACATCACCACATGTTAGATATTAGGTATGCATGGCGCGATCTGATGCACCTGTCTGTCTGAAGTATCACAAGCATCGACATTGGGACTCTTTGAGACAGTACATACAACATATAGACTACAGCATTGAACAAGTTGTAGTTAATTATCATTGCTAGTGAACTATATCATTCTATACAAAAACAGCTATAATACCGAATGTCCAAATCCTTATTATTCCAGTCCATTTACCACTAAGGACCAAATGCTTACAATGAATGGTGCCACACAACACAATTCTCACAAAGTGTGCTTCGGTGAATTTTCTTGGCTGGCTCAGAGTATCAATTATTTGGTATTTTCTGTGCGGCTCCCCCAGAACAGTTCGATTAATGTACCTAAATCCATAAATATGTACGTAATATGGTATTGATGCCGCAATCTAGAACAGAGGAGCAGAGGACCTGCTTGGGCTGATTCCGGTTGTGTTCAGCATATTAACTCTATGTTAGAACATCGTTGATACTTATTATACTGCTAGAGCGCAATTGGCTGACAGCGTAAAACAATTATGAACGGATTTGCCAGTTATTATTTGACTTACCAGTGGGTAAAACTAAGCGAATTTGGTGCTCGCTTTTTACGTTTATTTCGTGTTGTGCTTCCATAGTACATCATACTACATTTGACTGAATTATATCTTTGCTGAAGGTATGTACGTTATCAGGCCGTCAATTTCTGTTTGCTATTCACGAATTCAGTACCTTTGTTGTTTAGCGACTGTATCACATTATTTGTGTGTGTTTTGATCGCATCGACTTGCCTACTTTTAATTTCAATTTAAAGACATCCATGGAATCAATGCAGTGCACAAGGTAATAACTATGATAACTATGATGATGATGATGATGATGATGATGATGATGATGATGATGATGATGATGATGATGATGATGATGGTAGCCCAATGTAATCACATTTAACATTGTCCTCCATTATATTTAACATAATTCCATGTTTGCGTTTCTTTTCTTGTACAAGCAGTACTCACGTCATTATACTAGTGTTGATTCAATATGTGCAAGTCCTCATTTCTTATCGCAGATTAAATTGAAGTAAGCAGTGGCGTGAGGGATGCATTTCGTTCAAATAAAATTCTTGCCGTTCCTTTTCATTTTCTTGGACACCAGCATATCCAGTCAATAATTATAGCAGTGTCTATATCAGCATGCTCGACACACAGCCGCTGATATTCCCCCAAATCAGTCGCAACGCCGGCGAGAAGCGTAATGCCTGCTAATTAAAATTGTCCCACCAGGGGGGATAATTCACCCACAAACGTTGTGTTTATGTCTGTGCTGGTATGGGTTGTCACATAAAGCTCTATCTTACGTCTCATTTAGAGAAGTATGATCCGAACAAGTGACATCTTAACTTAACTGCCTGCACCGAGCGTTGACAGAAGCCTGTATCAGTTACCCATCACCTATATGTACCCTTATTGAACTATATTCTCTTTAAAGTGACGGATAATAAAATATTATAATAAGTTTTGGATTCATCAAAATGTTTAAAACAATATCATTACTGGTGTCGAATATAACATCTTCTTTCATAGCATAATCCCTGAAAAAGAAATTAATGTTACAATGGTAAGTACATGTGAGTCGAAAATATGACAAATGCTTGCCGTGCCGCTACGTCTACTTGACTCTGCCTGATATACCATGTCAAATTTTCAGTAACCTTCTGCACCAACTATCATTTAATCTATGAATCATTATCCATCTTCTCTTTCTGGCCGATCGCTTGATAAGTGTGGGTTTGGTACGTACTCATTTGTCTATTGAATGAGCTCCTTATATATCTACTCTTCAATAATTATCGTCGAGGCAGCACTGCATTCATGTCCTAAAAACATCAATAATCAATCCCATCTTTATGCTTTGTTGCAAAAGACATTGCAACTACACAACATGCTCTATACTAGTTTAACATGTTATCAGAAGGTTTGTGGAAACAGGCACGAATATAATGATGTTGTAGGTTGTATTGAAGTGTTAAAAGGTGTGAATTATATGTTGCCTCTTCTAACTCGTCTCCCTAGATAGGTGAAGCTAGACCAGATGAGGTGGTACATGTTTGGTTTATATTATACACATTATAACAACATACCTAGTGCCCCCCTAGGCGTATTGGAGAGGTATAAAGAAGTTTATGAAAAGGAGACTCATGCTATATTTAAATACTATTTCACAATCATTTTGCGTGCCGCGGGCAAAACTGTCATCGTTAGCTTCTAACGTTCAAAGAAAATAATACGATACAGACCACTTACAATGGAAAATATAATCCTGGCAAAACTTCTGAGTAATATCGATCAGTTGGCTACCTCGTATTGTTTTTGGCTACAGCATACCTGCCAGGTTCTGTGCACTGCTAACATTGATTTGATGCAATTGCTATGAGGGAGCACCACAGTGTGTGCCGATGAATATATGTCCCGTTTCATTATTGAATAACTATAATCGAGTGAGTAAAATTAGGTAGTTCTGTTCACGTCCCCTTGGCAAACATCCGTAATATAGCGGTGGGCCAGACCATCAAGGATCTTTGTTTTGCAAATCAATCATTCTCGTCGGCGCTAATATTGGGTGGCACGCAATAAATACAATTCACACGCATCCACGCTCGATTGGTTGGTATTCATGGACACTTCGCCGCTTCATGAGTAACCACAATACCCTGAAGTAACGTAGCCGGGCGTCCCGTTCGCTCGTTTTACTTTGCATGTGATAAAGATATGTACATCGCATATCTTATGTATGTTGTAGTGTATATTTCCTTTGTAGAGGGATGTGCTCCTACATGCGTGACCATCCCTACACTGCTTATGATGACCTTATGTTTTGAGATAGTGGTGTCTTACAACTAGATTGATGGAACAGTTGTTTCTCCAATGAATATCATTTTGACCGCATACTTTATGTTGCCCTTTCAGACAAAGATAAAGTGGGAAGTAAGTCGGTTGCCTTGTGTTGTAATATTTCAACTATGGTTGTGGCTAAATGGCCAACGACACCTATCTAGCAGCGGCTACCCTTTTATCTTTCTATCAGCAGGGATACATCTCTTTTCTAAGCACATCAATAAAATGCAAGGTCATCCTACCTCTACCGACAATTGAAGACAAATATGAGGCCGCCTGGAGAATGCCCAATGACAATTAGATAAGACTAGTCGCAATCCCACTAACCTTATTGTTTGTGTTTATTAATGGAGGTGTTTTATGTTTGGAGGTGTTTTATGTGTGTATGTATTTTACTCGTATCGTTGGTGCGATGTATTCTTATGAGTGTATTTGCCGTCCCGACGGACACCATCTATATGTTATGTATACAAATTTTACCATATTGTTTAAGCTTTTCGTCATTCACAAAATGTCAAGGCGCCTTTTATGGACATGATTCTCCTTGCAAACAATCATGTAACAAACGACGATCGTGTCCGTCAATCCTTGTGGATAGATAACACGACGCATTGCTTCATTACGTTGATCAGTTACATATTTAGATGTGGCTGTAAACTGTTGCTACGACATTCTCCCCTTTACTTAACAGCGCCTTCAGACCCAAAAGTGTTTGTTTTGGAATAAACATCAGCCTCATAGAAGAGCCTTTGCCACATTTATATAAACCGCACGTGTTTCCAGCTGTATCAGAGTAGATTATGGCGTGTAGCTCGATGTTTAACTTAAAGATATATCGGTCTAACGGAGAGCAAAGACAAACAACAATTGGCAATTGCTTGCTACTGCACTAAGTTATTGTCCAGAAACAATATGCTTGGGAAATTTATGACCAGACATTATTCTTTGGATATTCTCTTATAACTTGAACCCATTTCAAAATGTTGAGTCATTAAAAGAGCATAGTCACGTTTTTAAGGGTTTCACCTGAATTGCCATGGTTGTGCTGTTGATGTAAGATGCAACTCTCATTCCATCGATGGATTTATGCAATCGTTTGAATGATCCACAGCAGTGTGCCTATTTGTACAATCGCGCTACACTTAGATCATGTCATTCAAGCAATGACGGAGCATCAACTAGGTTGACTATCATATGTCAAACATGCTATTGATTGATGGCATATGTAATTTACATCCATTGTTTTAAAAGTTGTCGGATCACTTGCAAGCTGACTGTCAAACAACATATAACAAGATCTACATAAACAGAGATATTCAGTCTCTTGCTGAACACGCACTACGTTTTTATCATGGTATGCAGAATTGATGAGACCATTTGTTAAATACCCGACTTGTCTGCATTGAACGATTACCGTGTACCGATGCCTTTGACCTATGCCAAATTAAACTGATTAACACATTAGAGTTAGGTAACCATTATTAGCATTAGAACAACGCAGCGCACAGCCTGCTAGCAGTGATACATTTACAGATGCAGTAGTAGTGTCATCTGATAGCACGAGCGGTAATGTCTCAGCTGGGAACGTACACCATTCTCGACAGTGATTTTGTTTCAAGGATGCGAATTATGTCTAAGAATAGAATATACAAGATATAGAAAATGATAGAAGAACAAGATTCAATATTCTATTTCACCTTGTGTATCCCACTGCAATAATGGTGCAGCATTTTTTCATTATTCATAATGACTGGTGGGAGTGATAATTAGGTTCCGGATGCTTAAAGTCTGAACCCTAGTAAACACTAGTTACTAACTAGGACGATTGTATCACATGTATGCGGCAACTGTCCATGGCGAATTAGGCCTCTATGCACTTTATCCTACAGAAATTACGATTGACCAAAACTTCTCAGGCATCGCTTTCAAATATCAACTTTTTCGTGCATAAGGCTATGTAGCTGCAACGTCTATTAACGAAGGTTATAGAAATTCGCAATGAGAAGCTGGCTAGCACTTACAACCATGGAGATTGGATATTTATCTAATTCGGATATCTGAAGGACGCTTTTCCAATAGAGTTCACTGAAAGGGCAGTGGGTTCGTAATTCCGCCTGGGAAAGAAGCTGAAATTGAATATGTTGCAATATGGAATCTGTTAACAGTCATTGTAACTGGCAAATATCGGACCCCGCTTCGGAATTCCCTGACCACATAATCAACCAGTTTATCAGGTACATGAATATTCCCTTTTGCGTGATATATCACAATATTAGGATTGCTTCTAAACAGTAATCCAAATGTATTCAGCAAAAGAAATTATTTATTGCATACTGTGAATATAATGCCTTGAAATTACATGTTGTGTTTGATTGATAAATGCTTATTTAAAAGCAGTATCTTAATATAACTTATTGGTTGACAAAAAACAGTGAGAATTATTAACGCTTGATGGGTAACCACTGAATTGCAAAACTCAGAGCAATCGATCGTGAAATATCTTAATGTCTTTGCGGGGACTATCGTAGCGAATATCGACATAGCTCTCGAGGTTTATCAGAATATGATAGTTAAGATGATAAAGCGTCTTCACTGCAATATGTACCACATTTAAGCGCCACATCAGTCTTTCATCTTGTACGTAGAATAACATACCCTCACTAATTTAAGGGTAAGGTTACTGGTAACATAAACAAGGCAAATTTTTTATGTATCCACTTTTTGCGGGTGCCGTGATAACTTACCGCCGTCTGACCTAATTTGAAGACGGATATTGTGATCCATCTGTAACATCCGGTTATGGAGCATTATAGCGGCTGTCAATCTTACATTGGTATCTAACAATGATAACGGCTACATTAGTATGTTGTAGGTATGACATTCGTCGGATACTCTCACATATGTGCCATAGAAAAGCCAATATGTTTGATTCAGTTACCTTTAAAGAGAGCATCTGGTGGCTATCGTCATGTTAAACATGAGCATATTAGGTGCATGCACGAGACGTACCTGTCCTTGCAGCACGACAATGATGATTTGGTGTACAAGCTAACTGACAATACATCTACGCCATCTGTAGTGACCGTTCCTTTTGCAGGTTGTTGGCCATTTACGACAGTAATTGCTCTGCTTTGAAAACCGAATAAATCCTGCTAGGAATGCGCGAGCGGCATATGTTTGTACGGACAATATAGATGGAAGTTATCGAGCCCGTGAGCGAAAGCCATTTGACTGAGCTCGTATTCACGTGAGATAATTGACACAGGTAATGCATATTATGTATCAAAGATCTGTTGGTAAGATGTAATTCGATGGTGACAATGCTATTGAAACCAATTAAACTTACTTTGCTTGTCTACAATATTAAACCTGATTTGTGAAATGTGCAATCTATTGGCATCGTCACGTAAATCACATAAACCACGCCAATGGCAGTCATTCCATCAACCAGAAATGTATCAATTTCATAGTGCCTACAGGAATAAAATGTTGTTAATGAGTACTGGTCTGTTGTTTAACAGATTGCAGAGGCTGGAAGAGCGCATCGTAAGACGGCCAGCTTCTTTGCAGACCTAAGAGTGTTGCTTGGCAATACGGCTCGAGCAATGAATATTCACTTAAGCTATAGCGGCCCGCTTGGAATTGCTGCCGTGCAGCTATGGCTATACTTATACTCCGGTCCTTCTGTAATATACAACATTTCTCGCCGTTGGTGGCCCCACATATCAAAGCAGTTTCGCATGGAACGTACATATAATCGTATATGGGGACCATTTTGCCACATGAATCAGAATAATATCGGTCTCTGTAGCCGGATGGTATTCAAGCCGCTTACATGTTTGCGTTATAGGCCCAGTTATAGGTTAAAACGGCGATTGCTTTATGAAATGGTGTTCTTTCCGTGTACACATCCCAACACACCCCAATACTTGAAATTCAATTACAACAGCCCACAGCATTAATTTTCCATTTTTCATAAAACGGCACCCATTCTGTTAAGCAAGTCATCTACTGGTGTAATAAGAAGCATATCTTCCTGGCCCATAGGATCATAGACGATCCTGATTCATGGCATTTATACTACCAATCAAAACCAATCTGCGACGAGAGAATGTGTCCCTGTGGAAGTCACTTATTCGACACAACCAATGTTACTGGAAACCACACGCCATCTTCAAAGAATATATAAGGAAACACAAATGATGTTAGCCTCAATCTAAATAGGTACGTGGCAGCTGTCGGATGAGCGAACCGACGAAATACTGCAATAAATTGAAAATTGTCCTTCGATTTAATGGGCATATTCCAATATTAATCAAAGGGGAGTGATATTAGAGCTTTATTTGATTATGTTACATTACTACTAATGCGCTTCTGTGTCTAATTGTTGTAAGCCAGTGTCCCCTGGATAAAATACAACGCAGCACCTTAATAACGATTCATGCTTACAACTGACGCATTAATGCGTGGTTTTGTTGCTTTGAATCGTTATCAGACAACCATGTGTTAATTATTTGCAATCTTTGACGGCCATGCAATTATAAATATTGCAAACATTCTCCAAAAAGATGTTTTGAGGTTAATGGTTTATTCAGCTATTCAAAGAACTGTGTAATTTGTGTAATACAATGGACAAGGACAGCGCCAGTAGATATTACTGTCTGCCCTGTATATGTACCATATAGCAAGAACGTATGCTGTTCTCGTCAGACTAAGATGGTTCTTAAATCCTCAGTCGAAACGCTGGATGTGCGGGCGGTGTAATCACTAATGACATTCCTGATGATGATTTGGTTGAACATTTAACGAGAGCGGTTAATTGATTCCAGAGAACCCACCTGATACACAACGGTTGATGGTAGACAAGTCACGCATCTGGTTGAAGGCCGCAGCGATGAGCATGCTAAGTCAAATATACTTGCGATAACATCACAATTGTTCATTGCGCTTCAACCTCCCAAAAATGGCCATTGAAGCCTCCCAGTGTAAGCCACATTCGTGACCATTGCTGTAGCTGTTGGCGTTACTGGAAGCTGTATATCGTGCTTGCCAGTATGCTCAAATTGCAAAATACTTTTCGATTGCGTTATCACTGGACATATGGCGAGATCTTTCATCCAACTACACAGCAGCCACATGTGAGTTTAACAAGTATCTAGCGGCGTATAGATTGACATCAAACCCATAGACAACAACAAACAAAGCAATCGTACGATATATCGACTAATAAAAGAGGCAACGAGAACTCTCCCTATGGGGGACATATATGCCCCCATTTGGTTTTACAGTCAATCATCCAAGTATGAAATGTTTGCTATGTATCATATGCTGTTGCGTGTTGATCATTTTGCATAATGTGTAGAATGTAGCCATCACATAACCGAAATATGGCAGCTTACTGGTGCATGATGAGTATTTGTGTTTAAAAAAGTGAACCACATCGATGGTTTTACAATTGGTAAATCGGTAAGATATTTCTGAACTAATCGTACTGTAAAAGGCTTGTTGTCACATATCTCCCTCATGTTTAAAGCAAAAGCATTGATATCAGCCTTTTGATCAGCTATCTGCGTTTCTCTTCTACACATCCTTCCCTTGCGAGTAGGCTACCTTCCGATGACATGGTGCGAGGTTAAATCTCAATCAGCTCAACTGCCTTAGTCTGCTTAAATAAGAGCAATACATCAATTAAAATGTGAATGACATTTGTTATAAATATACGCAATGGAATGCATGTATAACCACATCAGACATCGCCAAGGGCTTATAAGTTGTAATATCAATATCAAGCGTGTATCTGTCTATACCTAAGCTAATTTTGTGCGGGGTTTATCGATCAATATTGACGGCAATAGCGATGTGGGCTGGATCGGCACCGCTGTCGCAGCCGTAGTATTCTCATAAATGTTTGGTTCCATTTGTACTTACGGCTCTACAATAGTGCGATTGATTCCAGTCCCTCAATGCGACCGAGCTGTTAATTAACGTATTGAAGCTTGGCTGTGCTGTGTTTATGCCATCTGCTGGAAAGGCCGTGCCAGCTTTACTGCGCTAAACTCGCCTTGACCCGATCATAACGACTTGCGCGATATGTCTTGACTGCCGTTGATGCTGCTCAATAGTGCAATATCTGCCACTGGCAGGCAAAGACCGGTGCGACGTGACTCTTGTCATAACGACAACTTTCGTCGATATCAGGGACGAACGGCTATTGTATTGTCCGATCAACGTCATGTTTGCCGTGCTACGCTTAATGAAACGACTTTGGACGCATGGATTGTGTAATCCTTGCTGTCATAATAATTCTGAAAGCCAAATCACATTCCAGCTATGGCTTAAGGTTCACCGAATGAATGAGCGCTGCTGTGAGAATTTTCTATACCAAATTGCAACCTTTGATAACAGTAATCATGTGCATTGTCGCGATATGAATGCAGCAGTAGAGCAATCAAGCTGTGAAGCTATAACCTTTTTAAAGGTATTGATAAGTGTTCTGTTGAACTACGAAATTACAGCCATAAACTGCATTACGTCTCACACAGCTTGCTGCACCATGGCTTACTGTGGCGAAGTATGTTTTTTATGCACGTTTACATCAATTACAAGGTTCATGGACAATGGACCGTGGCAACGATAAGTTTATTACCAAAAACTCGTCGGTTTCTTCAAGCACCATTCTATGTGTTATAAAACAATCCTCTTTCCTGCAATAGAACCTGCCGATGGTTTTTGTGTGAGAATCAACAAGAATCTCACCGAGAAGGAGCCCCCTTTCAATTAGAATCAGACCTGTTGTGCACACGATGCAGGAAACATTACCTCACAGTATACGCATTGAACTATCGACAGGAGCACTTACGTCGATTTAAAATAAGATTACCGTGCACGCATTATATAATTCGATAATGGTTTAATTATGTGCGACTTCTTTTATATTATTAATTGCTTTTGCCACTTGGGCTCGCATGCAACAGAACAAAACACATGCAACTGCAGTACATACCAATGACGGAGAAGCCAGCTACTGCCATAATTTCAGTGCCTGAAGACTGCGGCGCAGTCATAGCTCATTACTCTCCATAGCGGCGTGTGAGATATCAATGGGCAGTTAATTGTGTCAGTGCTAACGTTGAATACAGGTCATTAGTGGCGATACAACATAAATTCACTCGCTCCGATGCAACCTTTACCTGATGTGAGCAACGGAATCCATTTGAAAATAATTTGTCACTCTCATTTTCATAATGCACATCAGCCCGGGCAATACAATGCACTGGCAACGTTAACGCAGCTGGTCTCTGATTTTGGCCATGACTGAAGGTCAGCCATATTATTCAGTCTTCATAGCAGAATTTACAACAGTAATCCCTTCAGATATTATCCAATGGGGAGTTACCTTCCCATGTCGCACAATATACCTGCCAAATTTAATATTAATTATTGACGCATGATATCCCACTATCTTACTCCTCAATATGAATAAGGATATTATTCATGCCTTGCTTACTTTTATCTGTTTACCTGATATGCCTAAATGATGTGTTGGTCATGCTTAATGAATAAGCTGATTACTGGGTTGTATTACCGGACTTGTAGCTACAAATACGCACGTGAGTTATCGCAATATCATAAGTGTAGACAACAATAATTACTATGATAAATATGGTGTATTGAATAAGAATAGGTATTTCATTAGATAGAAAACACTCCTTTATTTATTACTATCTCCCCCACCTTTGTAGACACCATATAACATCCCAGTGATTGTATGCCGTTTAACTCTAAACTTACTTTACCTTACTCTGGCTCTATGACAAAATTTTCAGTCTAGGCGCAGATCCATCTCATATCAGGAAGTGAAGACGGTGGCGAGGAGGAAGTGTAGGGCTGAGACACAGCTTCATACCAAACTAGAGCCGCATAAGCCGGGTACTAAAATATCATTAATATTTTAAATTAAATCACAAAAACGTAAGCTCCATGAAGGCAACACCATACTAATCTGACATTCAAGCAAGCTGTACGTTTAACCGCTGGTCAACATCTTCTACAGCCCTATATCATCACATATCGCTTACTTTTATCATGCTGTAAAATGACAGCTTCATATTGCTTCCCTCTGATTGAAGCAAATGGTGTGCTGCTGATAATGCGCGAGACATCAGCTGCCTGACTTGTTCTCCAAACGGCTCTGCTGATGGGCACTGTGTCGGACAATAGATGTGGAAAACGTTGCTTTAACGTCGTCAACCAAATGCAGTTCACACCGATTTGTCGCTTGCTAAACCTCAATGTGTTGTGCGCTACATCGGACCATCAAGCTGCAGTTGAGTTGTATAGACATTATCAAACTGAGCAATCTGCCTCAGCAGCGGTATTTTTCCGAATGTGCATTTTTGCAATGAATTGGTTTTCTACAACAGGATACTAATTGATATTTGTCATCGGGTCATAACCTTGCTGAAACCCGTCAATCAGCGTTCCGGCTGCAGCTGCCCCTAATGAATGCGCAATTATTTCTCGACAACTTGATGGAATAGTGGGCGTTATAAAAGCAGATCTGTTTGTACGCTGCCACAAAACCAAATGAGCCACAATCATAACGCTTTCCTCTCCAGCACAGATGAGTGATAATTTGTTTAAGACAATAAATCATGACAACACATGTGTCCTGAGTATTCGTATGAATGTTATGATAGCTTGGGGACCGCCTGTATAATTAGGTTTCCTGGAGTGGGCGCACATTACTCATCGTGGTAAGCGAAATGCATGCAAATCGCCGTCTGCAATGCTGATTGAGCGGGTAGTCTGGAATGCAATATTGCAGTTGGGGTGCTATTTCACATCATTCAAAACATGTCTGATGGAATATTATCATACATTCTCCCGTTAAAAGGGAATAGATGCTCATTTATCCGTCCGTTGGACGGACTAATATGAATGCAATTGAATGGCATAAAGCACTAATCCTATATAAAAATTCAGACTCCCTATAAAGGCATTTGTGATACTGTATGAGTGCTGCAAAATATCTATTAAATCTTAGAAATGTAAAATCCCAGCAATATAACTAACAAATCAGTGTTTGATGGTCGTACCAAATAGCTCATTCGACACTTATACCAAATCGGGCCATATTAGATCTGTCCATCTGTTTTGACACCAAAAAGTCTTTTATTTGATAATACATCATGATCAGATAACCCAATATCAATAAAACCATAGGTTATGTAAATGGATTAAGGCAATGCAGCTGCCGAGACTGCTCGATCATCTGGAATATCAAGGATGCTTTTTGGCTGAATGCGATGAGGATACACTGCCGGCCAGGCTGCGAGATTCGCTAGTTTTATTTCAACCAAGCCTGGCAAACGTGCCTTGGATTTCAAGTTATTTTCATGTTGCCAATAAAGACTGTAGATCAAGATAGACGGCCATACAGAAAGGTGCTCAAACATCCCAGTCTTTTCCGATACACTACAGTTGTATGCTGACTGAGTGGCTATTGCTCCACGAGAGCTTCTCGAATATACGACGGTAATGTGTAGACAATGTGGCCGTTACTGAACGAGAGCTTCTCCGCCATTTGCTGGTTGCATGTTGACTCTGTGGGCTTTGCTAAACGAGTGAAGCGCAAAGCATAAAAAACCCATGCGAACGAACGAGTCAAATGTATCGATGACCAGCGTGTCCGATAATATATGGCTGACTTTGCCGTCGTTACCTAAAATGCATCACAGATACCTCCATTTTAGAAAAATTTTGTTTTAACATCTATATTAAAAGTAATGAAGTTGATGAGCGATAGCAGCCATATTGCCCTATTGCCGTGATGTAACAGGCTTAAATAAGTCGTTCTTCTTACTGACAACACTGACGATTAAACGGTATGCTATCTGGGCATGTCTATTTGAGCGTACGTGTTTTAGACTAGATACGATTTTCTTTATCTTCAAGGAAGGAAATGAATCGCGCAAAGTATTTATGCTGCAAAGTGAATCACAAACACCGTAATTCTGATCATACTTGACAGCTTCAATCGTATTTGCCGCTTTTTCCTTGATCCATTTGTCTTCCGGACGACTTACTTCACAAAGGGCGTGATAACAGAGGAGAGTTGCAGTTTGCACGAAGAATAAGAAGTGGTGCTAATGCACCATTATAGCGGACAATCATGACGTTCATTGTCACGATGAGAAGGAAGGAAAACAATTACGCTGTGAAGCAATGCCCTTTTTACCTATGCCGTTATTTCGTTACCTGGCTTAATGCAAAATTACAGTCGTATACCGGATTACATCTTGCACCATTTGCTTAACCATGGCTTACAGAACCAAACCCAAAGTCAGTTTGTCTCATGGTCTATGAACCATGATAACGATAAGGTGATAACTAAAAAATACTGCAATGATTCACCCGTTTATCGATACATCACGTAATTATCAAGCAGTCGACTGGTTTAGCTGCTATCAACGAGACACTCCAGACCACAGCGCTTGATCACCAGTGCTTTTGCTTTTTACCCCCATCCAGGCTGCTTTTACAAAACGCTAACGTTGCATAGCTGGAGCAACCCTATCCTGAATAATGTTGACCAATTTGGACGTTGCTCAGAAGCAGAGAGTTGGTGCCCCGGTGGTTTGTTGTGGGAAGTATCCCCTCAATTGTAATACCCCAACGAAGGCTGTTGTTTCGAATGATAACTTTATACGTAAATGAAGTGTCAATCCGAGTCATAGACTCCAGATAGACATTGCACCAACCGACGCAAACGATTGTATCAGGTTAGTTCAGTGATGTGACCATGACAGTACGCGTCATAACGCGTATAGTAAATCGCAACCAGATTTCAATCCGAATCATGTGCATTGCTCAGTGTGCTTGCGTTCGTACATTCGTTCGTGTGTTTGTGTTTGTGTGTGTGTTGTGTGTGTGTTTGTGTGTTTGTGTGTTTGTGTTTGTGTGTGTGTGTGTTGTGTGTGTGTGTGTGTGTGTGTGTGTGTGTGTGTGTGTGTGTGTGTGTGTGTGTGTGTGTGTGTGTGTGTGTGTGTGTGTGTGTGTGTGTGTGTGTGTGTGTTACCATGACGTCTATTAATAAATGACAGCAAGAGGTGCACAAAGATACATGGATGTTTTGATACTGTATCGCATCTATTAATGCCCTATTTCTTTCTTAACGAGGCTGTTTATCAATAGCCAGACATGCAGTATAGCCATGCCCGCTGGCCACTTTAGCTATGCCATCCAAATCAGTGTAAAGAACCATCCGCCAACAAAGACAGGTGCCTTATTTGGCGTGCACCATATTGCTGCCACTTTGACTATTGCCCAATGTATGCCACAGGGCACATACGTTCCCGCATTTGGTCTTAAACATCTTAATTAGCAGCACTAACATGACCTTTGGTGTCATTGAGGATTCCATTGAAATTCATTACAAATCCTATAGTATGCTAGGTTGTTGTTTGACCCGATTGCGAAGTTAGACCCAAACACGAAAGTGATTAATGAATCTGCATTTGTCCATACATCGTTTGAAATTGCGGGTGTTTATTATCTTACCTGTTACCTTTCTAATCATGCGCCGTGATCATGTGCCGTTAATGAGTGTATCGCTGGACAGGAATCAAATAGGCTCGATTCAATTATTGTCGATGTTCCCAACAGTTTTTTCAAAAGCGGGAACGTATGTGCCCTGCGGCATACATTGGCTACCCTGTCGTTTTGCATCCGTCACATTACCATTTCCACACCTATGATTGTGGAACTAGTTTCATTCCTTGTATGCACCAACTGTGCTGTTTCAATGATGCAAATAATGAGAGCATATGCAGTGACCAATTCCAAATGTACGGGGTCATACCCAGCATCGCTAGTTATATATATATATATATCTTATTTGCTGGAATTTCTAATGGAACGATTCGTGCTTTTCTGCCGAATACAGAGCTTGTTGAACACCGATAAAGACAGCTTTGAAACATTCATAACCCACAGCCTTTGTTGTCGCATTTCAGCTAAAGCATAGCCTGTTGACGTCTGTTATATTCTGGCGCTTAGAGAACATATGTTGTTAATCACCAGATTACCTTACATAGGCCTGACTACGCACCTTGATAGGCTTGTCATTGCGCTTGCACGCTTCAGGCAATGTTCTCAGCGGTAGCGTATTATACAGGTCATAAGTGGCGAAGCAGGCCGTCACTAGTATGTTGAAACTACGAAGCTTGACGGTTGCACATTAACCACTGTAATAACGGCCCATCATACCTCATTACTTAGACAGTGATTCACCGTAGGTCCCAACGAGCGTGCGCCTGTGTTGTCGAGGTATGTTTTTGCATTCTAGTTCCGTGGGGAAATAGCTATTGAAATCGAAATAACTCTATTTTGCAGATATTAGCGTGGAAAAGTACCTTCATTGTCTCCCTTTATATCTGGCGAAATTCATTCCTTTCATCATTGTTAATGGAATGATTCATTTGGCTTGTTTCAGTCGAAATTGAACTGAAATTAAACACAGTGCGGTTTTTTTGGTTACCTGAAAAGTAGCTTTATCAATATGCCTGATATCAGATTGATGATTTACCCAGTGCAAGTCACTAATTACCATTTTCTAATGACATACCACCATCTTCCATATCCAGCCTAGGTCAAATTAAATTTGAACCGACCTCTACTCACTGTTAACGTATCCTACCTAGGTCGAATGTGGCAGCAGCAAAGCGATATTACGTTGACACAAAGCTTGCCCAGGTCTAACGCAACCACGTTCATGAAACACGGGATAAGCTTATGATAAAGTATAGCATCTCCGGTAGAGAGTTGCCATTTATCACATTAACATCTGTCCTCCCCTACGGACATTTATTGTGGTAGTTCGTTGGATGTATCTTGCGAAACATCGTCCTCGAATAATAAAGAAATAAAGACGTCAGCTCAATAGCATGACATTCACAATTCTCTGGTTGAATTACCAGGACCTAATAATAACCGCGATAGTATGGGTGGGTGAGGCAATTGGAGGAGCTACTTCATTCAATATGCTGCCGACATTAATCATTCAATATTAAATCCCTCCCAACATTGTTTGGCAAACACGTATTCACGAAATATCCCACAGCCTGTTGACAACTCAGAGAGAAGGATGTATTTGCCTAACGTTTGTCGTTCATGTTCTCGGATTCGGACACAATATGATGGTCTCGGCGGTGGCTTAAGCAGCTCCTCTGAGCCTGTAGATATAGGTCAGGGACATTAATGCTTAACGGACATTTACCCCTTGCAGTGCTAACCTGTGGAAGGGTTTGCACAATTTGCCAGATTTTCCTGCCTAATCAAAGCTAATTTATTACAAACAAAACAATGTTTTCCATGTTCTTTATATAAACAGGTAATACCACATTACCTTTCCAATGAAACTGTTTACTAAGCACTCTATAATCTTATATGTAATTATAGCTCTCCTCGGGCACTGCCATCTGAGATATGCTAACAATGCATGGAACCCTCAGCAACGGCACAAGGGTAGCACAAACATTGTTTGATAGGTATCACATGGATTTTGCAATGAAACGTAGGTTCACCAAAAAGCCTTGGAAAGTTGTTCATTCATTTCTACGATGTCGTTAGAACGATAACGCGTATTCGGTCCCACGGATGCCTTTCGAAATTAACATTGCTGATGTATTCAAATCAATTTAATAAAACCACAGTAAATATCGTTAAGTCTTCGCCAAACTGTGCCGAGCTTGTCAAATAGTGTGTTGAGATGCTGAGCCTCTTCTTCCGGAGCTTTATGGCTTTCTACGGCCCATCGCCTACCTCGTGACCAACCTACAAACGGATCAGTCTAGGTGGTGTAAGCTGATGGGAGCTGTAGCAGACTCAAGGTCACGGAAAAAGGCGGTATAATTTCAATAAGTACAGGCGGTGTGGATCCCGCGCGTGTATTCGATTTATTATTATGCACACTGTTCCAACAAATAGCAGCATGTGAATGAGCAGTTCATATCGCATTTGATTGGCGGACATACGCAAGCAGTCTTTCCTCACGATATTCAATTCGCTATTGACAAAGCATCATAGCGAGGGTGCGCAGAATATCTGTCAACCCAACTAGAGGCCCTTAGCGACACGAAATATTCAGGCGAAATGAATTCAACCCTCAGCTATCGCATATCACAAGGCATTGTATTTTAGCAAGAGTTAGATGCTGTCATGCTTTGTAATCATGAAACAACTGTGGCACTTTCCACAGTGCAATCTACCTTGTCTGTATCTCTTCAGGGCTAGTTTGTTATGTGTTTACGTTCTGGCATGTTTGAATATTTTCAAGCATATGTTTCTTTCATTTGCATTTGCCATTTGGTCGTAACTTTATCAATACTTGGCACTATTCATAATGGCCTCAGCCATCGTGAATATATGCGGGACGAATAAATTACACGCTTGACAATTTGGTGGTAATAAGAGCCGTGTGCCTCTCGAGCACCTGCTATGATGGGTGATTAGGAATGCTATGATCGCACCTGAGATGATCAAGGAAGGCGGTTCAGGTTCTCACACTCTGGGACAAAATTTCACAGAACATGCGCCCCGCATGTGCGTTATGATTTCAAGACCGCGCGGCCACCACAAACAGGTGTAAAATTGTTCAAGTCATTCAAGGGAGCATGAGTTATTTGTCGCATCGTTTGACCCCACCTCAATGGAGTGATTCTGGACATGGTCCAGCAGAATTGAGGTAATGAATGTCATCCTTACCTCCGTCTTTAACCAAGAATCGATTGCTCGGTTAGCGAGGATTCATACCAAACCCGTTCTCAGCTCTTCACCACTACCGGGTGACTCATTCTTTGTATATGGGCTCATATGTACCACTGCTATTTGGTTAATGCTACGTGAATGCTGCGGTGCCTATATTATTATAGTTCCCAGTGATATCGATGACTTTTATTGACTCAGTGATAGAGTATTGTTGAAGTAGTTCACAATACAGGACCTTCTCGTAATACCTCTGCCAAAGACGAATAGACCGCTGTATGATTAAGCTAACCCGTATTCAGCAAAGCTGTCCAATGTTAGATGTTTAACCGTCATTGATTGGTTATAAATATCTGGTAAAGGTCGTCGGCGTGCGCTTGACAAAGGCCGTCATTAGTCAAACGAAAGGGCCTATTTGTTACCTGCATTTCATGCCCGTGAAATCAATCAGCATGAATACAGAGCTATATATACACTCTGTTCTATGAAGCCCTGACGGATTTCATTAACATTTATAATCAAACAATTTTCATCCGCTTAAATGAATCCACATCGTGCCATTGATAATCAATAACGCCTCGCTTGATGATAGACTCTTTCTATCTGTGTGTGCTCAGCCGGCCATTGCCGTAAAGTTGCAACCTTCAATGTTGCATTGGTAATTAAGAAAATCACTCAATACTTTCAGCTGTTCCAAATATGAACAATTACTTTATAACGTAATGACATGTATATCATGTATTCTTGGCAATGTTTAATTTTGATAGTCGTTAAAACAAGTACTGAATATCATCGTTAAAAACGAACCATATCAATTGCAAATGGTGTGCAGTTAAACAAGTTGTCCATGTTCAGCTATTGCACAGCATAGAAGAAGCCTGCTCAACTTACTGTTTAACTAATCCTCGAGAAAGTAGCCCCGATTGCTGTGATGAATACAATATCTCTCTTGTCCTGCTGTATCAGGTACTCATGAATCGAGTCGCCATGAGAGTCGGCCAGGGCGATATTTGACAATTATGCCACACAAAGAATAACGAATAGGGAATTCTAGCGTTGTTTCAGTCGAAAGATGCAGACTAAGAATTCACTGAGCTGCTGGCTAGTTATATCTTCATTGTTAAGTTATGAATCCAATCCTTAACCTAACTTTTATCAAAGAAATATGTCTTATATTTATATTGTTATTTCACAGCTGTTGTGGTATATGCATGCTATATTTCTTAATTTTTGGCAGTAGCAATGAGCACCTTTATACCATTAGACATATTGATCAGATCAACAGATGAAAATGAAAAGCAAATGTTATGTCACAGCATTAAACCGTTGGAGCTATCAAGACTTGTTGGTCATAATCAATGGTGAGACAATACTGTATGCCCAAAGACAACATCGCATATCGAGTGCACTGTGGACCATTCGAATGGCATATTTTATGGGGGAGGTTGGGCATTTCACACAGGTGATATGAACCTCGTATGGGTGCCCAGCGCCCCTGACAAACAGACATTGTAATCAGACGAGCAATAAAACCGCATGACACGCCCATCACTCAACTACCACAATGCAAACTGCCCAAATATTGGATCAAATGGTGAAAAACTATGGAATAGTCGACACACATGTCCCTCATTGTTGTCGATTAGATTACTCCACTGGGCAGCGGAAACTTTATTTATTATGGACGCGGGAATTAGATAACAGCAGGCAATCAATTGAGTAAGCACACTGTGTGAAAGCCATCAATGAGGGAAATGCGTCCAGGGCGTGCGCGCATTAGAAAGACCTACTGGAACCGGAGGTCAAACGATTTATCAGAAGAATGCGAATTTCGCATTCATATCAACCATGCTTCTCCATATATTTAATCAATCGGCTCAAAACAGAGCATAGATGCGATGCTTGGTATTTTTCCCATACTTAAGACATTCTGAGGTAAATGGGCGTTTTCTGTGCACACATGCCATAAACGCGATATAATTCATCACACGACGCCAATTTTTCGTCTTAAAAACCGGCCAAAAATGAGCCGATGAAATAATAAAACAGTGGATTGGTCGACAAATCTTATTTTGTTTTGGCTCAATTTACTTTCTTGACATGATATTATACAGCAGAAGTCACGCACCATGCCTCTTTGTATGGCTATTGCTTTGTATTTAAAGGGTAGCAATATAACAAGTTGCATAGCACTACCTATTTAATTTGGTACATTTCCTCGAGGTTGTCGAACCAGAAGTTCTTTGCATTTGCCAGCTTCATTACAGAACATGCACTGGTGTACGGAGTTGCCTCCATTGGAGTCTCTTACTTTGTTGAAGTAATGTCATTCATGATGTTTTTATGAATCGTAAGCTATGCATGGATGTAAGTACCAGAGAAAACATGCTGGCAATCATTGACGCCGTCACCATTATAAATGTCCCATGTGTTGCATGACCAAATATATTACTCCCGCAAACGGTGGAGCAAATAGGGGTGCCACACGCAACAGCGACCACTTTAGGGAGACTGAGAGGATGGTTTAATTAGTTATCTCCTATTAACTTGATCAAATGGTACATAAAACGGCCAGTCTCAATGAGCTTGCCCAAACATAATCAACGTGTTGCATCGATTAGAGAGTTGTTATGCAACTGGAGAGAGTTGTGGAACGTTGCGTCTCAATGATGATCGTTCTACATGGATTAACCACGACAAACCGTGATGTTCTGTCAGTACCAACTCATGTGACCTCATATAATGATAAAATACCCAAATATTCCTGCGCCTGATGATCGGTCTCATATGATTGGCCATGAAACGAGACGACACATTACTGCTGGGGCAGATTACTCGGTTGTAATAGAATAGTGCTTGTCTAGTTTTGAAGTCAACCAACCACATTACATACCTCGCCAGAGATGGTACAATGGGACATATACGACATCAGCGTCACCAGGTCACATGCCTCTTCCTGCAAGAACAATACTCAAGTGAGGTAGCATCTGCTATTACAATAAACCCATACCAACCTATGAATCGTTGCTGTCACTATAATCAGCATTGGCTGTCACCATAATCAGCCGTGGCTGTCACCATAACCAGCCGTGGCTCTCTCCGTCATTAACCCTGATATTCGCAACGACCAATCCTGATCCCAAAGATCAGAGTTGGTTGTTTCTTTGATCAGACGTGACAGTTACCATTGTCCGCCATGGCTGTTACCCTGCTCAGTCGTGGCTGTTACCCTGATCAGCAATGGCTGTTACCCTGATCAGACGTGGCTGTTACCCGGATCAGCAATGGCTGTTATCCTGATCAGACGTGGCTGTAACCCTGATCAGCTGTGGTTGTTACCATAATCAGACGTGGCTGTAACCCTGATCAGCAATGGCTGTTACCCTGCTCAGTCGTGTCTGTTACCCTGATCAGCAATGGCTGTTACCCTGATCAGACGTGGCTATTGACAAATGATTTGATTGCCCGCCCTTGTCGTCAATATCTTATTGGCGTAGATCGTTCGTATTTTCAGAACCATTCGGTGAGCTATGAAATTGAACATGCTGACACATTAAGCATCATACTTAATTCATCAATTGCATGATGCCTTTACATCATTATTTCATAAACCATGAATCACCATCCTCTAGATGGCTTCGTTGTTGCTATCTATTAATGCTCACCATGATAGGAACACCCAAATAGCCCTTAGACTGATTAAGCAAGCGTATGGACATGGCAGCTGCTTGGTACACGTCCTGATTCCAGCCGAGCTTACATCTGAGATGAACTGATCCCCTGGATCACATCAGCTCACTCATATAAAGCTTAAAGTCCTAACGTACGGCTGGTATCTCCATCACGTTCCTCCCACCCATTACATTGTCATTATTCTGTTCCTTAACGACATTGATTTGGATGTTTTATTGCTATGGCTTCCGGAACCTCTTCATTGTTGTCCAACGCGTACTAAGACAACAGTAAATGTCTCGGCTGATAAATGAGATCATTGTTCTGTGTCGAATCGAGCGATCCAAATCTCAACTTACATAGCTGTTTGATTGATGCCATTTTCACCAACCATCCAGGAATATGTTTACGGCGACGGTAAACAACCTCAATGCTCTCGACACATTAACGATGACGTGAAGAAGTTCCAGCGGTGGATATCTTTACGTATATAGGATGACCATAGCGCGCTTATGTTACTGGCAGATGCTCCCTGTGGTTATTTGTCATTGTGTTTATATTGTTTTGGTGGTTGACGTAGCTTAACTTACCAGGTCAGCCTGTCAACTGTGTCATTTCTATTCTATTTGGCATGTAGCTTCCACAATGAATATGTCTTGTTTTGTTCATTACACTAAATAGCACGCAAAATTACGATTCCGCTCGGTTAACGTACAACAGTAATTATTCGCAAATGGGAAACCTGGCTTCTGGTGAATTTGAGTGTCGTGGCGTGGACTCATCCGCAACACGAATTCTATTTACTTTAAGTGTACGCTAACCGAGCTTCTCTGAACGGTCATTACTCTAATGGAAACGACGTTTTCGTTTTGTTTTCTCCGTCCTACCTCTCCCAAGGGAAATGCTTGAAGGTCAGTCTTATTGAACTCACCTAATGACTTGGTTACCAAATGTGATCCTTTGAAAAACTGCACCGTGTGAATTATATTCACGTAAGTGTTCAATACGTGCTTGGCATATAAGGAGCTCATATATACCTTATTGTGGCAATACCACAACTAGCCTATGTATAATATTAGGCTTAGCATCGCTCCGGTGGGTTTTGCATATGCCACACGCCATGCACACATGTCTGTACGTTAATCGCCTCTTTCCCTTCGCATTTGACTTACAATGAGGATCAGCGAGCCATGCAGACGTAGCAATGACAATGGCGTGGTATTCATTAGAAATACATGATTGTTTCACTATACACACACACATATATATATATATATATATATATATATATATATATATATATATATATATATATATATATATATATATATATATATATATATATATATATATATATATATATATATATATATATATATATATATATATATATATATATATACGAGGAATGTGCCCCTTGTTTCCTATACGCGCTTGCCTCTGCGTGATGATCGAGCTATAAAATGTGTATTTTGAAAGCGACAGTATGTGCGATATGCCCCTTGTTTCCTATACGCAGGTTGACACTGCGTGACTGATCGACTTACTCTGGTGATGTGAAAGCGACCAATATTTGTCTTTGATTGCTCCACGACAGTTTACCGCTGATATGGCTCAGCAGGTTGCTGCAGGTGGTATTATTGATATTGTGGGGCTTCGGGCTCAAAGTCACCGCGACCATTCGATTCTACCCACCTGGACCTCATAATGATGGATGATGTTTCCGTCGTTAAGATGCCTTGTTATACATTCGATGCAGCAAGGATTCAACTCCATGACAAAATATCCCCACAATTTGCACGGGTGACGATCTCATGTCATGCTCCTGGTGACTGTTATCAAGAGATTTACACACACTCTGTGATTGCTCCGACGACATTATTAGTCTGATCATGGCTCTAGCAGCTGCAGGTGGTATTTTGATATTGAGGGGCTGGTCAGGGCTCAAAGTCACCGCGACCATTCGAACTATTCTACCCACCTGGACCTCATAATGATGGATGATGTTTCCGTCGTTAAGATGCCTTGTTATATAACATTCGATGCCCCACCACCGAGAGGATAACACCATGACAAAATATCCCCGATTTGTTTACCACGGGTGACGATTTTATCATGCTCCAACATAGCACTGTTATCAAGAGATTTACACACACTCTGTGTTTATTTCTCACATGCTGTTCGTATTGTGTGCACAGCAGCCACACTTTGATAGCCTGGTTTGAGTGTTTATCGCGTATACTCATACTTGCGAATTGCCTACCAAGCATGGTTTAAACACCATTGGGTTGTTAATGTAGTATGCACTTTGTACCAAGGCGTCAAAGGCCGATGACCTCATCTGCCGTATTGTATTTAACATCGGTATATACCTCCCGCATCAAAACACCTCGCGCCCATTTAGACAGAAGCATACCGGTTACTTTGCCATTGCTGGACAGGTCTTTATGTCTCATTTATTCAATGCTTGTAATTGAGTGATATATCCCCCTAAGTCGCCTGTAAAGGTAAATTGATACGAAGAACCTGGCCTGCATTGAAAACAATCTGATCAATGCCAGATTGAGCTGTACCTTTGTGTGCGTGGTCAATAATTGTAGTAGGGAATGGTGACGACAATAGGCCTTGTTCTTTTGATAGACCCCCTTTTAAAGCGAGGCTGCAACGTGCGAACGTCGATAAGTGCCTATATTTTATGCACATCGATTGAACATGGTCTCTGTGTATTGTTGTGTGTACAGCAGGCTTATACCCCCAGGGTAAAACCTTCGCAACAACAGGCAAAAACGTAATCTGTGCTGCACTTATTGAATGTGACGTTCACTATGTATGATGTGTGCAGAATATACATTTTATTGTGCCTCGGGAAGTTCACTAAAAATTGCTCTTTTCTTAACAACCTTCACTACTGTTTTAGACTGGGTCTGTAAAACTGGTCTCTTTGAGGTGCACTATATAAAGCATCAACCATTGAAACGGTCGAACTGTGCGGTAATTCTTCAATGATCAGAGAGTTGTATACATTCAGTACTGTACACATTGCCGTTTTTATATGCCCTACAATAATCGACGAATAATTGGACATATTTGTTCTAATGAAATCATCCAAGCTGCGTATGCGTCCTTACAAATACATTTACATGTTTTGCTTAAAAAAATGTTTGAGGTTGATGCTGCACGTTAACGTTGCCATAAAGTCCTATACCATATTAACACGTGAAAGTGTTTACCTGCCTCTCCATTGGGAAATAATGATGTGAAACTCATCGTCGGTCTTTTTAACCTAAACACCATTCAATTTGGTCCGATTGTCAGGTCAATAACCTCTCTGTTATTACTGATATAATATGTCTCGATTCCAATATCGATGGAGGTAGATGTCACATGATAAATCAAATCGATAACTAGTACGATACAATCACTAGATGGCGCTAGTCGTCTTGTTGATACTGGGGGATGCTGTTTGTGTTCACATCCACCTTTTGATGAAAACTACGCACCGTTAGAGGGTGACGAATGAATATATAATTGCATGATTGATTCATGCGGCCAATCTGGTAAGAGCAGTTTGGTTAAAGCACCGCAGAGTACAAAATGCAAATGTCGCAATGTGATGCATTGCTCTGTCGTTGGCGAGCAGTAATGGTTCGTGTGATTATCTGGCCCGTGTTTCTAGGTTGCGGGAATTAGCATAAGTTAAACCTGACTCGTGGTTCATGACGCAATTAAATTTGCATTCATTAAATTACCGTGGTTCAATTATCATCCTGCAAACTGCTCAAATATTTGCAGTAAGTGGAACGAGATCGTGCCCTATCTTCTTGGGTTATGAGGCAGACGATAAATCGTCATAGAAGATTACTCTTTTTGTAATCCGAGAAGCATTTCGAGTTTGTTTCATGCAAAAACAACGTGTTCCCAGTAAGACTTATTTGTATGGGCAAACCAGGGGAAAGAAGGCAAGACATTGTAACGAACTACACGTCCAAGCCGACATTTTGTCTGTTGGTTCTTTGTAATAGGGAAATGAAATCCCTGTACAGCCGTTAGTCTGATTATGTAAAAATACCAACTCCATTACAGGACACGACATTCCGTTTACACCGAGAGTGGATTAAACGTGAGTTAGTTTCTGCAACATTTGGGTCTCATTTAGACTGTTTGACTCGTGATGCCCTTGGGCGATCGCGCTATTTGGCTGGCAAGTCCGTTACCTAATGTTTACTAAGGTTTCAGTCTGGCAAAACGAAATGTACCATGATAATGGTTCAATATATATTTCTTACTTTTTGATATATATTTGTTGACCATTTCCATCTTTTCAAAATTACGCTATGTTCATCCAATGTGCTGATTAACCCAGGTCGCTGTAATATGTATGTACAAACAACTCACTTTTTTTATATTCTAATGATTATAGGCATTCACAGGACTTTTTCCCAAGATCTCTAAAACATCAACCAAGCATGAATGGCCCGATCACAGGGTGATAATGGACGCGCTTCATCTACAAATACTTGTTAGATAACCAATTTGCAGAACATACCAAGATTGCAGGCAGCAACTCACCAAATATCCTTAGATTCGAAACATCAATTCGCATGGGTAAAACCATCGAGCTTTTATTTTGCCACAATTAAAGTTCGATAATTTACCTTGCTATTTATGCACGTATTCATGTTTCGTAAATGGCTCACCATACAATACTGGTCACGCGTGTAGTGTCACAGTGGTCACTATCACGGGAATTCTTACAATTCGCACTTATCCATGGGATTTATTGTCCATCTTTAACGTCTGTCCTAGAGACGCAACAGAGAGTTGTAACTAAAGCATACGTTCCAGTACCATACAGTATCTCATTAAAGTATCACACGTGTCGATATAAGGAGAGATACGCCCGATGGCTTACGATATCAGTGACATCAAAGTCCCACGTGTCCCTGGCCAAACATATCGCTGACTCAAATAACAAGGCGTCTAGGGATTACGTCAGCGGTGCTGAAAATAGTATGGGGACGTAACAAAGGCAGCATCCACTTCCAAATGGCCGCACTCAGGGGTCTCTTCATCATTCCGCTGAACAACCATTATCCGTGTCAACTGCGATATAAAACGGGGTCGTTTGTTTTCTCAGGCCAAAAATTAGCGAGAGGTTTCGTCAATGTTAGCGTGGGTTTTTTCCCGTGGATTGCCATTGCGTGGAAAGAAACATGTGCGCGTTGGTATTACCGCTTGTGTTAACCCCAGGCACACTTCCTGTCCATTGAGAACAAACTCACTATGGGGCAACATGTTATGCCGTATGAAGAGCGCCTGCGCTTAACACCAGCTCACGCCGTGTTGGTGGAAATCCAGACGTGAAAGAGGCGAGGTGAATGGTAGCTGGCTCTAGTTTTATAATCTTCGAGCTAAAAAGAAGTTCCCACGTGACATGATACTATGACTGGCATCTTAAGATACTTTTGTCAATTGGCACACAAGCCAAGCGCCCAGTAGCCGAAACAATTCGGCGTGTGGGTTTTGTTTGTGTTGTTATTGTTGTCGTATGTTGGAAAATGCGCCTGAACTCTCCGATGTCTTCACCAAGATCAGTCGTGTGCAGCATCAATAAGCATCCTAGGACCGAGTGCGTTGATCTCTTTGCGTTTTGTTGAAACTTAATCCTAACCCTATGATTCATGGTTCAATTTTAGGCCTGGAAAAGTATTCCTTGCGGCTGCACATACCATAAGCGCCGCGTCATGACAGCACTGTAAATCATAACGCAAATAGCTGTTCGTTATGATCCATGAGTCGGAACGAGTCACCAAATCGTTCAATATCATAGCGCTGCACTACATTGCGACTACATTTAACGTTATGACCTTAGAGATAAAGCCGGCAACAATTTGTATACTGCATGACCAAAATAATACATCAAAACAAATCATCATCCACTACCTGTCCTTGGCCCTTAGTCCAATTAAGTACATAGAGGAATAAATATACATTAAATGTATATAAAATGTATATAAATATCAGGGTCATTTAACTTTTAATTTCAAATATTTTGGCAAATGTTCTTGATAAACACTACGCGTGGTGCGAGAATGATATATTTGAAAACGTTGACGTGCATTCACGGGTGATGGTTACTTCACCAGCGATGGTACGCGTTGCATGGTGGGACAGAGGGGCAGTCATAATGTTTACTATTCGAACCCAATATCATAATGAGCTTAATGTTTGCCATGAAGAAAGTATATTTTTCTAGTTCACGAAACATGGAGCCCTTGTCTTCTATAAGAATCCAACAGCGTTTTATTATGCCGAATATGCCTGCATCAACAACAATCTGAGGTCATCCTCAGACTTGTTTTCTACCCGCACAACACCGGGCACCTTCTTGTTACATACTAGTGTTAGTATACGTGTGTGGTGCTTACTTTACCGGTTCTTCCGACACTGCATGGTACACAGCACCCGCCACCCAGCGAGTATAGTACTATAACTGCACGATATATTTAGTAATAAAATAGAGGTCATATGAGCAGGGACACTCAAGCCTTTTGGCGATATATGACACAAAAGCTTGTCTGAGGTCACATGAAATGTAATACTCAAGCCTGGTGGCTGCATATGACGTGAGAGCGCCCTGACGTCACCGGGGAACCCCATGCTCCGCGGCGTCATCCTATATCCACTCTATAGTGGGCAGGATATTTACCGAGGAAGTGCTCAAGGCAAACTCATAAGCCCCGCCGAGGTGTTTGTCTTCGCAGCGACTTTATTGTTCGCCCCTAATGGCTTCCATTAAATATTTGATGACCTTCCCAGAGATTAGTCGAATTAGCAATGCAGCTGACCGCGTGCTCTGTATTCCCCCGAGAAGTCTGCTCTAACGTAACACATAATCTATCATCCTTATACACCAATGCAGACAATTAGTGACAAAGCCTTCATTAAATATAAACAAAGCCTTTAACCGGGTTTACCTGCATATACTTGTGATATTTGTCTCTGGAGAGTAGTTTTGGCCGAGCCGATACTTGCATTGTGCCCTGGTGAAAAGTTGACCGCTGTAGGAATCGATATAGCGGCAGGGTGAGTGCGGGCAGCTTAGCGCTATGACTGTGTTGACTTATGAAGAGGCAGCTCGCCCTGTCACTCTAAGCTTTGCGCTTGCCACATGTTGCCATTTGGGAGCAGTTGGGGTGCCTTCTCCCTAAACGATTTACTGTACTCGACCTTTTCCATTCACGCTGTATTATGACAACGACTGGGCGTTCACATGTTACACCACCGATCTCACGAGGATCCAGTTAGGATATGTTGATGTGGATTATTTGATATTTAGAATACACAGAATATTTTCTGTGAACGATTCGATAACGGTTTTTACTTGGTATATACTACTCCCCTCAAAAATTATCGAATATCTATGTAAGGGGTCATTCAGGGATTACGTAACGCTAGCGGGGTGGGAGTGGGGTGGGTGGGGACGTGGTCAAGTGGTACTGACCATTACGATGGGGATGTGCTCACACAAGAATATAACGTGAATAATAAGTCGTGGTCATCAAAACCATATTGCCGTATTCATTCCAAGACTGTCCCTACTCTGTAGCTGGCACACCTGCTCTAATAGCAATGTGATATTGAACCTCCAGACGAAACCATACCCTAACTGGGATTACATGTTCAATGATCAATAAAACTTTACCGATTCGATGCGTTTTCATGAATAACAATGCAGAATGTTACAAACAGTTATGCTTTTTGTCTCTGACAGATCAGTAAATCTACAACAATCCCTTAAAATCCACTTAAAGATTGGATAGTGAAGACCATATAAACCTACATGAAAAGTCGACTCAGTATTATATCATATATACAGCTGTATTAACGAACATGACACGCTTGAATACAGTACACCCGGCATATGCTGCCTTCAAGCCATGCAACTGTAACGATGTATAGCACAATCGGTGCATCCACATGCCGAAATCAGAGAGACCTGTAGCTCTGTCTCCACCACACACACTTCACGGAGTGTGGGCCAGGGGACTTGCGGTACGATGGTTCCATCACACACACCTCACGTGGTGTGGGCCAGGGGACTAGCGGTACGATGTCTTCATCACGCACATCTCACGGAGTGTGGGCCAGGGGACTAGCGGTACGATGTCTTTCACCACACACACCTCACGTGGTGTGGGCCAGGGGACTAGCGGTACGATGGTTCCATCCCACACACCTCACGGAGTGTGGGCCACGGGACTAGCTGTACGATGCTATCTCTTGCGTTAGAACAGTGACTGTTTGATGTACACAGGGTCATGCCTTTGTATGGGGCAATTTGCTACCCCGGGGGAATCACTCATTGTGATCTGACAGCAACATCACCCAGTAATTGTCACGCCAGCAGGGAATTGTTCCAAGCATAAACACTCCTCACTCCGGCTTTGCGCAAAACAGAAACCCCTCGAGATAGTGCTATTTTAATTGTGGATGTTGGTCCGTATAAAATGTCTGCAATAGTAGGTTCTATGGTGACGATATAGACCGTAAGGACAGTGATTAAGATGACGATGATGATGATGATGATGATGATGATGATGATGATGATGATGATGATGATGATGATGATGATGATGATAAGGGTGATAATGATGACAATTATGAAAATATTGATGATGAAAATAATGAAGATCACGATAAAGATGACATTTTTGAAATTTAATATGATTATCATGGTGAACATAATAATGATGATGATCATCGTAATGACGATGATGGTGATGATGATGATGGCGAGGAGGAGGAGGAGCAGGATGAGGAGGAGGAGGAGGAGGGGAATGTCTGTATAACCTGAGCTCTTTACTTTAATTATGTAACCGTTTCTTGGACTCATCAGTTATATGTGCCAGACATATTATCACCTGCTTGCGCCTCTTGGCGAGACACAGGCACTCAATATTAGCGGCTCGTGGCTGGAAGTCGCTCGCACCTGGGGCCAGAAATGCATGTACAGGGGTGGTTGCGTGTTCTGGCTACATTCATGGCGAAAGATGGAATGAAGCTCACGGCATCACAAATAAGGCTGCCCTAATAGGTGTGGGGGAGATGCTGCGGATGTAGAATCGGGTGACATAATGCCGTAGTGAGGATGATTACCGAAACAACAAACAATTACTATAATGCTACCACATAAACACCATATGTTATTTCCCTGCGGTGCACTGTGGACATGTCGGCTTTTGGCCAGACGTGTTGTTCAGTCATTGACACATCTAATATTGTACGTTGCGTTTTCGTACTAAATGGCGGACATTATCTCCCACAATACTTTTACAAACCTTTTTGCAGCATATGGAACCATTTGCTGTCAATATTGAGCTGCTAGTCCTAGTAAATGCCACCCTTCAATGTATTAGGACGCATTGTTCTATTTCACGATAACGTAACACTTTGTCGAGGAATACATTGTTAACAATAACAATAATCAAATATGGTCAAATCTCACGATTCCCGAATAGATGAGCAAGTTCTTTGGCACAAGGTTAATCTTCGCGGGGAGTTGTCACCTTCTAGTGCATGCCTATGTTTGCAGAATGATCACTAAGAATAACACTAGCTGCTTGCTCTTGAGTTCAGGATGCAATATACGCACTTTATACAGGATGACCACAGTGACAATGAAGATAATAATAATTTATGATGATGATGATGATGATGATGATGATGATGATGATGATGATGATGATGATGATGATGATGATTTATATAACGTATATCGAAGAGGCCACTTGTTGTTCATATTTCAAGATATTACTCTTGTGTTTTAAGCAGTTCATTCAGGCTGTCAATCACTATCCAGATGTTTGATGTCCCCTCTGAAAATAACCATTATTAGATTATACGCCTGTTGAGCCCCCCCCCCCCCCCCCCCCCACCCACCACAACCCCCCCCCCCCCCCCCCCCCCCCCCCCCCCCCCCCCCCCCCCCCCCCCCGTTAAGAGCGAAACCGAGTTCCTTGACCTAAGAACACCCCACGATTCAATTACCTGAATTAACTGGCGATGCTTCCTCAGAGCGAATTGATGGACTACCTTGTTTAATTAACTTCCTGCTGTTGTGCCGCAGCTCTGTTCACGGGATACTGCTTGCTCAGCCCGTTTGCATCACAGCGTACGGAAACGTCACCCTACAGCGTTTTATAAAATCACCACTGTTCACACCTCTGTTGTTTGAGGCTGTTTACGTGCCACACCACGACAGTTTTGCGTAACTCGTTTTGCGCCGTGATTAAAAGAGGCATGCTTTGTATTTCACCCGCAAGGAGCTTTTATGTTTAAGCTAGAATGTTATTACAGTAGAAATAACATCGTGTTGGACGTTTCAAACATTGATATATTAGGGCAAGCTTTGAGGGCGTGCTCGTCGTATGTCATGGATATAAAACACACTGGAGAATAATGGGGTGGACGAATGTTTCATGTAAGCCGAACAAATGAATGCAACTCCATGTATTCGCTGCAGCATTAACTATCATGATCTGATAAATCGACTCCGGGTCATAAATAACTAAGAATTATTTTGTATGGAATGAGATTTCGACAGAAATGAACGAACGGTAGAGCAATTAAAATTGCACAATAGAGAGATAAGCAGAAAGATAATGTGTGGAAGGTGTTGATAATTCAACTCAATGAGCTGCAATAACAGACTAGTAAGGAGAGGTAGCGCCATCGCAGTGCTCCAATAAGCACCTGTAATGCATTTGCTCTTGTGCCCCTGACTCACAGATTACAACTCGCGCCTGCCACTGAATCATCGGTGTCTGGCGAATACCAATTGAACACCTAATTTCAGTCCGCCGGACAACATCATTAGTCTAGGAAGGCTATTGCTTCATACAGGGAACCAATTAAATCTGGTCACAAATCTGCCGTTAAACTGGCTTACTAAGGATCTTACAATTATGTGATGTTATAGACCATCTGCTTAATCTAAAATTATTTCGTCACTTAATGAAATCTGATTTGTTAAAACAAGAACGATAACAACAATCCATATTCACATGACCCTACATCTATTGATTTTAGTCTTGATTATTCTAAATATTGGTAAACTGAACATAAATGAATAAGCTGTAATTTACCAGCTATTAGGATAACATTGCGTGGAATCGTAAAAGACAGCATTATCCGTTATATCTTTATACATTTCTATCTAGGCATTATTGCAATCATATCGCTACACCGTGATTTTATTCCCTTCTGCTAGTCTCGTTTCATTTTATGTCTTTTGATTCTTAACATACCTGTGAAAGTCACTGAGTTCTGCCAGTCTATTGCCAGACTTATTGCAAATTCTTGCTATCGTAACTAACTTCACTCATTTAAATTTTCTCTGAGACAATTAGTTAGGAGCCACACGATATGCTTACAATAAGCATGTTGCATTGCATGTTGAAATATCGGTAGGGCTCATTATTGCCATCGGCAAGGCTCCTGTTACCATGACTTGGGCGTCAGGTGTCAGACACGTGTTCAATTTTGTCCCACTACAATCCTTGTAGGGGCACTCCAGGTATGTAAAGTATTGAATAATCAAATAATAGCCATTACATGCTAGATATTTTGTCTCCGTTATCATATGCTTTATAAATAAATCAGCGTACGTTCTCATACCCATTATATAATGTTTGATGCTTGTGTAATCCTGGATACGCCATGAAATCCTGTTCAGAAATAGACGATTTAAAGGATCAGCCTTATTCCATGCTCAAAAGTAGGATTTGGTGTCAGTGGCGTCAGTAGGTTGTAGGCTATAGGTTTTAACCATGACTGTTATTCAGGCGAGGTATATTTTTCAAACAGTATTAATTACAAGCATTTGCCAATGTTGAACATTATGATAATCCAATAATGGACTGGAGAAACTTAATAACGTTTACACCAGCACCTGCAACCCGCAACTTGATAACAGCAAATGCAAATTCTGAGCCCCAGGCTGTGAAACAATAAATAAAAGAACAGAGGAACATGCTGTTTGTCTCTATAAAACCATAAATGTGCTTGTTTTATACTTATTGTAAGCTTCGTTGCACCTTTGATTGTGGCACCTTTTATTGTATGCCGAGACCCTTACCAAACTGAACGTTTCTGAAGTCGACGAATCCTTAATCATACTAATTAGGATGGCACTAGGCAAATACGCTTCACCAAGGCAAAAGTCATCCTCTTGTAAACTTGACGAATGGCAGATATGGTGCATATTTCTTAACGCATTGCGTGTTTCATTGAGGGCGTTTCATTATCGAAATACGGATTAACAGATTAACGCCAGCGAGGTCATTTACACCTGCAACAGTACCAATCGACCTGTGTGAGTTGGAGATTTACCCAAGGTGAAGTTAGGTCTTGTGAATGACAACGGTACTATTGCCTATTATTCTGGTACTGCGCGATGTGTGTTGGTGACTTACCAGTTGTAACGGCCCCCATAATTTGTACCAGACAAAAATGTTTCTGGGCATATAATTGCATTGGGGCATGTAATGCAAAGCTGGCCACACCTGGTGTTAGTAATGAACATGAACATCTTTGGTTAAATTGTATCATGTTTTGATCATAGGGAAAGCTACTTCAACGCAGAAATCAAATATAACGTCAGCATACCTCCAATGGGCAATTTCATTGTTAGTAATGATTTAGTCAGGAATCATTTAATACAATATGGATGCACTCTAGGAGTGCCCAAACTTCGACCTGTCTTGCAATTGACGCGCTCTATTGTATACCGCTGTTATCTTACTATGCTATCTATTGATGGCAAATGTTGACTTTTGCTCTACAATCGACGCTCTCTATTGATGACCAATATTTGATACATTCTATCATCGATGCGCTCGAATGAAGACAATTATTTGACTTATTGTATCATTGGTGCGCTCTACTGATGACCAATATTAAGCTTATTGATGTCCAATATTTAATTTATCATGTTCTTCTTCAACAATTGATGTGCTCTGATACTGCACAATCTGTTTCTCATCCCACCTTGGTAAAACTCAATATTTGTCTTATATTATAAGGAATCAACAGTAAATGGAATCATTTACCTTTCTAATGTGAGTTGCCTGTGCGAGTAAATACCATTCTGAGATATACTGAAAGACATGTTTCTGCGTGATATATCTTTCCAAAGCAGAAATAGTGCATGCATATGTAATGTCTTCATATCAGACGTTTTACTTCAATGTAAATAGAATCGAGTGATTAAGGTGAGCAATGATGTTTACTGTAACCCGCAGCCGCATTCATGTATAAGAATGCCACTGCAATAGCTAATCTACCCTACTTGTCTATATAGCTATATTGTATATACCCATACATATCAAATCTGATAGGTTGTTTGTTACATGTGCAATGTACATGCCAACTATAATATTCAATATTGGAAATGATTATAGGCTGCTGCTGGTTGAGGTAGTCCTTTGTGCAGTGAAACGATGTGTTCTCTTGTGATCAATGGAAAGACATCAATACGGGAATGTACTGCCGGATCGTCAATCGAGCAAACAATCTCGTTTAATTAGGTTCTAGCTCTTGTGCATTCACGAGGAGTACTGTTCCTGAACTCAAGCAATCCACCCTGCTTAAGTTTGTTTGTTACACTCTCTACAGAAAACATCACAGCCACAACATTGCACCGCATTACCATTGTTCACACCTCTGTGGTCTGATGCAGTCTACGTGGCACATCGTTGGCAACGGTGCAGCACGTGCCACGTGGCATGTCCCTTAATCAAGCTTTCACGTCAATGATATTACTTTGAGTATAATATGGTGTGTGATGTTGATATATTATTCTCGGGTCAAGTTCTTCATATTTCAATGATGCTCTCATATAAATCACCAATTTTCCTGCCAAATAGAGAATTGGATAGACGTTTATATTTATAAAAGAAAATCTGTCTCCATACATAAAGTACAACAAGGGCGTGTATGTTTTCTAGGGTATTAGCTTCTTCCATGTTCATTCATGATCTACAATGAGAAATATCAGGGGGCTTATGTAATCAAAAATCACAACGATCTGACCTGAATCACCCCTAAGCCGCTAGCGGTTGACTATCCACCTACCTCTATGTACCATTTGCTATATATTCATCGCTATTAACCAATTTGTAGTTAATCAATATGGACTTACATGCAGTAACTTGCGTGTGTTTGGCACATCTCTTTCACAAAATGTTATATAGTTCGCCACACAGTGATATATATTTATCTTGCAAACTTTCAATTTGAGATGTGCGAGGAAAGAGGCTGCTGGTGTCACGATACAAATCGACAAACGTAGTCTCTGCTGTAACCAGCTATCCTAATTAAACGAAATGTTTCAGACCCCATGACTGATTATAAAATTTGGATGACTTTGCAATGATTACCTTTGCACTAGTGCATTGGTTGGACATCCTTGCGCTTATACTACTCACAATATAACAATATAACATATCTTATACTAATAATGCATAAGCGAGGGGGGTTATCTACATGGGCTTAATGCATGTGTTAACACATTCTCTTTCAGGACGTTTCTGCCATTATGCTTCAATATACTCGCCATAAAATCGATCAAAACGAAAGTGCATAAAATCTGTTTTTGAACATGTGTAATAATATTGACTGTTGTTTGAAGCGTATAAGGTTACAATTAATTCTTAATAATTATCATATGACAATGTCGGATTGGTGCAGTGGCATGCGATAGGGGTAGTAGGATCTATGCAGAGGATTCGAAGCAACTATGTGCATATTTTAATATCATATTATTTGATAGCATCAAATAAATGCCTCAAATTGAATCTATGAATATTAGTTACGTATAAGTTCAGTTTGATGAGACAGTCATGGTCAATGTAACTGCTGCTTATCTGTCGTTTTAATGGGTTTTGGCCGGTTTTTTTAAACAAAACAATGTGCAACAATCAACTTCTGTTAACTTTGAATAAGACGATAGCTAAATGGGTTTAGACATGGGATGGAATACAGTTGGAATAAGTTTTGTGACATTGCTTTTAGTAATAAATTGGTTTCTTTTCAACGTATGGAGGTCCAGGCTTCATGAGCTTTTGTCAGTAATTGTAATTGAATCTGGCCTCAACAGTCCACACCATTAACCTAGCTGCGTGGCTGGCAAGATACGAATGCAGCGACGCTTTTCTGCATCTATACGAATGCAGGTATGGAAACCCGAAGCGGTTGTTGGGCGGATCGTTTCCAATACACAACAAATGCTCTTTTTACCTAATGTTGCTGTTATTTATTGCAACAACAACGTATATTAAGTAAAGCTTGACATATACGGGCGTCCTTGTATGAGTATTATGTTTGCATTGGTAGGTAAACATCGGGGTTCCCGTGTAAGCCAATTCATATTCATTGGTATTGATGCAGTGACTGATTCTATTCCAGAGAGAACATTGTGCCCCATTCCTAAACAGTCGATATACCAGGTAGTCCAAGCAATTTAAGCATATTGTTAATGCAGCGCGCAGTTATCCTGTGTTTATACGTTTTGCAGACACAATACTTTGCCACCTTTGTATTAGCTCTTTTCTACTTTTCTTGATACCTCTCAACAGCAAAGCAACCAATTTCAGCTCATATTAAGCATGCATTCTGCATATTTGCGCTACATTGGCGCGTTGCGATGCAATATGATGCATTGCATTTGTCTGTTTGAATTTCAACAACCTATCTATTAACCAATCATATATGGCCGCAAAATCGCAAATGCAAAAAGTAAACAAGACGTATGAATGTAGCAACATGCGTGATCTTTTCCGCTATCAATGAGTATGGTACACAAGATGGAAGGGCATGCATTAACTCACTAAATTTCACTAACGTTTAAACAGCTACAATTTTACTTAACATATCAACGGCAACCACATTTATTATTGCATCTGTATGCTGTTATTAACTAATTAACTGCGTCTTTTTATTTCGAACAGCTTCTGGATGCGTTCTGAATGATGACAAATCACGTATTCCCACAAACTCAAAGAAAAGCCCGAGGTCTGAATTGTCATTATGAAATTCGGATGCTATCTTGGGACGTCGTAAATGACAGCAAAACCAAGTTGATCCCTTTCTCTGTATGCTACCTCCTGACATCACTGCAGCCGGAAAGCAGCAGTATTGGGTTATTTATTTACATTTCAGGCGTCTTTGCTGCTAATTAAATGCTATTCTACATCAAACAGTTTCACGGTTCCTTCTCTACTTAATCCGCTAAATGGGATTTTATATCTTTAAGGTCCAAGAAACACCTCGTTGGCTATCAGTGCAGACGAGGGCAAAAAACGCAAATGAATTTATAGGACATGAAACTCCTTTCCGTTTCAAGAATAAGCCTTTCAGCTCAACTGCGAATCGATTCCCACGATTTGATTTGTTATAGAAAGCAATTAACGATATATAGTTGACGTCACGCTAAAAGTGTTATTGTGATAAATGCATTTAAGTGACCAACAAATATTCTAGCGCAATGGTTACTTCAACTGTATTTCATCCTATACTTTATCTATTTCTCAATATGGCTGACTACATGGACGCTGGTTGCAGTCGATTACATTTATCACGTATTCGTTCATTAAAACAACCATCAACATTAGTTTGACGGGAATCTTGAACAGATTGAACTTCACTGTATTTCAGACTATGTGGCACATCAGAGTTTAGGTATCATATCATGACCGCATAAAATAATTATGGAATCATACAGATTGACACATCAGAGTATTCACATCATCGAGTCAAAACTGCAATTTATGACCACAATGCTACGATTTGGTGCTCCGCTCTTTCGAAGGGTTGTAATAAAGTGTTGATTGCGTCAGCGATCGATGTAAGCGTACATTGCCGATGTCCAATTTAATCTATGGTTAACAGTTATTGACTAGCTGCATTTAGGTTGATGGCTCCGATCTATATTTGAGAACCATTTTTGAATGAAATCAACTTTATATAACAGACACACTAACACAGACACATAGGGGTTTGTTGATGGGTGTTTCTAGATGCCACAATAAAGCTGCACAGTTCAATAGTTAAGTTAATTCTTTTTTGGACGTTCTGTGGTTCAGTTCTGCAAGCATTTTTTGTTGAGGAACACTCGTACATAAAACAACTCACCGACACACAAACACATGGGTTTTACTGATGGCTTTTAAATGCCTAATATATATATATATATATATATATATATATATATATATATATATATATATATATATATATATATATATATATATATATATATATATATATATATATATATATATATATATATATATATATATATATATATATATATAAACATAAAGTATGCGACGGCCATGGTAGACTTCAATTGAGTCAAGCTGTAAAAATGGAGATGCGTTGTGCATGCGTGCATTGTCTATCAAACGTGTGCTCAGCACACGTTTGACTAAATCCCCTGATTCAAATAAGGGTCACATATTAGCATTTCACTTCGTTGCACTGGCTTGTATTGCACTGTCATCTACGACCTCTACAAACGTTGCGACGAATGTTCAGCATTGATTCAACATGGAGGATGTAAAGGTTTTCTATCAGCGGTAGCAATTATTCTTTTGTGTATCCCTTTAAATTATAGCAAGCTGGGACAATAGTGGTATTGTTCTAGACACGCCATATGTTAAAACAATCAATGGAAACGATGACCTCTGTTCAACAATTGAATCATGATACACAATTGACATCATAAGTCATCAATGTAGGGACATAAAAACAGTACATTACTCGTTGTAACAGTTCAATCTTAGAATGACGCTATAAACGAAAACAGAATCTAGTTAACAGTGTTAATGTCATAATTAAAGCTATCGATATGGGTCTAGACGGAGCTTCTCATCTTCACCTTTTCCAGAGAGAACCAGAGCCAGCTTAAAAATAATTTTAAATTTGCAATACTCCTGATTTTATTTTAAATCACCCACCTGCCGTTGAAACGTCATTAGATAAATCTTCTCACAATGGAAAGCCATCTTGAAATTTCCCCAAACATCATGTCACATGAGATGGTATTTTGTTAATTTACTTCGCTTGAAACGCTTAGGGTAACTACTCCTGATATAAGTACCTATACATATTTATAGGACAGGGCAACACAAAGCTAGCGAAACTGTGAGAATTAATCAAAACGGAATTATCTGCCAGTACAAATGCGAGTTTTTTCAGGAGCACACTTTCTGCATATTTTTTGAGTTTCTGGAGAGCAAGATGAAAGCATCATGTACAGCAATTGTTGATATCAATATACTTTGTTGTTATCAAAAAATTGGCAATGACAACGACTTTATCAGTTATAGCATTGTCTACTTGTGACCCAGCCCACTAGATACTGAACCGATACAAGTCAATACAAGCAGGGTATCTTGATCCACTTGGCACTGAAACCCGACCATGCAACCGTGTCATCGCTTTTTCTACATTGTGTTTCTGATTCATTCCAAACATCTACTTCCGGTTGTGATTCATCATCGCTGTTATCGTGCTTTACACACGCCCAAGAAAACAACTTTCAACAACAAAGGACAAAGACAATCGACGTGTCGTATATATATATATATATATATGATTTTAATCTGCTTTATGCATAACACAAGTCTGTTGGGATTCATTGGCAGCATACAACGGAAGCATCCGCTTTGCAAGGGTGTTCATGAATAAACTAGCTTACAATTGACTAAAGACAAATATTATTGTTTTCAACGTACAATGGCTATTGCTATTTTATTGACACATAGTATGGTATGTAAATAAACCACGACCACATAGCACTTGAATGATGGTTTTTATTTATTAGGCGTTTAGAATTTGGATACAATTGCCATATAATGAAACATGTCTAACAATGATCTACAACGTGAGTATGACGCTGGTCAAATAGAGTCATGTTTTATTTGATTCATTATTAACAAACATTTAACATGGGTAATTAAACTCTTCCTTTAAGAAACTGATCTTAGGCAGATCCTTCCATTTATCACGATCATCGAAGGTGTCCAAATGTTAGGCTAACAATACCTACCCTAAGATAGTTGCATGCGATATTGAGGCAAAATCGTATGCAATAAACTTTATCAACTGTGTTCGACGAATCGCAACGTACATTCAGACATAGAGCATCCTTACTATCACCGTTGTGTGACGCAAACACCAATCTGTAGTGGTGCATTTATACAAAAGCACATAGTCATTTGATATATAATATATGTGTGCAAAAATTGATATATCAAACTATCATCACTGTTGTTTGGCTATTTAGATATATTCAACGACTGGTTGTATAGTTTGTGCATTTGAATATACGGTGATTGCGAAGTCGCTATTATATAGCATCCAATACACAATTGTGCCTATCATGGCTCGCTGATTTCATTTATAACGACAATCTCGTTATATTCAGTACATAGAAAGCAGCTGTATTAATGAGCAAGTAAATCAATAGAACAAACAATTGCAACTATCAGGAGACAGCAATATTTATCACGCATAGTTATAGAAATGCTGACACCGCACTTCCAGCTTGCGTACAAGTGTTAAATCATCAGCGTTATTGTAAAAACACAATGCACTTTCACCTGTTATACACCGCCGTAGAGCATACATTTTTGGCATATAGAGTAAACCTCAAAGAAATATCTTTTGTTATGCCTATTTAGCTGAGTGGCCATTTTCTTGTAGTGAGGGTATAAATTGCCATATGAAAAAGTATGCAAACGCCTAATTATCTCAAAAGACTGTATGTTTGCCAAGATAATGCTCTTAATATTTATATATCGATAGATTGTGCATTCTGATGCTTTTGTTTTTGCTATTGTGCATTATGATGCTTATTGTTATGTTAGTTATAGCTCAGATGCAACTTTTCATTGCAAATACATATGAATTGGGATAATTATATTTTGGAATGAAGGTTCGATTCGTCCCAGGTAAACATATATTAGTAAATAACCAGCCAACGCCCTCCTTGATGATATCATGCAGGTATTTTGGTGAGGATAAATATATAACTTATAAATTACTGCATGTGTGGTCTCGGAAATTATACACTCACTTAAATGTGTAAGTTGGTCAGAACAAAAATATGCTCTAGGTGTGAAGTTTGTCGGCACACTTGTAGTTTCAACCAAGTTTAATGGCATCTCAAAGTACGTATATTTATAACTTTGACAAAACATATTCTACACCAAATTGGCACGTAATCTTGTCAAAATGCATTTTGTATCAAAGTACTTGTCTGACTTCATCAAAACATTTAACGCGAACACAAACAGCAAAAGCGTTCATCAAATTACAATGATAAGAGAGGTTGTTGACGCAGACCCAGGAATAAATAATACAATCAATTGTATATCATCTTATCCTGTAACGCCCGATATGCACCCATCAATAGCTGAAATAAGAAGTACAAATTGAATACGCGGAATATATCTTACTTAAGCTGGTTACAATGTGACGTTTACGATGTCGAATTCCGCTGAGGTGATTGATAGTTACTTTGAGTAGGTTCCGAACTCCGCGGACGGTTCGTGTGAACTATAAACGAGCATCTGCCATGATTTCTGTAGAAGTCGGACATGAATAGGGGGTGATAACCTGAGATAAATGGTGACGTTAGCAGATGACAAAATCGTGGAAAAATGGGAAATTTGGGTTGAATGATTGATGAGCGTTCATGTCATGCAGACACCTTTGGGAGGTAGTTCGTTTGCATGCTAAGCGTATTATCGTTACCTTACAACACATGGATTCTCCATGAAATGTGTCGGACTAGTCACATATCCTTCTTGTAATGCAAATACTGTCGGAGACGCTTTGGGCTTTAAGTTGGGATGGATAAGCATTCAGTGTCAAGTAAGCGTCGATTGGTATAATTCTTGGTATGGACCGTAAGTTACATTTCAGTACATATGAAAAGAACATTTTCACGATTATTTACGCTTATAACCTTCTAACAGAATTTACCCCTACGATTTGGGCACAACTAATGAAGTTGCTCACTGTTGGTGTATATGGACTGTCTTTTCACTTGATTCGTTCTTTGCAATCATGCAATGGTCCATGACACACAATACTAGAGAAGCAAAACAGAAAAGCATGCCTTACACATTAGCGACATTGCTTTCTCTCGTTCCTTTGTTTTATTGCATGTGACAATATTTAAAGACGGTCGTGTGGTATGGGGTAAAAAAACGTTGATGTATTTGCTGAAAGATACAAGACATTATAACCAATGTGCATAAATCAAAATAACATGATGGTCGTGCATGGCTTATGAACCTAGAATGGAAGCCTAGTCAGCAACAGCGATGGGCTGTGATCATTACATTAACTATGCAGCTTATTCTGTCCTAACTATGCACCTTAACGAGGGTCCATTATAATTGACATTCTATACACCCGTCAATTACAGATAACGCCTCAAACTGTTTAGTGTGGGTAACATAGGCAACCCTTGCCTTTCAACAGCATTATCAGGTTATGTTTCTACAATAGACCTTGCTCTTAAATAGACCTGAATGATGAGGTGCGAATTGCCTGCAACGCTTCGTTGGTTATGGAGTTACAGTGTTCGTCACAGACAAGCAACACCAACATGAAAGGTGTGAACTAAAAAGCTTTTTTTGTCAAGGCCTAGCACAGATATCCATTTCATTCTATTATGGATTGTGAATATTCGATCAGACCCTGCGAGTGACTTCCGTGTCACATTCATCATCAAAGAACGCCACATCCCATCATATAGGAAAGCGATCAATGCACGGCGTTTATCATGTTGATCACGTCTTAAATGTATATGTATACGTATATATATAGAGATGTTTAGATTCCAACTGTCAGACTTTATCACGATCGCTAAAGAAGCCTTCGAGGAGGATAGCAAGACCAACCCAGATTTCACGTAGACGAAAGGCGGGAATGGCCTGGTCCTGTCAGTCAGCTGGTGGTGGTGACTTGCCTTATAATAATCGTTTGCATTTTTATCATCATCCTTGTGTTTTCCCTCTTTTTTCCCATTTATCTTAGTCCGCTGCTAAACCAGGTTAGTCGTATATATTTACCTTCGTAGGCACCATAAAGCACATAAGTGTGCCGTTAAAACCCTATACTTACCTTACCTTGCCTTACTTATTATCGGCAACTTTGTTTAAAATATACTTCAGACTAGGTCGCCAAAGCATCAGTTTTCTTTGTGAAGTAGCTGTATTCTTTACTACATCGGTGGTTTTGGGTAACTGACAATAATGTGCTTATGTGACGTTAACAATCAGTCGTTTTCAAATTAGCATACTAGTCATATAATTTGGAATATAAAAACATTAATAATGACCTCTGTGTGTTCATTCGTATCCGCCCATCAAGAGTCAGGCAGTCATATGTGGCAGATTGATTGAATTTTTCTTGGCTGTCGATTATGGTAAAATTGTTATGCACGTATTATTTGCCGCAGCGCACTGAATGCATGAGTAAATACACACGCGCTTCATCGATCTCAATCAACAAGTACTGCTGAAGATCAAATAGGGGGCCAGTGATATTGTGAGATTTGTTGCAAGCATACCGCTATTTCCCAAGATTCAATACAAATCCTTGACATATTTACGGATGAATAGCTAACTATTTTATCAAGGGAACCATCGCACATTATTAATGAATAGTGATGAACAATGATAGAAAATTGATGCATTGCGCTTAAACCGAATACAAGGGTGTTCTTGTGTGTAAATGAGGCCGAACACCTTCACATCGAGTGAAATGCCTATTTGTAACAGTTATATGGGCTGTGTATGCCAAAAGTGGCGACATTTATTTCAGCCCATTTGTCCCCAAACACCAAAGATGGTGCCAGCGTATCGTATGGAAATGGGATTGGTCTGGGCGGTATGATACATATCCGCATGCTTTTATAAATACCAAGGACCATTCTAGGAGTCTTAAGTTTTTTTTCAGATGACGGAACAACAGTCTTAGATTGGCGTCCCGGCTCCTCGTTTAAATGCTGGCTAAGTAGATGAAGGGCAAGCCGATTGAAAACAGGATGAGGGGGTGCTATTAGGAGACTTTCTTGTAGGAAATCAATATCCATGTTATGTTTATCACATCCTCTCGCCCCCTTCTTTGCCTATAGTAAAGCAGCAGTGCCGCCTCATTCCCTGATATTAGTGTTTCCGCTTGTAATCGATGGCGACTTCACATCAAGCTTCCTCACGTATCCATTCTTGTTAATCGGTTAAAGGGCCAAATTCATGATATGGTATAAATACTTTTTGAAAAATTAAAATTGCTCTCAAGGCATTACACTATATAATATCGTCAAAACGTCGGCTCGTTGCAATAAAGTGTAAACATAATCGATTGACATATGTACCAAATAGCATCCAAATAAGTATTGCTGACCACCTCTTGATATGCGGAGCAAGACAACCCTCTATAATGCACTGGGTGATATCTCATTTCCAATTGGAAAGCATTACAGACGAAGAGTTCCACATATATTGGGCAGATATAAGTCAGATTGCAGGAAATATATATTTCTACTATACAACATGGAGGACCAATATTTTGTCGTCCAATAAAATCATTAGCAAAAGCTGAAACTCACTTAATCAACTCAGTTAATTAGCTAAAGTAACATGCTGTCATTAATGACATTCATTTTATGGTTTAGGTATCATGTGTTTAATAATGAAAGAAATCGATGTAAGACCACGTTGCGTTGCCGTGTCTTACTGGGTGCAACATTGGGATCCATTTATTGTGAAGCACTCAGGATAATAGCTCTTTCATGATCCGCAATCTCTTTTAGCATGGCTCATAATAGAATCTGCTGAATTAGGTTGAGAACAGCATTGAAACGTGGGATGCGCCCAGTTTGAATGCCGTTATCATAATTTTATGGGTTTTTCATGCGATCACAGATGAAGCGTTCTCAATGGATTCTATCTTTTTCAAGGTGTTGTCAACTCGTATTATGTCTTTGCAATATTTTCATTATCATCTGGATCTCTCGCAGTTGAGTCACGTTTGTACTCGGTGGTCATGACTCATTTAGATATCGCTCTTCTCTTCTTGCCGTTGCCTGGCTTGATACGGTGTTTATAAGGTATCAGTCATAGTGTTTAATTGACCCTGCTTATGTCAGCACATGTGACCAGTTGTGCTGATTGATTCCACAATAAAGGCTATGAACCAAACGCAGTATTTGCGATTGCAATTGCTTCGCATTGCGTTTCCCAAAATGCGCAGGATTTTGCTTTGTGGAAATAGAAAACGAAATTGCTATAATGTGTACGTGTATGACTACTTTGCAACTTGCGCCTCACAACAGCGCATCGTCGTGAGAGCTATCGAGTTGACCGGGTGCCTGCTGTAAGGGGGCCAGTTGTCAAGTAGCGGATGATTTCCAGCAGCAGCCTTCCGTAACGGATTACTTCATGATGCTGATATACCCATATAATTTAGTAAAGGAGGCACAAGATATCTTGTTACGCCAATACATGACAAACGAACATGTCCAGATGTCTTGTACCTGTTGTTAGTAGTATAAACGTACATAGAGGTGCTTGAAATTACTCTTATGGTATTTATCAAATATAAAGCCACGTGGCAGCCTTGCAACCAGCCACGTTTCACCAGGTGGGTAAGACCTTCTTGTTTATCCTGCTGTACATAACATGCATTTTTAAAGTGGCACGTACCGGGTATTGTTTCTTTTGTTATATCTTATTGTTGATATATTAAATTGTCATTTTGTGAATAGTTCACTTTCAACTCTGCTCTACAACAATGGGGGCCCTTTGCGCCAATATCTCAGTCTTATGTCTAATGCATACTATATAACCTGCCTCGCTTTCCTCACCTATATAATTTCACTGTGTATTTCATGAATATATCATGCACGAGACACAAGGGAGGTCAACAGTTCAGCAATGCCCGTGTCCGTCGGGTACCAACATAATGTGGTCAACCTTATGTGACCTGACGTTCAAATGGGTAATTCTGTGCGCTATAATTAGGTCAGAACGGAATAATGGCTGTTATTTGTAACTTCATTTTGAATGTGTGTCGATTCGCTGAATCTCTTGATTAATTATCGATTGGGCTTCCATTTGCCTTCTTCACTCCGACGCGGCAGATATTGAAGCTGTACCCAATCTTAGTGTGAGGTGTGCGTGTCTAATTAAGGGCAGTCGATGACAGCATTTCAAGTACGTATTGTTTTCTTACAAATACGACCATGCTTGGAATAACAGTGTGAGAAATATTTGCACCAGCTGATTAGTGAGGCAGGTTGTTATTAATCAGAACACATTATACAATGTCAAATAGTTTGCATCCATATATTTGCCGATAAGACCTTTCATTTCGTTCCTTTTGGTTTCCGTTCGATGTGTTTCATTCATAAACGCTCCACGATACCGTGGGACAACACTTTAATTGATGATGGAGTGCGTTACGTTATTCGCGTGGAGATTGCTAGATTATCTTTGCACCAGCAAAAGAACTCGCCGAATATTATAGAACCTGATGTCGGTGATTAAGACAAGAACAAATATATTGACACTGTGCACCATTTATTACATCTCATCGAATAAAGTATTAGTTAAAGCTCATAAATAGATGTTTCGTAGATTGAAGTTAACTACGTTCAAATTTCCTGTATGCTCGTAGTAGCTTCAGAATAAGCCAACTATTTTTGATGAACATCCTTCACCGATGGTTAGAGACAAGGATCTCATTCTTTTTTGTTGTACGCATTCTTGGCTGCAGTGGAAGAAAATGTAAGAGCCTTTGAAAGTCAAACTGTTCACAAAGCTATACCCTTGAAGTCACAACCATACTCTCACACTGCTTTTTATAGAATGTTGTCACAAACTTCAATACTCGTTCCATCAAACATGGTTTACGCTTGTGCACAGTTTGTAACGCATCTCGTTGTGCAGTTAACCAAGTGAGTGGGATCAAAGCCAGATTTTACACCAGACCAAGCTAGTATTTATGTATGCAAACATTCACGCCATTGACGTTGTGTTTGCTTCACAGCGCAGAAGCCTACTCTTGGTCTGTAGCAGTGTGTAAAAATGTCATATTATTCATCGTTAATATGAACAAAATGACATTTTAGATGAACTGCGCAGCGAATAAAGATTTAACGTGTCTCAGTAATCACTCGTTTGCGACCATTTGCATTATATCCAATCTCACCAATGTAGGAATACTTAATCCTCCCACCTGACACACAGCTCTGTTCACTCGCACCGACACATAGGCAAATGCGACTGTGACTTTTTGAAGAGCCAAGTGAGACGTGCAAAACATGAGGCTTATATTGCTGTTGGTGTTGCTGTTATTACACTTTTGCTATGTTTGTAACATTCGGAACGTGTAGATTCATTTTGGAGAATCCAATTTTTGTAGTATCAGGATTCTGCATATGTGAATTACAATTCTGTATCATTTTTAATGTCCTACGTTAGTGATATCAGAATTCATCACATGGACTGTCCTATACAACAGACAGTTGGTAGACTGTCATTAAGATAAAAGTGACAACAATGATCCACCAGGGCTAAACCACACAGGGAAAGAAGACTTAATGGCTTTTTGTCATTTGTGACATTGCTTCTCAAAGCTTTATCGATCACCTCAGTACACGACAAACAATGATGATGGCCATATCGTTTAAAGCCCTCCTGTCTCCTTTCACCAGTATTTGAATGCGCTTTGTAATTTATACGCATATATAATACCTGCCAACAGGTGCCGATCTCTGTATGAAGGTGTGAGCAGTGACATATTTGATTACTATTGGCATGAAATACTCTGGGATTGCTTCAGTTTATGTTCAGTTACTAATATTATTCAATTGTAACCTTTTCAAAGTATTGGAAACATCAACTAATTGATAATTTATCGAAAACAAGTTTAATCGCTCACACTTCACCCGCATTAAGCGCAGTATATCGAGGAGCGCCTGTCTGCCATAATTTGATTGTAATAAACGCCAGTACGGTGTATATTTATACTGCATACTGCGGCAAATTCAAATATCGGTCCTTGTGTGTCACAAGAACCAGATGACTTGTACTGTGACCGTTACTGCCGGACATTATTGTATATGTCTGTTAACTAACTACCCAGTGTGAAACTGCATACCAGAACTCGATATAGAAACGATTCTGATAGAAGCTGTATGTTAGCCTTGCACATTTCACAAGGCAGGTTTGCTGATTTCTAGAAGCGATTTTGTGCTGTGACAACAAATATCACAACGAGGTTGAATAGGAAATAATTGCGTCTGCAATGGTCGATCAGCTCTGTATTATCATGCAATCCAGTTCACTGAATAAAAACAGCTAATCTGACAGGAAACATTATTTCCAGAAATTTACACAGGTTCAATATGAATAACAATAAATGAAAGGTGAGAAAATCGATATAATCGCCATGGCCCAATGTCATTATTCATCACACCTTTGACGCGTTGGATTTGGGAGTGTTCGATCCGACCCGGGAGCAACTTCCGCGTCCTATTCATCATCAGAGAACATTCCTTGCTTATGCTAAGGTAGTCAACACGAAATTAGATGCCCATGATGAGTGATCGTGAGTACGTTTTTGGCGCCATTCCGACGGGAATTATATTCACTTTTAAATGATCTTTCATTCTTATCAAAAGCAATGTACTATTTTCTAAACAAATGCGTATGGTAGTTTGACATGTGTGTGTCATTAAAGCATTATGAGGCTTCTTTTACTAGTTAGCCAATCAAGATGTCTCTCACAAATATCTAGTTTCGGAATTGTAAAAAAATTCTGTTTTCAGTGTCTTCATGTGCTATTATACACCGATACAGTGTTAGATCTGCAGAGATTTAGCTGCAGAGACAATTTTTTGCCAATTCGCCAAACATGAAATGTCCCTGTTGTGATCGACCAACAGTCCAACATGGCATTACGATCAAGTTATGCGCTCTTTGCTTACATTACGACGGAAGCATCTCATGTCAGTCATTCTCGCGGGTATTATAAAACTGCCGTAATATTCAAGTGCTGCTGATGTGAAAGGTTGTAAAATGATTATTCTGAGTGAGTTTAGGATTCCCTACGGGTCGTCGTAAATGGTGACATTATAAATTAAGCAATTCCACTTGTGCCTCATGCGTATTCCGACGCAATTGTCTCTTGACAAGATGCTTAGTGACTTGATGTTGCATTACGGGGATGCTATATGAAGCTTGGGGATCAAGAAGTATGAAATTTTCACATTGCATCTGAATACTACATTTAAGAACTACATGCCTCATGATATGTCAATCTTATTACAGGGGCAAGGATAAGTTGGGCTCATATAACAATGACATTTAAGTGCCCCTGCTTAAGTTGTTCTTTTTCTGTGTAATGTTTATAGCAGCGTCTCGACACAACGACATTATCGAATAAACTAGTTGCATGATGTAGACCCCTTAAACAAGTGCACTCAGGTTTATTAATATGCCCTGATGTATATCTCTTTCGCAGTACTCAATATCTACACGATGCCGCATCAAATAAGCAGAGGCAATGCATAATTTGTATTTCCCGATGATTACGTTTTGTATTTAGATATGTCTACCAGAGTGATCCACGACCTAGTCGACATGCTATTGTTATTGAAGTTACGCTGGCACATCGCAGAAACCTACGCTCAAACTGATATTATGTCAACCGGAATCTGTTAAGCAGTCAATCTTGAGCTCAAATGTCAATGATTGATAGAACTTTCATTACAGTATCCAATATATGATCAGTTTCCCTTCATATAAACAAAAAAAGCCTAGAGTGTGCTCTCAACTACGCAATTGTACCCATTTGCCAATCCTTAACCTTGTTTTTAATCCACGAAATGCGTTCAGTGGTTATCTTATTACAGCATAAACAATATGAAACCCCAACGATTTGCGTCATATATATTCGATCATTTCATACTTTTGCCGTTACTAAGCCATTTGTCGTTCAGTAGTTCCTATACCCAAATAGCGGGTATCATTCTATTGGCGAGACTCAACTGAAAGCCTGAAGTATGTGTTCGTAATGCTCGAATGCAAGGCAGACAGAAACTGTTTAGATACCTAACTGTCCAACGAAATCATCAAGTTGTACCCCAAATAGGCTACGGGTACGTAATAAGCCATATTACGCTGTGGAAAGTTATCACAAGAAAATTCTGACGTTGGCTTAGTTCAATTTTCAAATCGCGCTGTCAGTCATGATGCCAGTGCAGTTTATAAGGATATTTTTGCATCGGACAAAAACAAAGGTTTCCCGTCTTTCTCCAGTTTGTGCTGATTTACAGGTTTTGCATTCATTAGCACCCTGCACTCTCCTGGCTAAGATAAACGTTCTTTTTGATGGAACAAAGTAGCAGCATACAACAATTACGTTGTGACTCATCCATCAATGATTCTTGCAGCTTCGATGGCAATTAAGTAATAATATGTAATGTTGCACGAGCATAAATGATACAGTGTAGACCACATATTTTTATTATCAACAGCAGCAACATTGCAAAATGATGGATATCAATACTTCGCAAATAGGTCGTGTGTGTTGTCGATATGTTGGGTGTAGCTCTTTATGAGAACTGCGTATAAGAATTCGCGTTGAATTATTAAGATTAATGGATAGTTCAGCGATTGGCAATATCGTGCAATATCAGCCGCCTCATGATCGCCGCAATCATTGCCATCATAACCTTGGTTATAATCATCCCCATTCCCATTACAATCATAACACACATCATTATGGCTTTACCACATCTAGCATGATCAATAGTAACTTCCGGAGCGAAACATATATATATACTTTAGTTGCAAAACATTTAGACCGGGTAGCAAGCGTGACAACACAAGAAGTTAATAACTATCGAAACCTCATTTCCATTGGCTTAATGTGTGAGGTTTATCTCTGAGAGAAGCTGCTTGGATAGTGAATATTGGGTTATTCATTTCTCCATTTCCCGGAAGTACATCTTACATAATTGACCCTATATCTCTCAGCCAATAGGCATATATTACTATTAGTATTTGTATATGTGCAGTCGAGCTGTTGCATATGAGGTTAATCAGTTTGGACACCCATTCGTGTATGCGTTCCTGAATAACAGCATTTGGCAATTGCAACATTTACGATAGGCCGTGACATATCTCGAACTCTTAATCATCCTTGACACGTTCCCGTCACTATAAAGATATATCAATATTTATGTGGTTCGAATATCTAATTAAGCAATGGCGATTGCCTTTGTGTCTAACAGTACATAGGAAAGCGACAAACACTGTTGGTACTTATTAATATGGGCAGCGTTGCGCAACTCATTGCAATAAAACTAGTGACCGTCAATCATAATGAAATATTATGCCAGCCGTGCATAACAGATGCTCGGTGTAAAGTACTTTATTTATGGTGATCCGAAATATTGAAGATATATATAACTGCAACACAGTCTCATTATGAAACCATCCCTTGTGCCGCTCTACTTTTAATACCTTTGTTAGGGCTTTATAAATTACCATTTGGAAATGGGGTTATGTGACAGTTGCGCCCTTTATGTCAGTACAGTCATTAATTGCTCCCGGTGCTATAACCAACATCAAACCATTCCTAATACATACTGTACCAGTTAGGCGGCATTTGACGCTCCCATTTGCTCAAATGGCATCAAAATAGTTTATCAAATAAACGGTATATATTATGCCAGTGGTACATAAGCGATGCTTTGCTTGTGACTACTAACGCATTAATAATGATGCGAAATATTGATGTTATATATAACCGCACCACAATCCCTTCTGCCCTTCCAATTTGAATACCTTTATTGGGATTATATAAAATATATTTTGGATATATGCGACAGTTGCGTCCTTAATGTCATGACAGTATTTTTTTACGTCTAGCGTTATAATCTAGCGTCAGCATTTTGACGTATATTGTGCAAATAAGGCGATGTCAAACATAGAGAACGATACCCACCTGTGCATCATGCATTTGCGCTGCGTTAATAGAGACAATATCCATACTGCCATATGGCGGCGTACAGCATCACCAGACATATAACTGCAACCAATTTTAGAAGCAAATTGCTTTCATTGCCGTGTTTTGGTCCTTGCTATACGTTGACCCATATATCTTTAAAAATAATTACGTGGCTTAAGTTACTAAAATAATTGTAGGCATCATATTCCAATCACCTATTCCGGCAGCTGCGATATTTATTGAATGTTATATATTTTGCATGGCTTTTCATTAACATTTTTGGACAAATGCTGCTCTAATGCTACTCAACATTTCACATCTTATACGATGCGTAAGTTAGACAATGGCTAAGCGCAGGCATTAAATACATACTTTATCAAGAAGTTTCTTTGATAGTGCTTCAATACATTCGTCGTCGAATCGATCGCAACAAAGGTGGATAAAATCCGTTTTCCATCATGTATATGCATCAATAGTACTGTGTGTTCCTTATGCAACATATCGGAAGTCAATGTCAATAAATCCCTAAAACTGCCCCTTTGTGACTTCAGCTAATTGTTGTCTGTATATTATGTTTTTTGCGCCGGTTTTCAATTAACAAATCAATGTGGAGACACTCTGGCGACAATTGCATTGATATCGGGCATTAAATATGACAGGTAATTCTGAAGTCAAGTCCTATGTATATCGAGAATGCCGATATCTATTCGGTCAAAAAAGTTTCAATAAAATCCTCGGCAAATATCGCGTTAGATTGAATATTGCTTCATACTTAGTACGCAAACAAATGAATAATAACTAGAATTGTGAGATAGTACTACAGCAGACGGGAGTTTGTAAAAAGTAGTTCAGATATACGTATATATGATGAAAAACAGAAACAAAGCTACACATTGTGCTTTTTACTATCGCCCATATAAGGTTAAAGCTACATCATGGTTAACACGAGAATGCACCTGCCCACTTATATACCTGCAAGATAGTCTTTGCCATGGTACGTTACTGCATTGTGTCAGGTTACATCTCTCACAATAGTTTTGATGCTTCGATTTTATAAACCAGTTTGTTCAAACGGAAGGATTGTTGCAGATGTTCAGATTTGGAAGATAATCGTGCCAACCAACAAACAAAATATCTCATGTACAAGCCATCCAAACCCTTCAGGAGTATTTTGATAAGATTTCTATTCATTCATTCTTATGGAAGAGTTTAGAAGATTGATGCTAATAACATGAAATGCGACACTAATTGGTTTTTAAAATGCGAATAAGAAATTTCTTGCATTTGCCCTTAATCTGCACTGACCAGATGAGCTTTAACAAGACAATAATGGCTATGCTACCCCTTGTGTATTGATTCAGATGCTCAATGCAAATAATTATATGCGATAAACTCAATAATATTTACTTCTAAGGTCATAACAATTGAATCGCCAGCTCTTTCTTAGGTCACAGCAATATGCAGTGTCATACCTCGAATGACATGTACCTGTCCGCAACAGCCCACACCTTTAACACAGCTGAGAGACAGGCAAGATGCAGATAAGAACAGCCGAGATGGTTGTTAGACAGATTGTTTACAATAAACAACATGGCTACCTTTGATCCTTTCCAACTGATATTACTGCAGTCCATTGAAGACACGAAAGTAGATTAGATATGGCATAAGAGATACGGATGTCATTTAATGGGTATTGCGTTCGCGATGGATATATTAGAAAGCGTATTCATGCTGTTTCTGCGGCACACAATCATGCTATGACCATGCAATTGCAAACACAGCTGCATCTGCTCTTCCCTACTTGATCGTACACGCCAATAGTTCTCATCAGCAAAAACCCCTATTTTTGCTAACATTTATAGTGAACATGAATAATGCACATTGGCGCCACATTGGGGCATTGCAACGTAATATGATGCATCACAGTCGTCCCTCGAATGCAAT
>CM067354.1:14719458-14744458 GCA_034190875.2 Urechis unicinctus
CGCAGTGTTTGCATGCTTTGCTTATCACCGTCACCATACAATACGCTGATTCTCCTCAATGAAACTGTGTGACAGGCTTTGGTTCCATTTTAATCAACTACATGCAATACGTCTTAATCAATACGACGTCAGATGATACTTTGGGCTTTCAAATTGGATGAAATGATATTCCATTTGTCGGTAAATGTGTAGTAGCATATTGCTTAGTATAGACCCTCGGTTATACGTGAAAATCATTGGAACGATTTATCACGCTGTAAACTTTAACAAACATATATTACCATCATGCCGAGGATTGGTGCACAGCTTTATTGCGTAATAGATGAGCTAAATACAATGCGCGACATCCTCATTTAATAGACACGGTTGTATGGCGGTTCTTGATGATAAACTTCAATGTCCGTACGAAATTCGAGGGTGTTATTTCGCTGAATATCAAGAACCATCTTAGAGTTCTGAGCTCTCTCGGTTACACTATAAACAGGCAATGTAGCTTCAATAGAAGATGCTGATAGATAGACCTGAATATTGAGGGGTGAATCGTCTGCCACGTAATTCCTAGGTCAATGACCTATAGTATTATTCGCCTACGCACAAAGGTACACCGATGTGAGAGGTGAAAACTAAAGAGCATGTTTGTCACGGTCTCGCACAAATATCCATCACCTTTTCTACTACAGATACTCGATCAGACTTCGTGCGTGAATTCCATGTCACATTCATCACCAAATACCGCTACATTCCCGCCACATGCACGTGCGAAGAATGCATATGCATAGTCTTAGTTGCTTCCATTTACATATCCATTCTTTCATATGCTCACACTTCATGTTGCAGTTAGGAGCACACCGCGCCATCAGTATATCCTTTCTCAACTATCGTTTGAATTTATCCCGATATAGACATTATAAATATAATGTAAATACTGATTATGGGAGTTATGTTGAATCGTGACTAATATATAAACAGTCATATTTATTATAGTGGAACAAGAAACATCTATGTACAGATAACTACTGTGTTGGGATATTCAAATAGAACAAATAAAAACAATGTTTCTTCTGCTGTGTATACGTGTTTATAGCTGCAGCCTGATTTCCTTATTAAAATTGATAATATACTAAAAGAATATGCATGATTGATTAAAAATAGTTATAGAAAGCTGGCAATATTCAACAGTAATGGAATGACATTGACAATCAGAACGATATAAAATGAGGATATCAGTCATAACTACCTTTATATTTCAATGTTTGGCAGCCCACCCAATAAGATCAGTCGTATATAGTGGGCATTCAATTAATTTTCCTTGGCTGTTGAATATGATGCAAATATTGTAGTTTGTTCAAATGTATAATAGTCAAGCCCGATCTCTTTCCAACAAGGCTAATCCTAAGTATGTTCATAATGCATTCCCGCTTTGCGATGACAACGCTTCCAGAATTGCTCATCCACTTCCCATCTAAGCATAATATTTGCAAATTGTTGATGCGCATCATGTTTTGTTTTGCTGCGTAATGGGAGAGCTGGATAAAACACGGTGATGCAAGTAATTTACGCCTTAGTGGGGTAGTTTATAATGGAAAAACTCAATCTTCATAATCGTAATGCAAGTATCATTTTGCCGCGACTCATTGTATGCACGAGTGAATACTCACGCGCTGCATCGATCTCAATCAACAAATGCCGCGAAAGATAAGATAGAGAGCAAAGATGGTGTGTGGTTTTTATTTATCACTAATCATCGCTGTACACCCATCTTTGTCAGTTGCTGCTTATTCCCGTGCCAAACATATCGCTATATTGCTGGATTCGATACGAATCTCTGCCTAATTTGTGGATGAATTTGGCTATTTAATCAAGGGTCTGAGCGTCGATGCTCGATGTGATGCTCAGGTAGCTCGTGTGTTGTCAATGAGAACCATAGCACAACATGATTAGAGGTTTTAAAACATTGACAATACCTTAACTGCTTCAGAGTCATTAGAAATGTAGGTTGTCTTGGAACCGTGGTAGGTAACAAAACATGCGGAGTATTAATATGCACTACATGGTGAGTCGGTGATTTGTAGATACATACACACCGAGTAAAAAAGCCTTATTGTATCAGCTATTTGGTCTGCTTAAGCTCCCAGCTCCAAAGTTGATACTAGCTTATCGTAAGTAAATAGAATTGGTCTGGCTGGTTTGACGTATAACCGCATGCTTTTATAAACATCAAGGACCAGCTCGGAGTCTTAAGTTCTTTCAGGTCTTAGATTGGCGTACCGGAGCTTCATTGAAATGCTGGCTAAGTGGATGAAGGGCGAACGGATCAAAAGCAGGATGAGGTGGATGATATAAGGGGACTTTCTAAAAGGATATCAATATCCATATAATGGTTATCTCTTCCTTTCGTCTATTACCTGCTTTCACTGTAGTATAGCAGCAGCGCTGGCTTATTCCCTGATATATAAGTGTTTCCGCTGCGAATTAATTGCGCCTTTACATCAAACCACGTCACTTATCTATTCTCGTAAATGCGTTAAATAGCCTGATATATCTTTAGCCTCAAGGGAACACTACAACGAAAATCCACAGTACACACACTCCACGATATGACAAAAATACTTGGTAAAACAACGAGGCGTTTTTCCGACGGGTTTTTGTGGGAATAGCAAAAGAAAACCATGAGCACGCCCCCATGAACATGTGTGTATATATTGATCGACACATTAAACCAAAATCATACGAATAAGGATTTGAAATACATTTAGTTTCTGAGCACTTCAAGAATTCAGTGTTTGCCCTTATATGCAGAGTAAATCAACCCTCGATATGCATTGCGTTATATCACATTTCCCAGCATCTACACTAGAAACCGTTCACGTATATTGTGCACATATTAGTTAGATTGTGAGACGGTGTAACATAATTCATATTTTAACGATACCGCATGGGGGGAATATATTATGTCGTTGAATAAAAATCAATCACAGGAACTTAACTATATTCACCAGTTGATTAGTCTCGCCTTATATTGTATTTTATGACATTCATTTTATGGCTTATAATGGTAATCGAAGTAAGCACGCGTTGCAACAAGGGGACGCAACAATAGCTGGTTACTCAGGTTGATCCCCCTGTGGGTTCGGGGATAGAATAGACCCACTGTATCTTCCTGCATGTCGTAACAGGTGACTAATATGGGGTTGCAGCTGATGCCAGTGGACAATGGTGTCCTGGTGGTTGAGTGGAGAGGTCCTTGGTAGGAACATATCTGCAACACACCACTATGGCCCGGATTTCGCCTTGACGAGAGGCTGGAATTGCCAGGTCCAGTCAAACGGCTAGGGTGACATGACCTGTGATACTGTTGCATTTTATTCTCGTTCTCCGCCTTGTTTCATTTCATCATCCCCTATCTATCACATAGTGCGACTGCTTAATCAGGTCAATCATATATAGTCACCTTTAAGGCACCATATAACTCATACTTGTTGGTGTTGCCGAAAAACAACTTATACTTATTTACATACTCACTCAGGTTGACTAACGATTCATAATAGAATTCGTTAACAACAACATGGAAACGTATCTCAATTAACATGTCTTTATCAAATATTAGGGGAATTTCCAGCGATTACAGATGAGGAGTTTTCAAGCGAGTTCTTCTTTCTCCAAGGTCTTGTCCATTCGTATTATGGCTTTGTCTTCTATTTGGTATTGGCACACCTGGTGACTGGAAGCCAGTTGCACTACACACTTAGCCTTCCGTATCGAAGCACCTTATGGTGCAAATGCAACTAGGTGATTCAGTAACGAAGCCACGGATAATAAGTTAAGCCATTATTTATCAAGCATTTTAGTCCTGGGTGATCCCAATTCTTTGTGTTGTCAAATGATGGCAGTTTATACTCATATTGGATATACTCCTATTGTATATATAATATACAGAGCCATGTAGCAGCTATGCGACCAGCAAAGTGGCACCTGGTGGGCAAGACGTTAAATGCATTTTTAACGTGGCACATGGCATTACTTGGCTTTCTTTGCAATACCAATTCGGTAAAAATGCACTGATATTACAAACAGTTAAATCTGACTCTTCTACAGCATGTGAGACAGTCCCTTAACATCTTTTCTGTGTCACATTGTAGTCATGTCGAGCAGGCAATGACTCTGGGGCCGCGGAACTGGTTATTTAGAGAATCACTGAGGCTAAAACACATGGATGATTCACCAGCTAGAAACTATTTTAAGGACGAAATGGAAGTCGTCATAAGTCGTTATCTTGCATATAAATTCTACATGGAGGCACTTGGAACCATTCTGGCGTTTTTCGCTTCTACAGAGCTTACGTGGGGTCGGATAGGGTTATGACAATGTAGCCCTGTAATATATAATATCAGATATGTTACATCAATATTTATTGAAAGGACGTTGTATTTCGTTGCTGCTAGATTCTGTTTGAGATGTTTTAACTATTCACGTTACCAAGGGGTCAAATTTTAACAAGTGATAATGCTAGATGATTCATTAGGCACGAATAGAACAGAAAATAGCATTCAGAATACTGTGGAACCTGGCGTCGGTGATAAAAACAAATATATTGATATATGCCACATGACATCGAATGCATCATCAAAGTTCATGTATAGACGTTTTGTAGATTGAAGCTCTCCTGCAACTTATGTGATGGCCATCGGTCACTGAAAACTTATCGATTGGGATTATTACAAGAGCTTACACTTTTCGAACCCTTGCTATGCCTTCTGACAGAACTTCCCAAAATCCGTTAGTACCCATTTTGAAGGTATAAAGTATGATATTCGCTTATGTACAATTTGTAACGCACAGACGTTTTGCAGAAAAACGAGAGAGTGCGAAGCCAGAATATAACGACTGATTTACACCAAACAAAGCTAGTATTTATGTATGAAAACATTCACGCCATTAACGTTGTGTTTGCTTCACAGCGCAGAAGCCTACTCTTGGTCTGTAGCAGTGTGTAAAAATCATATTATTCATCGTTAATATGAACCGAACGACTTTTTAGATGAACTGCGCAGCGAATAAAGATTTAACGTGTCTCAGTAATCACTCGTTTGCGACCATTTGCATTATGTCCAATCTCACCAATGTAAGAATACTTAATCCTCCCACCTGACACACAGCTCTGTTCACTATATTCGATACTGAAGCTTATGCGCCTTTCAAGGGATAAAAGTGATTCGAACTTACGATCAACCAAAAACCTGAGGCTTTTGTTCAGGCAGTTGTTGTTGCCATTGTCATAACTCTGCTACGTAAGTTAAATCTGGATCATTCATCTTGGAAATAGTGTCAGTGTCTTTTGTATGCGTTATTAAACTTATCAAGGCAGTTGACAGGCAGTTCTCAAGACGCAACACAGAATTGTAATAACGTGACAAAAAATGCGCCAGCAGGCCTCATCCACATAGGGACATATTACTTGTCTTTTTGTCAATTGTGACACCGCGTATCAAAGCGTTGTCTATCACTAGAATACATGACAAACAATGCCGTTAGTGATATTGTTCTGGACCCTGCTGTCTCCTTTCTGCAGCATTTAGATACGCTTTCTAAATGATAAATCATGTTTAGTTCCTCTGTGTGAAATTGTTGGCTGTTACTTTCTATGGTCTTTTTTTGCCTACATGCACGGTATTAAGGCTGGTTATGTCAGTGCATCTACATCTAACATTGTTTGGAAAGGTGAAAAATTCAAACAAGCGGCCATATGCGGAATTCGTAATTCATTCAGTGGCTGACTCTGTACTATGACTTTTAACTAGAATAGGATTCCTTACACAAAAGTAATTTCCATTGCTTAACTAGGTCAATCTCTTCCCCATGGTTTGTGATCCATGTGTATTATTAGCCATGCCATAAACAAAGGTAATATGTCATCTGTGATCCTTTCAACCATTAGATTATGCAGCTGAAAGAGCTCTCAACGTGAAAAGCTTATTGTGAACTTAGTTCGTAGCATTCTTAAGTGCTTATGAGAGAGTTGTTCAATAATGATCGGTTTTATAACCCACTTTTGTTAAGTACTACCGCTTAGCAGCTTAAGGTGTTCAGTCGCAATACGAAACACAAAGGATAGGTTGGCGTGCCATTAAATTAAAATATTAAAACTTGTGTATCACAACTTCAAGATATCTCATTATTGTTAGACAGTATTTTTTGTGTCTTTTACATTTCTAGTATGCATTGCAGTACCCAATATTGCAAAACGAGCTATTCCTTCATATTTGTACGCTACATTTATGCATAACATGTTTGCCAGCTGGTGATGAATCGCTTAATATTCTTACATTGTGTCTTTTGGTCATGCGTTTGCTTAATCCGCGATCAATCAAAATTGCATATATATACTTATATGCATAAATTTACATGTATATAATTATGCACATATATATTGATATGTTTATATATATATACATATATACATTTATCTAAATTGACAAAAAAAAGGTCACTGTCATTTTACATGCATACAATATATATATATATATATATATATATATATATATATATATGCATATATATATATATATATATATATATATATGCATATATATATATATATATATATATATATATATATATATATATTGTATGCATGTAAAATACAATGACTTTTTTTGTCAATTTTGATAAATGTATATATGTATGTATATATACATATCAATATATATATGCATAATTATATACATATAAATTTATGCATATAAATATATATATGCATATATATATGTATATATATATACATATATATATAAACATATAAATACATATATATATGAATATATATTGATATATATATATATATATATATAAATATATGAATATATATAATATATATATATATATATATATATATATATATATATATATATATATATATATCTGTATATGTATATATATATATATATATATATATATATATATATATAATATATATATATATATATATATATACATTGTGCTAGGTCATCGAAATGATCCTGCAAGAGGAATGTGAGCCTAAACATATAATTTCAACCCTTTTGGCCTTGTGATAATAGAAGCTCTTTTATGCGATAGGCATTAGGCATTATCGTTGATTTCTTAGGGCCATTGGTGCTGTGACCATGGCGTCTATTTTGAATGCCACAACGAGGTTTAATTGCCGACATTCGTTTCTAGCTATGGTCTATTAACTCTGCATCATCACATGATCCAGTTCACTTAATTTTTATAAGAAAACCTAAGCTAACTGGAAACAACTCACATTATTTCCAGATATTGATCATTCACACAATATAAAGAATTATAATTTGACATCAATGAAATACATCAGTCATGCACTCAGATATTTTCCCTGCAACACCCGCAGATAAACATACTTAAAAGATGAAAAAATCGATATAATCGCCATGGCCCAATGTCATTATTCATCACACCTTTGACGCGTTGGATTGGGAGTGTTCGATCCGACCCGGGAGCAACTTCCGCGTCCTATTCATCATCAGAGAATATTCCCGGCTTATGCTAAGGTAGTCAACACGAAACTAGATGCCCATGATGGGTGATCGTGAGTACGTTTTGGGCGCCATTCCGACGAGTATTATATTCACTTTCAAATAATCATTCATTCTTGTAAAAAGCAATGTACTATTTTGTAAACAAATGCTTATGCTATTTTGACTTTTTACGCTTCCGTGTCAACCTCCATCATATTGAAGCATATTATGTCAGTTATGATCGCGGTTATTATTTCTGGCGCTAATGTGGAACGTTTGCAATCTTTATTCTGACAGAGTGGGTGTATGATTTCCTACTGGTCGGTTTAAATGTTGACAATATTAATTGAGCCATTACGTTAGTGCCTCATGTGTATTCCGATGCAAATGGCACGAGACAAGATGCTGGGTGACTTGATGTTGCTCTACGGGAATGGCATACGAAGTGTGTTGATCAAGAAGTATGAAATGTAGCAAATCATTTCAACATTTTAATTGTGCACTACTTCTGTCATACCAGACAAAAATTCTCATTAATTGCTCATCTTATCATAGGGGCAAAGATAAGTTGTGTTCATGGTTCCCGCTAGAGTTGTTCTATTGTTGGGTGTTGATGATAGCAGTGGCTCGATACACAGAAGCTAGAAGCTCGTTGCGTGATACGTACTTATTAAACCTGTGCACTCAGGTTTATGAATATGCCGGATCAATAATCTATTTTTGTACGTTGAAGCATCGATTTTACAGAGGCATGGTATGGTTTATACTTACTGATGATTAAGTTTTTTTATTTATACTTGCATGTCAGAGCGATTCACATATTGCTTTTATCTTTGCAGTTTCTATGGAACATTACATAAACCTATCCTCAAACAGATATTAATTTCATCTTGAGCTCATATGTCTATGATTGATTTCTTATCATAAGCTATACAATCAGACGTCATAAACATATGCGTCATGCTCAATCAATCAGAAGAATTTTACGTTGATACTCAATCATCTGTAATACAGTGCTTATGCCAAAATAGGGGGCAAACTGACCTTACAATCTTTATTTTACTTTTGTCACATAAAATAAGCGATACTCAACTGATAGTCTGAAGTATGCGTTCATCTATTTGTATCAAGAATTTCTTACGGGTATGTAACAAGCAATGGTTTTTGCACCAGAGTTATCAAAAGAGAATATCAATTGCCACGTTGTATTGACCGCTAAAACCAAGAGGTCGTAGCCAAATTGACTTCCGGTATTCTCACCCTTGTCCGCTGGGTTAGTTCGATTCTCAAAGCGCTTTATTCAACCATGACGCCGATGCAATTAATCAGACAATTTTTTATCTGACAACACACAATTCTAATACCTATGGGCACTGAGTCGGTTATGAGAAAATAGACTTAGATTCCAGTATTTGTCTAGTTCGTGATAATTGATATGGTATGCACCAATTTGATCTTTATTGATTAAGATTAATGTTCATTTTGCAGGGACCATTTTTTGACGCGGGACGTGGAAATGAATTATCAATTATATTCACTCAAGCCGGAAATAAGCTGCAGGCTATTTGTCCCACCGCAATACGTCGTGCCTGTTCCATCAATGATATTTTTCGCAGCTGCGATGTCAATAACTGCTTTTATTATCTGTGTACTTGTATGATAAAAACAACGTTGCATGGGTGCATATGATACAGCGCAGCCAAACGTACACGTTATTAGCTCGGTATCATGTTTTTATATAGTTTTATAGTACAAATAGCAATTATACAATTCATTTATCTACATATGTGCATTTTTTGTCGACTATTGATGTAGCCGTGGTACAAACATACTTGCACAGCCAGGTAACTCTTCGGTATTTTAAACAGTTGTATATGTGATAACCATAAAGAGCATGGATTTATTATGTTGGGGTAGACCTTTATCGTGTGCTAAGGTATCCCCCAGGTCTTCTCAGGCTAGATACATAAGTGTACGACGTATCAGGTGGCCGGTAGCATGCACACCCCTTTACAGCTTCACCTGTATATGGTCAAGTGTTGTATCCCGTGCAACGCTCCGCATTGCAAAACATATCGTAACATATCGTGTTCTGCGCCAAAGATCCTAAATTGCGACTATACCCTAGCAGTTTAAAAGGGCTGAAAACAGCGACTGTCCTACATTCGAAAACATACGCTCGTGCAACATTTTATCTCTAAGCGGCACCTGTCAACCTGACTGTTCGTTTTCCTCTCCAATAAAGGGATTCTCGCCGTGTGTGCCAGACAATATGGCAACCAGACAATCAGAAAGGATAAATATGGTGGAGTTCTAATCTAACAACATATATATATATATATATATATATATATATGTCGGCCCCTTTGCTCAAATTGCATCCAAAAAAATTATATAAAATGTACCTTACCATCTTGAAAGAATGACGGGTAATTTGTTTGATAAAAGTTCAAATGGTGTCAAAATTTGACAACAATAATGCATGATACCGCCTAGTTCTTTGAAATATAGTTCAGTCCTTGCTATGTTTCCCAGGTCCATGCGATTCATTGGCCCACTGTTCGATTCCATTTGTCCCCCATGTGTCTGTAAAGTTGATTATGGGATTAAGTTACTGAAAGATTCATAGGCATAATATTGCAATAATCTATGCTGGCAGCTGCGACATCCTTTGTGGTCTCTCTTGTTAGATAAGTAACAAAAGCGACTGCGATGCATAAGTCTTTTCCTTATGGTAGATAAGCGGGGTGTTGGTCTCACGTAGATGCTATTTTCCATTTGAGTTTTAGTTGCTTTAACTACTACCAGTGTATTCAATAACATCGATTCGTCTATGGGTGCGTGACACAGCCGTTAAACACGACGGAGGCCCATGAATCAAGATATAAGAACGAGTTTTGGAATTATGGCTCGGTTGACCGAGTGTTTGATCGACATTTAATGAAAACATCAGCACCAAGAGGACATTGGACTACTTTTCATACACAAACAAGTCGATAATTTTACCTAGCACAGAACCAAACCACGGCGGGCTTCTTCAACATATCGTTTACCCTGTCCTGATGTTTGGATTCGTGGAAGCCCGTGATACGGCATGAATGTGGAGTTTCACATGCGTATATCCTTGGTAACTTTGTATCTTATATCACGAGTAACATCATTCCTATGCTCTCTCAAAACACCGCGTCACGTTATTATATTCCGCCCGAGTACTTTATTCACTGACAGTATAAACCCTCTCAAAAAGTCGTATGTCAGCAGCAATCAATATCTCCATCGCGAACTCCCAACGCCAATAAGCATTGGTCCCAACTCGATATTGTGCGTTTCAGTCAGCCGTGACGTCCATCCATTGATTTGCCATCACCCTGCCTCATGCTGACAGCTGTTATACTTATTCATGCGTGTTCCTGAGACAACTAGGACAACGGACGTCATGGATGCATACTGCTATTGTATCACATGATATATGATGGCCCATTCGCTATGCTCCCAATGGAACAATGATGTGCATTCATGGATGCAGTGTGCTGAGGAATTCGCCAACAACAGTTCCCGCCATATCGACCATGTTTACTGACATTGCGCTGGATATAAGCTGCTCTTCACTGGAAAGAGTGTTGTAGGTATTGATTTGTTTCACACTTTGCATAACCCTCATTAATTACTGAACCCGAATGTCTATGTTGCACTAAATACCCTGGCGATTGTTACCTGTGTTCCACATACACGCCTCTGTGCATTGTGGGTATGTGCAGAGTGTGCATTCTGAAAAGCACAAATTATGAGTTGCTAGCAGTGGCACGTCACCATGGTAAATGTTATGTGACAGCAGGGTGACTGCTAGGAATGACATGTATTTATTATACAACCGAAGCAGAAAATCACATCAGCCTCAGGGTGGCAGCCACACCTCTCATGTGAACGTGCTTCGCTGTAATCTATGAATCTATTTTTTCCGATTGCCTAAACATGACATGTTGCAGTTATCGCTGCTGTCGTTTCTTTGCGAGGCAGCGTGATTATGGCAAAGTCTGAGGTCGAGGTGATTGATTGCTCCCTTGTGTCCTGAAAGCACAGCCTCTCTGTGAATGGCTTGTGTGGGTCAGTTCACATGTCGTCATCAGTAATCGGTGGAGGCCTATGGATGCATGCGTAATGTGCATTAACATCATGTCGATATTATGTTTTCATAAACAAGGTTTCAGCACCAATACCTCAAAGTCATTATTAAAAGATGGTTACTATCTGTGATGAAAACAATAGCGGATAACAATATATGTTGAGAGGTACAAGTAGCAATAATGTGACAGGGAGGAATATCAGCTTGTATCATCTTACGTATAGCTTGACTAGACTCCATGAAGAAACGGCACTTGAACTTGATAGTCACAGCAATGCTATATAGTGAAGACATCGAGCGTCTCATAAGGCCACTGGAAGGTTTAGCAGGAAATACGTGGAGAAATGTACGATTATAGATGACATAACGATTAATTATAGTATTCATACTCTAACATCTATAGTTCAAGCCGATTTCATTATGGTACAACACTATAGTGGTTCTTGTCTTGATGCTAAGTGCTAGAGCGTTACACAGCCCGCAGATTGAGTTTCGTTAAAAACATTGTGTAAACTATTTTCAAAGCAAGCAATCCTTCGATGAAAGCAATATATATTTTTCATATCATTGTGATTAGGAAAGTCAATCATGCTCCAAACTTGAGAACCGCAAATGTGTGTAACCTTGAAATTATATTTAGCAGTTTATGTTTAAATTGTCTAGCAATATGTCACCTGAACACATAGAAGAATGTATTCGTGAGAAAATCCAATATTATCGCATATATACTACGGTTTTCTCCCTCCATCGCGTGTTGTTGTCATGAAACAACCAGCACATCCGTCTAATGTGCTGGCAGTGGACCGCATATCAAGTAGTAGAATACGCAATGCCAAAGCACTCTTGCGCAATGGAGTGATTACCTCAATGCAGGGATCCCAATTCATCTAGTAGAATGAGATACCCCACAATATTATCATTCTTTACACTTGTGTAATCGCAGTAGGTGTAGATTTAATAGGAATGTAGAAATGGATCATATTGGGGGGTCACGTGAGAGGTTGACGATTGTCAATATACTCCCTTAGTTTTTTCGTTTGGTCCAAAAACCATGTTACATAATAAATTACCTAAAGCATAGCAAAATGGGACGAAATATTGTACATTTAAGTGTTATTTTCTTAGAATCGATCAGAATGTAAATATCTGCATTTCATATATACATTTACGTGAAGCACCCACATTTCAGCTGAATATGAATATTGGTGAATGGTCTTGTAAATTAGAAATCGAGGCGCAATAGCTGATGCGTAATTTGTGTGAACCTTTTGACAACAACAATTCACCGAAGATATCCTAACATAATCCACACAGACAGTATGAAGATATGATCATCTATTTGATCGTCGCTGTAAAGCGTAACAATGTCTATAACTACTTTCATGATGTTTACTTTCTGCCCAACAGACGGAATCTTACCAATGCAACCGTACTAGGACTCCATATGTGCTCATATATAACCAGTCGTGTGCTCAATTTCTAGGGTCTTACAATTTGGCTTCAGCCGAATGCAGTGAATTTTGTTGTTTGCATCATAAAAACCCTAATATAGTTAAATTGGTTCTAAGAGACCGCACCCGCAAGATGGATGTCATAAATTGCATACATTAAACAATAGCAGAAGAGCTCGTAAACTCGTAACTCGTGAACTAAGTGCGCGCTTACGGTTTTCTGGAATGAACGAATGAAGTTTTCCAATTGTAGGAAGGCGACATGCTGCAGTTAACGTGCTATCAGTGCCTTGCAGGACGTCAGCGTTATGGTAAATCATACAACGGACCACTGAGTAATGGGTGGCCCATGGTACTTCAACACTAAGAAAGCACGACTTCTGTGCAAATGACAACTGCAGGTCATTCACTTGCTCGGCTATACTCCATTGGCTGCTTCGGTGTAGATCACTTAGCAGTGGCAATCATAATCTTGGTTATTTGTTAATGAAAGTGATGATTGAACCCCACCCTCCATTGTACATATTTGCTGTACTACAAAGTGGATTTTAGATCAGCATAACAAAAGATAACTTAACAAGATAATGTGTCAATTGTATGAATAATTGGCGTGATCGCGTAATTTACATTTTGAAATAACGCATTGAACCAAGACCCTAGTTATCATGCAATCTGGAGTTCACTTTTTTATAACACCGCACTCTCAATGAAGTTGGTTTTGAAACATTTTTTTCAATTAGAATATACCACTGTTACAAAACGAGGCATTTGTCTCAGTGATATATATGCAACGTTAATATTTTTAAGCGCAAAGAATCTGCATAAGATTATCAAATGATAATAATTTAGCATGGAAGTAATTGAAATAATGATAATGTTACCCAGAATATTATATAAACGTGGCGCACGTTTCTTTATGAATATTTAACCTGCAATGATACCGATTATAGCTTTTAAACGTATGGATTAATCTTGTTGTGATCGATTTCGATTCAACATTGTGTCCATAAATAGCACTTTGTTTTCATTTCTGAAAAAGGCTTCTCGCTGTTTTTACCAAGTGTTGACTATGTAAATTGATCACTGGAAAGGATTAACCTAGCTGTCTGATCTAACAGAGCGCACATTATGCTACTCAAAAAGGCATATGTAGCAATAACATGAGGTCACTGAAGTAGACAAATGGAGGTTATTTGCATCTGCTTTGAAGATATGAGCAAAGTTATTAATGCCAAACACTTTTCTTTAAAATGTCAACTTACCATCGCCAGTCTTATGTCTATTAACAGTAATGAGGAAATACTCCCAAATTTAAATTCAATCTACATGCGGTGCATGGTATTCCAAGCGTAGCGAACAACGTATGCTCTGCATGAGGAAAGCAACAGAAAATGTCACAGTTGCCAGCATAAGTCATTAGCAAAAGTGGACAGTGCGGTTTGAATTATATTCTCCCTGTAATAGAAATTTAAACGCATGTTCTGAAAAAAAAGGTCGACGTGGGTTTTAAACGCAAGGAAAGAAATATGAAGCACCATTCAGTCGATCATAATTTTGCAATTATAACTTAGCAATCGATCTCTTGTATTGCGCGCATCGATTACAGCACTTGCAGTTTGACTTGAAAAGTGCAACATAATTGCTATGCGGTTTGATGCTTTCAAAATGTTATACAGCATATTGTTTCATTATGATTGATGGTCACTAGTTTCATTGTCATGAGTTGCTCAACACAGTGCATATAAATAGATCGTAACATCGATTGCCGCAATCCTATGCATTAAAAAATAAAGTCAAAGAAGTCCATCGCGTGTAGAATTTTGCGGGATGATAAAATATTATTGGTTCAAATATTGAACAATTGAATTGCATACACTTTTGCGGTCGTCAATGATGTAAAATACATAGCAATCGTTGACACCATACCATGTATCTCTGTTATGTACGCAATCTGTACGCACAGAACGTAAATTGCCGAGGCTCAACTTCAGTTGACGAGGTGCCATTTCTTTACCATGCCCATCGCTTCCGTTGCATTTGCGATATCCTTTCAATAAAGAACGCCAACAAAAGGAATGTGTGTCACTATTTGTAAATGGTTTGTAGAACAGGGTCATTGTACCAATTCAAATAGATGATTGCAAAAAAATGTATTTGTGTTTGGGGCATTAAGGAATGGGCAAGATGAATGACCCAAAATTGTAATTGTCCAATTTTCGTCAATGCCTCTCAGAGATTTGCATCACATATCCGATCTTTGGCGATTTGATTTTTCTGAATATAAATCAGGAGTAAATCATTCATTTGCGTCGGGCTTCTCATCCGGCATATGTGTTATGCAACACAAATTGGGTTCGTTTTGCATCACCTTATTCTACAATGTGGGTGTTTTGTGATTGCTAGGGACCGAAAAGGATAATGTTTGGCACCATGTGGCGTGGTTTATTCATCAAATGTGCCAAATCAACTTATGGGGATGATGATGATGATGATGATGATGATGATGATGATGATGATGATGATGATGATGATGATGATGATGATGATGATGATGATGATGATGATGATGATGATGATGATGATGATGATGATGATGAGACTCTAGCTTTTATCAAATTGTCTATCGGCATCAATCGCTAATACTTCGCAAAGTATCCGCACGCTGGTCCTAAGTCGCTGCTGAGCATTGCAGTCAGTCATGACGCCAATCAATTGATTAGCCATGACCATACCCCATTGTGACAGCAGTTTTATTCATTCGTGTCCCTGAGACGAGTGGAACAACGGCTGTCATCGATGCATTCATGAATATATGGTGGTCCGTTTAATATGAACCAATGGAACAATGGTATGCATTCATTGATACGCTGTGTTGAAGAATATTCCTACAACATGGCCAGTTATCGTCGTGGGTGTCGATTTCATGTTCCGACCTTTCACTGACCATTAAATATGACCTTGCCCTCTATTTTTCCGGGAATAGAATCGCGACAGCGGTTGCGTTGCGCTTTGGTTTGTTTTACACGTCACATAACACGTCGTATTACAATCACCTCAATTAATTATTAACCTGAACGACTTGGTTGCACTAATTCCACTAGCGACATACACTTGTGCCATATGCACGCATTGTAGGTTTGTGAGCACTGTAAAGACAGCACAAATTATGAGATGATCACGTCACTATGGGCAATGTGATGTGACAGGAGGCTGACTAGGAATAACAGGTATTTATTATGAAACCGAAGCAAAACAATCACATCAGCCTCAGGGTGGCAACCAATCCTTCCACGTTCTGTGATTTCCTTTAATTTTTTAATCTATTTTTCCGATTACCTAAACATGACATGTGGCGGTTGATGCTGTTTTCATTTCTTTGCTTCGCTGCGTGGGGACTAGATGGTTGTAAGCGCAGCCCCTTAATGAATGACATGTGTGGGTCAGTTCACAGATCGTCATCAGTAATCGCTAGCGGGGGGTGCATAAATGCTTAAATACAGATATCATGTTTTCATTTACAATATATTTGAAATTATAGCTTAATGTAATGGACGAAAGAGTATTATTATGACACCAGATGTCTACCATATATGTGGCGAGGTAGTACATCGGTATAACGTGTTATAGTTTAAAATCTCACAAATTAAAATTATCTTACGTATGGCTTGATAATTCCAATTAAATCCGCACTGAGAGTCGTCACGAGAATACAAAGTGACCAGGACGACTGTGAAAGTCAAAGGAATGGGTTGATGTCATCCAATGCAGACATCGGTTTGGGATCACACGAAAGTTTGCCACATGCATTTCGAAAAATATCTAGATGGTTGTTGACACAACTAATCTATTTATTACAACAATAAATCTGCTCGCACGATGAAACCTTAACATTTCATTTTGCATTCAAGTAAATACAATATTATCGCAAATATACTATGGGTTTATCTATCTATCGCGCGTTGTTTTTTAAGAGAAACAACTTGCAGACCCGTCTAATATGCTGACCATGAACTGCAGAATGCGCAATGGCCAGCAAAACAGGGATCAAAATTCATTCTTTAGATTTGAGTAATCATGTATTTAGTATGAATCGGAGTGGATGCAGAGATGGGTTATATCCGGGCACCGGAATGGTGGATGTACTTGTCAATACATTTCTTTGATTTTTCACTTCCAAAATAGCAATAACAATGTTATTTGCATTTGTTTATAAGATCATCAAACAATATTAATCATGCATGGAAGTCATTCGATGAAATGATGACTCGCTACTGTGTCACCACCATGATCTCACTACATCAGAAGCTTTTATGTCATACGATGGTTTTTTTGCTAATATCTAGTCTATAACAAAACCTAGAGTATACTTTTATATGATTTCTATAAGTATAACCTTCAAAAGTATCAATTTATTGGGTTCCGTTTGATCTGTATCTTGTGCTAATTTCCTCCACCTGGTGCTCACCAGATAGCTACAACGCGGACTTGCGTTTTTGAAGTTCCGGGTGGTAAGGGAAATGTGTCCCCCTAATTGTTCTACAGTTTCAGAGGTCTAGCATGATTAATCGATAATAGTGCAAAACACCGAATGTAAAACATTTTAGCTGTCCTATTTCCAAGATCCTAAGATGATAACACATACGATCTTATGCTAAAAAACATAACAGTATTGTTTTCATAAAGAGCACCTGTCAACCCAGCCAGACGCTGTGGGTTGTTTTCATTGCCAGTAAGAGGATTCTCGCCGTTTTAGCCAAGTATAAGGTATACAACATGATCACTGGAAAGGAATAACGTAGTGGTCTAATCTAACAGCGGGTACGTTGGAGTGGGCTCTTGTAGCGTTAGTATGAACACAATGAAGTGGACAAAATGTGGTCTTTTACGTCAATCTGTTTCGACGTTTCAGTTTCGTTTTGCATGAATCAGCTCAGTTGCTGCGAAGATATTCCTTAAAATCGTATTGACAAATTCTATGTTTTATGCTATGCTTAAGCCAGACCTTATTGCTATATATGGTCAGATGATATTGCTGATGTTTGAAAACCCCCATGTTATTTATAATATTACAAATATGTATTGCGTAACATATATGCTATTGAAACAAATGTATCTATTCCTAACACCAGCGCACATTTCTAAAAACAGGCATTTTCTGAATATACCAGAACTGGAGAGCAGCTCCAATCCATATGTGAACTTTAATATTCAATGTTAACATGCGCCATGAGAACGTAGCTCTATTTTATGACATATGACAAGCATTACTCCGCCAATCCAATTTGTGCAGCATTGATAAAATACATCATACCTGCGGTTTGACATCTGTTGGTAGTGTGTGAAATTTTGACAGCTTTTGAGATCCCTTGCTTGTGTTTATAACGGAAGGCCATGACCATTGTCAGTCACTCGTATTGTATTCCTGGTGTATCAGTCTAGAAATATATATCAGTTCTTTTGATTATCTATCAGTGAAGTAAACAGCATTCATTTCGTCATTATGTGTGTATTCAACATGGTCAGCCTCGTCATCACCAAAACCATTACCATCACTATCGTTACCATTACTATCACCAATATTGTTATTATCATCATCATTGTAACAGTCATGACAACATTCTTACCATGTATCTGACTGCCGCCGGTCATTTCTACTTCCTAATAGCTATTTAACATAAGTGAGCATCATGGCGCTGACAGCGTGGCCAGAAGCATACATTTGATATGTAGAAAACTCACACGTGGCATCTACTGTATCAAGCCATCTCCGTATAATATACTGTGACTTGCTCCGTGGCTGATAATCGGGGCGACCACAGAGGATGTCGCAGATGTCTGCATAGGTTATTGGCAAAATGTGTCTATGAATCTTTAGTAAGGCAACTAACATAATCAACTTTACAGACATATGGGGACCAATGAAATTGAAAAGCGGTCCAGGCATTAAAGGGCCCTGGGAAACATTGAAAGAGATTAAGCTTAGTGATGATTATCCCAATTCCCTCCTCAAATTGGTTTTATACCATTTGGTATTTGTGAAGCTTTAATGTTGTTCTCCCTTCCGACCAATAGATCGATGTGGTCTTTATATGCTAACAAAAATATAAAGTATCATTGAACTATTTCATATTCCATGATTACGACTAGGCCGTCCACCATTGTGCAATGTATGCATCAATTAGATACAAACAAATGGGTGAAAATGCGTAAAAACCTCACTTAATGGTACAAAATAATTACTGTATGATTAGAGGCTTTCGAACAGTCATACAGCAGGATGTAATTATTGTCTTAAATGGCATCACAGCATACGCCATCACATGCACCCATTTTTTAACGATAATTCATACAGCTCTAATTACGATGTTAAATGTCAGCCGCTATCAAGGATGTTCATTGAATGAGGTCATGCTGCAGTAATATATTCCATCAATATTTCGCATCATCATAAATGTCTGAATGCTCGCAAGCAGGGCATCTTTTATGTATCACTGGCATATTATTTCATTATGATTGATGGTCCCTCGTTTTATTGCCATGAGTTGCTCAGCACTGTGCATATTAATAGGTACCAACATCGATTGTCGCAATCCTATGCATTTTGAGTGAATTCAAAGAGGCCATTGCGTGTAGATTTATGCATGGTGATAAAATGTTACTGCTTTAATGAGCAATCCAATCACATACATTTTTTGCGGTCGTCAATGATGTAGAATAGTAAGCAAAAGGTGTCATCATGCATGTGTCTAATCTGCACCATCTGTATTTGAAGCAGGATTTACTTTATTTTAATAAATTTATTCCGCGTGGGACATGAATTGCCGAGACTGATCTACTATTGACGAGGTGCCATTTCTATGCCATGCCCATCGCCTCCGTTGCATTTGCCTTATCCTATCACTTAAGGACGCATACAAAAAGAATAGGCGCCACTGTTGATTAAGTGTCTGTAGAACAGCGATCTTGTACAAATCCAAAGAGATGTAATTTGTCTGTCACCGAAACGACCAGGTATGTTGGGACATTAAGGAATTGGAGAAATGAAAGTTTTTACTCCTCATGCATCATATACCTAAACTATGGCTATTTGTTTTTTTAGAATATAAATCAGGAGTAAATAATTCATTTAATCGAGCTTTACATCCAGCCTATCTGTCAGGCAAATTGGGTCAGTTTTGCATCATCTGATGGTATGTGACTGCTTGGTAATTGTCGGCACCAATGACGTGGTTTATACAGCAATAAGTGCAAATCAAGTTAAAAGGGACTGAAATAATGATGATGATAATGATGATGATGATCACAATGATGATGTTTATGAATATGGTAGGATGGAATTAATTTTTCTTGCTATCAAGAAACTTTATAGACGGCTTAATACAAATGCACCGAAGAAATTACTACTACAGCGTTTACTGAGGTAAATCATTTGCTCCGATCTGGCGTAGCTAGCGTTGTGTGACATAACCGACAAAGTACTTGATAATTTTTCGTTAAGATACGTGCGTTCCACATGAATACTACTTAAACGCATGATTTCCACGTGATATCATGTGAGTACGAAATGGTTGTATTGCCAGGCTGTCTAAAAAATATTGTATACTCTTAGAATGACAGATTGTTTAATAATCATGTGAACAATTCATCTGCCACCTGAGGACATTTGCCTGTTTTCAATAATTTTATCTTGTGGTGAACATTTTCTGCCCAGCCATCCAACTCATTGCTGTACCTCGATCTGATCCTAGGATTCGTAGAAGTCCTTGGTACTGCGCTCAGCCTTGCCAGAGTTCATTTCATATAAATCTAACCAAATTAACTTTTGCCAAAGCCTGCGTATTCTAGTAGATATTGCCAACATATCTGTTAACTACTCACAGTACCCATTAAATGCGTATGATACCCCTGTTACATATACACACACATATACAAACATATAAACGCACACATTCACTAACAAATTACTTAGAAAGTTGGGCAGGAGGGAAAATGTCTCTCATAGCGTTCATTCAAATTTATTTATTTATTGCAATTAAGCAAGTGCAATGTTACATAAAATAAAGGGTTTTTGTGCTATTATGAGGAACAAGCTTTAAATTTTTGTTTATATCGATAACTATTTTCAATTCTAAAGATGCTCACGTACGGATCTCTGCTCATGTAATGCAGTATTCACTCTCTCAAAGAATCGTCGGTCGGCATCAGTCAATATGGCTTCGCGAATTTCTACAGCTAACTATCACCGAACCTTACTCGCAGTTTTGCGTTTCAGTAAGCCATGACGCCCATCAATTGATTTGCCTTCAACGTGGCTAAAAAGAGGATAACTGGGGCGCCCCTCTGTGGCAAACGTGATGTGACATCATGGTGACTGCAAGAAGCTTAACTAAGGGTGATAGCTATTCCTTCATTTCTACGTGGTCAGCTGCACTGTGTATATATAAATTAAGATGTGTATACACACATATATATATATATATATATAAATATATATATATATATCCATAAATTTATATATATATATGCATATAGATACATATATCAAATATATATGTATATATATATTTATATATAATTATACATCTACTATTATATTCATAGATATTCAATTGAATACATATATACACATATATATTATTATATATATATTCATATAAATCGATTTATCTTTATTTTTATCGATATATAAACATTCATGTATAAATTTATATATCGATATGTTGATATATATATCAATATATATATATATATAATATATACATATATATGTATAAATATATACATATATATATGAATATGAATATCTATATATATATATGAATATATATATACGTATAATCATATATATTTATATATATATAGATATATATATCTCAATATGTATGTATATATATATTCATATATATGTAAATATGTATATTGATATAAATAGTCACACATGTATTTATATATATGTATATATATATATATATATGTATTTATATATATATTAGCACATATATATTTACATATATGTGTGCGTACATGTGTGTGCGTACATGTGTTTGCGTGTGTGTGCGTGCGTGTGTAATTCAATTCAGCATTATCGCAAATAAACTATTTATCCATGGTGTGTTCTTTACCAGCTTTTCTGTAGACTTTAATACTATTCAGAAAGAGAATAACATATATATTCGCGTTATGATATGCAAAATGCCAAAACAATCTTATTCAACGGCATGAAATGGTTGTCAAAGAGCTCTATCCGCTCAGTGTATTTCCTAAGAAGCATTGGTGGCTAAATGTCGACGCTGTTAAATAAGCGTAAACACGGCGTCGATTTAATGGGTAATTTATATCATACACATTTATTGCTAGTATAATGCTTTTACGTAGTTATTCATGTAATCAATTCAACAATAAAAAAGTCATACCATTTTCAAATTGCAATTGGCAAAGAAGTATTGCTCCCCGCAACCCGCTCATATTTCTGACCAATAGGCTGAATGTTACGAATCCATCCGTATAAAAGCTTCCACGCGCGAATACTCTACGAACCAAATGTTCCACTCCAAATGACATGAAAATTCGCTGCAGCTATATTTTGCATTTGTTGCAGAAGCGTCGAACCCCAAAATAGTTATATAAGTCCAATAGGTCGCATGTGCAGTATCGGTCCTATAAAATGAGTGCTTATAAACATAATAAAAATCCCATAAACGCGTGATTTGTGAACGAAGTACGTGCTTCTGCTATTCATGGAAGGGTGGGATTAATTTTTCCAACTGCCGGAACACGACATACTGCAGTTAATGCTGCTATCAGTGCCCTGCAAGACATCAGTGTTATGGAAAAGGATACAACGACCCGCTAACCAAAAGCTGACCTATGCCACTATAACGCTCTAAAAGCACAACGGATGACAACTCCAGGTCGAACACTGGCTGCTTCAGTGTAGATCGCTTAGCAGCTTGTGCCAAGTAAGGTGCGTTGTTTTTGCAAATAGAAACACGAATTGATATCAGACTTTTTTGTTTGTGTCAATACTGAACTAAAAAGACTCATAATAACGACAACCAAGCAATTCGTATTATTAATTTTATCAAAATCTTTAAGTTGTGTTTATAGGCATATTTTCATCTGAATATTATAAATACATTCAAAATTTTATTTAAAGTTTCAGATGAAATATCAAATTAAACCATGCACCGAAATACCTAGGATTGCAAACTGATTTTTTTAACCCAGCTTCAGACTGATGACCCGGTCCGGAATTCGTTTCGTTTCATAATTTCAACAATAGATTGTAATTTCATGACCTTACCGCGGAGCTATGTGATAGATATGCAATGTAGTCGTGTTGACATACGAGTACTTATTAATAATCCAAGATTGCCACACCGTAAAATCATATTTATCAAACATACAATAAAATCCAATACCAAACATCGCGATGTCAAGGTATTATTCATGTCTTATTTTTGTAGGTAACATTATTACTATTTATCCATGATAAGTATGACGCATCATAAAATTTCGTATTGGTGACCTTCGTTGACCGTTTCAGATGTTGATGTCTTTCTAAGATTACCATGTGCAAATAGCATTGTATAGAACCTATTTTACCAGCTTCGAAATTTGTTACTGCGTTGCCTTGGGCTTATCACAGTAGGTTTTGCTTAGACTTCCGGTTAAATGTCTGATTCAGGGATCAGTATTCGGTGATAATGTTCCCTCGCAGCGATTTAAGGAACAGTTTCTACTCGTTACCACATCCTAAAAGATGTTAATCTATCACATGGTGGTCATGACGGTTACCACATTCTGCTATATACGAGGGTATTACATTGAGCCGGCTAGGTATTGTTCATTTTTTAAAAATGTTTATTTGTATAATAATTTACTCTCATTAGTGATGCTCGAGTATCAAACATAAGCAAGTCCTTTTTCAATGTTTGCTTAAATATGGCTGCAATGTTTGAATTGTTTATGTAACATACTTAATCATTAATGATTGTTCATTCTGTTGCTTTTCCGAGCCACTATATTGACTACCAAATATATGCGGCGGGTTAATATATAGCGCCCACGCCAAAGGATACGGATATAAACTGTTGCTCAAACGCCGCACAAAAAAATCTAACCAAGTAACACATGGTATCGGAAGCTGAGTTTCTTAGCCACCAAGGCATTGTATGGATCCTATTCGTTAGGTTTTACTCCTTGCATTAAGGGATGTTCAACATTTTGTGTGTTTCTACTTGCTGCAGCACGTAGTACCGCAGTTAGCGTCACTATCGGCCCCTTGCAAGACCCCATTGTTATGGTGATGCATTGATAGAGCCATGATTGATACCATAGAGTGTGCCCCCTAGTGTGGGCGCGTGTGCTTTGTGCCTTTGTCAAATAGGAGTTTGCCTTTTAGTCTGGCGCAACGGTGTTTATGTATAGCGGAATTGCTAAGGTTGACAAGCTGAACAGCAAGTCAAATAGGCAATACTTCTTTGGTCAATTCAAGAAACATGACTGACAATTCATGCCATTTAACGCATACACAAATATCATGACAAATACTGAAAGGCCTCTTATTTTCCTATAAGCGTCATTATCGAATGTTTGGTTCATCAATTGCTTTGAATTTGAAGACGAGGAATAACCATACTATTTGATTCTAGATCAAACCACCATTCCCACCGTCCTGCAACGCAGTAATAAGCGTAATAACCGTGGATTAGTTTATGTAATTTACTGGATACGGCACATTTTGTTTAAACAGAAGTTCATAAAATGCTTTTACTTACTTGAGTGGCGTTGGTGATTTTGATAAGAATTGCATTTGCTATCGCTCATATAGAAGATAAGACCTAACTGTTAATCCAGTATGATCAAAGATTGATTACACTTGCCAAGGAGAAGGTTTGGAGTAGGTATTC
>CM067354.1:14749458-14761958 GCA_034190875.2 Urechis unicinctus
GTCCTGGGCTTTGTGTCGGGTCATGTCAGCAAAGGAATCACGTGTATGGTCAAATTACAAATGCATGCATTGTCATGTCTTTTATAATTGCATCTTTTTTTGGTATGTTACCAAAAATAACTAAACTAAAATGCGCGTATTTTTTTATCTCAGCAACGATAGATGTTGCTCTATGTTGTGTTTAGCATTGGTTTAATTAATTATGGTTTTGCTTGTAGAACATGACTGCTGTTGGTAGGTTTTTTCCTGACACGTCAAACATGAGGTGTGCAACTGTTGTATTAACCAAGTTTTTCAATAACGAATGATTTACCTCAGTCCCTTGCTGCAATACTTGAGTGGTTGATGTATGCGTAAAATATACATTCTGCTGCCACTTACTTAAACGCAAAATCCGCAGTTTGAATGCCATTCAAGACATTATTGGCAGGATGAACTGTTTTGATCACATTATCCATTGCCCTATTATTTGGAGGTGGTTTGGGCTGCTACGGCATAAATACATAGATTTGTACTACATCGATTGCAATGCCTTAGAAAACATAACATGGAATAGTTGATGCTGATGATCAATGCTTATTCTAATCAGCAAATATTATTCGGGTCTCGAATATATCATGATTCATTTTTAATGTCATGATAACGTAGCACATGTCACAGATTGCAGAATTACGATGTCGTTAAAATGCATTTATAAATTACTGTATGTAATGCAATATTGTTACGCTGTCTTGACAGACTAACAATAACGTAGTTATGCCGTGCACATAAATAATTGGCGAATGGATGATAGTAGCAAATGACAGAGGCATGTAAAATGGGCCTTTAGTGACTATCCATCCTTTCAATTGGCATGCATTACAAATTATTAACAAAGTTAGATATATCAGAACCAACCGAGTTCTCTTTGATGATCAACATATCTTAAACAAACGAAAAATTCATTCATTATGCATTAATCCTTGTTCAAGCAAATGTATTGGCCCTGTGCAAACATACATTAATCATTTGACCCAGGCGGTGTATGCATTGCTTGGATATTTTGCGAGAGGCTGTTAATGTCTTATCAAAGTTCATGCTGTATTATCACAACATCTCCCATTAGAACAAACATAAGTGTGTTCTAATGACCTTCCACAGTTGTAAATTTGTATTATATGATGATCATGCTATGCATATTTATGATGATACTATTTTAAATTTGATGAGGTCCAGAGTTTCTTGCTCCTTTCTTCTATGTTTGAGCGACCACTAATCTTCATCATGGTTCTCTCAAAGCAATGCTCTAGAGTAAATGATATATTGTCAGCGTCAATTATATTAGAAAGCCGGTACTTTCTTGTCTTAAATTATGCATGAAATCTGTATAATTCAATAACCCTTTAATTTAATTACCCGTGCTAAATTGCTTGAACTATCAAAGCAAATACGTCAAACGTTGCTCTTTGATTTAACGTAAGCTTACTGCTTAAGAGATATGAAAATCATTTGATTAGATTAAAGGGAAATGTCGGATTCAAAGGTATTTCCTTAAGCAAGCTTAGTTTGAACGCCCGATAATCAACGTACCACCAGCGTCTCATTGATATTTTAATGTTAAATGTCAGCCTCTACATGAAGTTGAAGTGAATATCCATAAATCATGGCGACATTTACTACAACAACGCAGCATATGCTGTCTGTCATTCGCAAGAATATGAAGACGCAACGTATCGTCGTGCATTGTAATGTGCCTGGACTGATGCATATTATCAAGCCCTGACCGGGTCAGGTTCCTTTAAAGCGATGTATAGTTCAATACTCATTTAGAAGCAGCTTATCATTGACATTTAAGTTGAAACTTATATTTGGCATTTGATGTACCATAGATGTGTATCAATGTGAAGCAAGGAGATATCTATAGCATATGAAACAATATTACCTTTGCTTCCCGAATGGTTGAAATGATAGGGAAAAAGACGCAAAAATGTTGTATTTTATCTACACCACGTCGTTCCTTGATCTCGAAGCAGTTACGCATATTGATAATGTCTTCACCTAAAGTTAAATACAGACCTATATAATCGACGTCAAGATATTTCATTGGAAGCATCTGTGATAGCCTTACACAAGCAGAGCTCCACATATGTCATATCGGCCAGGTTTAGATTTTTTATTAGGCCTTCCCGCCGAGGTAGTTTTGCACAGCATTTACAAACAATTCAATTCAATATTTGTCTGACGTGACCATCCTACCTGCTCTTATTCGTAGTACGCTGACAATTATCGCGTCCTTTGCATCCGATTTTCCATAACACGAAATGACACAATAAGTGTTTTATCTATCCCTTGAAAGTCGGTAATTGCATGGTGTTTGCAATTGATGTCCAAACAAATTGGAAAGCGCGCCTGTCTTTGGAATATTAGAGCTGCTAGCCATAGAAATGGAGTTATCATAAATCGCTTATTAGTGGTCGTTTCTCGCTGCCATTTTCTTCTCTCTAGAATACCATTAGTAATCAGCTTTGCCAATAATAACGATGCAGCGCAACAAAGGTATGCTTAAAACAACAAGATTGTTCAAGCTATGTCATGCAAAAGCAATCTCCAATTGTCAAATCCATTGAAAATAACGCGTAACATGTATCTTTTCACATGATTTTATGTTTTACATTATGATAGATTTTAATATGTTGCATTCCTAAAACATGCGATGAGATAAAAATGTAACTGTTACTGATTGACAAATCGATATCATACACCCCTGCTATTTCCTCGTCAATAACATGAGTCTATCAACATAACATGCACTTTATCTATGTACAATGTACGTTTTTATGACCATAAGTAATGTATTTACTATAATGTTAGTAATGATTACCAATACCCAGCACTTTCACCAAATATGCGTCTTGTGGTATCCAATAACTTGCATACATCTATCCAGAAAGCTGATGTCCAGGTTAATATCATCATCATAAAGCAATCCACACATGAATTGCAAAATGGCGTCGGTGTGGCAATTCAGATTACGAACTATTCTGAATAATGAATATTTGACCTCTTGATGCAGTTTTGCAAATAGATTGGTAATTTATCGAAGCGCACATGGATTGTTTCAGTGCGCAAAAATGACACAACTCAAAAGGACACTTAGGTTTTCTGTTCGGTATACTGAGTGCATTCGCTCTAAATTATTCACAACTACAAGGACGCATCTACTTATCTTAATTCATGATGTTTGTTCTAGAAGAGAATATATATTAAGAGTAATATTCAAAAGACTGAATTTGTTAAAATTATTTAGTTCTTTTAAACGTAATACGTTTCTGTTGCCCAAGGAATGCATGAGCATGCTTCCCATTTTACCAAACATTTATGTAAACATGAACTTCGAGCCAAATTCTAACACCTGCGTTTGATTGATATGAGCAAACTTTTAATTGAATCTAAATTAATAGTATAACTTGTACTGGAGAATGATTGATTTGTACCTCCGTCCAACAAGGAAATAGTATAACTACACAGCACTTCCTTAAGGGGTCAACCTGCATCCATAACTTAACGCCATGTAGTAATGGTTAGCTTCTTCTTCGACTATATAACCTGTGTGCTAAGTACCTATTTCAATCAAGCAACCAGCAATCGAACAAATTATTAACTAGCTTAAATTATTAAGCTAGTTATTCCTCTCGCAAGTAATTCGTCTATGTTAGAAATAATAAAAGCAGTAAGCATGAAACAACAACGCAGCGTAGTGTATTTCAAGCTGCACACGTGATATTAAGACCACCGATCGGCTGAAGTTTATGCTTCTGATGAAGTTACAATGACCTCGTGACTTTGAAACCCATCTCAACACCCGATTAATTGATAGAGAGTCACGCCAGCTGGTCAATTATTCCCAGGTCTTATAGATATTGTGTAACATTTAACATACGTGACAAACAGCAGATAATAAAAGCATATATTTTCATTTTTATTGTTTCCTTGTCCGGAATTGTTTTACGCTTTTGACAAATCGCCTTTATGCAATTCGCTTGGTCTGCGGTGGTTACATTGTGATAGTAACAGTAAATCATTACTATTGTAATACAAAGTATATATTATTGATGTCCATATATACTGTGCCAATTGTGTAAATTTCAAATATCCCGCTCACAATATTGTTTGTATAAGGCCGAGATGAGGTCGGAATAGGCGACTGCGTGGATGCAGGCTAATGGTTTCATAAGCGTTAACCTCAACCGTCCCAATTGGTTGGATTTTCATATATTCATAAGTTGATACCGTCAGGAATGCTGACGTCTTCCGTGAAATAATGTATGGCACCAGCGGTTTTTTGCTCTCTATATTAATGGACGTGGACAAGCATATTGTTGGGTATGGAAGCACCGGTGTTTATTATGATGCGTTATACTCCGCAGCATAATCGCTGTTCTTGTGTACTTGCGTTCCATAAGCCGTGACTTTGGCACCCCAAAACAATGTTCTCTGTAAGCGTTTGGTGGCAACTTTCCTTCTCTGTGGAGCTTTCTACCAATATAATCAAACGTTAACTATGTTTCTGTTATACGTGCTACGTTGAGCAACCTTTGTATTCTTTTTGTTGGACACGCTCGTGAGATTCGTTAACATTCCATGTGTTCTATAGGCAATGCAGAAAACATAGCTGCATGTGCATGCTTCAGAACGTTTACGAGGCTACAACAGTAAATAAAAGAAAATCCATGCATATGCTAGTAATCGTCGCCCAATAGTGCTCGATGGTCAGTTGATATATATGAATTACTGGACGCTGAAACTTGCTGCAGCATAATTCCTGCAAATAAGTACAAATTTACGCAATGGTTTAAGAGAATGCATATTTCTTGAAAGTACCATTACACCGTTAAAGAAGACACGTTTATACCAAATGTACCACGCCGATGATCGATTAGGCTGCGGTACCAAAGTACCACCTTACAGTTTCAACAGAAGGCTCACATTGCATAGTGAATCCATGTAGGCATATCAACCAAGATAATTTATCATATGTGCCACTGAGAATAAACTGACCATATTACAGAGATATTCTGTATCAAGTTTTTTGGGTTGCCGAGGATAACCAAATCCCACCGTTCGTTAAATATCCCTCGGGGAACACTATTGACGCCTTCTGATCACCAAGTCAGATATGTGACTGGAAGATTTAACAAATGGCTGTAGAAAGCCCTTTGGACGACGAAGTTACCGGCCAAATTGCCCGGATGGAATATGTACTCTCTACATCCTTACCGTAAGTTATGTAACAACTATGCAAAGCTGTATTCTCGAGCAGTTCTATAGATAAACCGATTGTGGTTTGTCTCAATATTTGACAATTGAATAATTGCTAGTCCTAGATTGCAACTTGGCTTTAAAAGATAACCATTTCATTTGATAGTGGCATATGTTTCCACGTTCAATCATATAGAATGCCAAATACGACCAATTGCTGTATTTCCGTCACAAACACACGGCAACTGCATGGAGCGCAATAGTTCCTAGTCTCTACTCAAAATTCATCACCACCCCACTCCCATTCCCAACTACATTGGCCAGATCTGAAACATCACATCCGCTATGTTCTCTTGGCCATTCTGCGCACAAGACTTGGAAAGTAACTTCACACGTAGATACGGTAATTCGAATATGATAATGAAAATATGAGCCACTGCTCACGAAAATAACATATATGTCGATTATAGAAATGACCACTACATACCCTTATCAGCGTCCCTCTTGTTATTCATCCATTTGAAATATCGTTTTTTATTTCTAAGGTTTTCTTGTAATTGTTAACAGCTCAGTTGGCAAACCTTTCTCCTGTATTGGATAATTACTGAGCGGATTTTTAATCACAATCATGCTTCTTTTACAATTCAAATACATTTTTCCTAGTATGTACGGGAAACACGATGTATTAACTTAATGACATGTAGTTATGTATAAAATTTATTTTAACGGGTGTACATTCGACGGACGATGCGCATGCTTCTTTCCCGAAACCAGTAATCTGTGACATCATATCAATTGTTTTATTTGTAATCTACCCGAATGAAATGTACCAGTATACTCGTCGAAGGCCTCTATATCAGAAGATGGCTGTGAGTAACTGGCAGTGACACCCTAACACGAGTATCCTTATTATACAACAGAAAAATTTCATTATTTCTCAAGTAAAACTCTAGCAATACATAGTTTGATATTCATTATTGCAAGGCAGTGACCATTCCACCTGTTAAAAATTGTAACAGGCCCAAATGATTCAACACATGTCCAAACCCGCTTTCTGTCTACTTTCACCATAAAAGAACTAATTATATCTATATTGTGAAATATTTTTGCACTAAAAAAACAATTTACAGCAACAGAAAAGAATCCATTTTAACGTTGAATATATGGCGTCAAACAAGGCAGTGAACATGCAATGTCACTTTATTTGTAATTTTATTTTATTATTGCTGCAACTTGGCGTTTTTCATTGGCAAAACTTCAACAGCCGGCTATCGCCATTAGATTTGATGTTGCAGATTCATCGTGATTATTACTCAGTAATGCTTAGAGAATGCCATTCTACCTGCACTTAATGGATTAGCGTTCCGTAATCATACTATTAATATCAGTTTTCGACTGTACAGTCCACAATATTGATGAAGCATTGAAATGATTTCACCCAACTGCTTCTGTGCGCGCTACACAATTGGAAATAACTGGCACGGATAGATTTCATTATTTCCATATTAATCCATACATTTTACAGCTACGTAACCACTGCCGGGGTCCGAACGCTGCGAAAAGCATTCACTGTTCCAACGCTCATCTAATCTGTGTGCTTTTGGTACGTATTTGATACAGCCATCATAAATATCGGGTTGGTTTGTGTCCGTAAAATATTTCCTTATCTCCGTCATTGGTTGAATTCATCCACGTTGTATGGACAATATGAAATGACTCGTATCTACATAACATATAACCTATCCCTCATGTTAGTTATAAGTGATGCTATACGCTGCAGGATTTCTGACAAATATATGAAGCGACAGAAATTACAATAAACACATCAGCTCTCTTAACAACTTGATACAAGACGTTTCTTTGTTGAGTATTGACACCGACCGTTGGATGGCGGTTAACAAATCGATGCGTTTCAAGCAATTACCCTTGTTGGATTCAGACTAAGTTCATAATTACCAGTTCTATTCCATGGTACATCACTTTCTTGGCTAATGTGCTATTAACCTCGGTCAGAATTAATCTGCGTATCCAATATAAACAAAGTATTACGTGTCACGTGTTGCTAGGTACATATAAGAACAGGTTGGCATATAATCATTAAACAGCCCGCATCCCTTCGTCACGCTTATTGCACGAATTGGCAGCTGTTGTATGGATCATGTTTAATGATGTGTACCTAATGTCATAATGACTCACAAATGTTACTGCTGATGTCAGTACTGATATGTTATTCATTCTGTGTCATGGCGGAAGCATCTGATACGTGCATATCTCACAGGACGCTGCTCAAAACATCCATGTATCATCATGCACACTATGCACTGCTTGAGGCTGACAGCTTATGCAAATAACACGCGTGTAGTTACATGCCCATTGGCGTAACGTGTGTTTCAAATTGTGACACATGTCTGCTTAAGGCACCGTATGTAGACAATTGGGCTCGTTATATATGTTGTCAGAAAACTCATTAACATGTATCACGATCACATTCCTCTTCTGAACCATTGTATCGACAATACACAAGCACATTCTGTCCAGCTAGACGGCGAGGTAGAACTTCTGCTTTCATCGGCTGGTCATCTTATCCCGCATCTCTGTATTCATTAGTTCCTGTGAGACTGAGACATATGTACGTTTTAACTACTAAGAGGTGCAAACGACAACCCATGCATCCAAATCAGGATATACTACCTGATTGTATTCATATGGAAGATAATATCATTATTCAAACCATTAATACCACTTCAGTGGCATAGCAAAGCCTTTAACGTTTGGAATTCCGTACATGACTTTCTATTGTTCTTTTAAGACTCGGGCCAGTATTATAACGGTATGCATGATACTTGACAAACTTAGATTACGTTTAGTGAATAGGAAATTACTGACCACACACATTACACAGCGAGGTTTTCAAACAGGTTCGTGATGTTCGTTCCTGCCCGACAAATGGTTCTCAATATTAACATAGAATCATCATGGCATTGAAAATATGCCAATCTGGAAATGATTATAGTGCAGTAATGGTACCAACCTTCTGTATAGTATTACAATACAGCAATTCTTCTCCATAGGCTAACATCCCCTGCCGCTATGAAATATAATTTAGCTTGTGACAATATATTAACAAATCCAAAGCAATATTCATTGTGTATGCTCTGGTTGCGCCGAAGGATACATTCGGGATGACCCCCACATCATTAGAGCGACCTCTAATCATATGCAGGGTACAGTGCACATTTTTAATGGTAATAGTTATTTTAATTGACATAATGTCAGCTGCTATCATATATTTGCGATGAAGCTAGGTACCCTAAGCATAAGGAGAGGCGTGATATTACCTATTGCTGTAGAGCCGCCAAAAGCTTCCTTGCTTTCTAACCGTTCCCATGCGGCTTCAATATCGGAGAAATGCCAAGGCTTTTCTGAAGTGATCTACACAACATTCAAATATATGTATGGGAAATGTCACGCACCAGAATTCAAGTACGAAATTGCTTCTCATTGGTATTTAAAGTGTTATATCATTCTAAAAACCGAAGTGCATATCCGAAAACCATCGCGATGTGACCTTTACTGCCACAGGAACGAAGCATATTATGCCTTAAATAAGCATGGATATCAAGCGGTATTCCCATATGTAAGCGGAACATAATTCCACGCATTAAGGATGGCAGCATTAATGGCTTTATAAATGCATTCAATAAAGCCCTGACTCCGAAAACATACCAGCCGCTTTACCATTTATCTTCATAGAATCCACGTGATGTATTATTCAATCGTTCATTGAGTGTCATGGTAGATTATGCAAAAGAAAATAGAAATCTATATTTGACATTTTAAATTCAAACACTACAGTGTTATGTGTCACATTTTGTAAAGTGGCAAATAGTATTAAATTATTTCAAAAGGGAGGCACAACGCCAGTGTTCTTTGTATGGTATTTTTACGGAGCTTTTGATCCTCGCTCAATGTGTTGCTATTTAATAGACAACTGTCGCACCATGTTGTCTGGGCAAACAAAATGTGACATTTATGTATTGCCCTCGTTGAACCTAAGCAGTTTGCATATATATTTGTGTAAATTGGAACGTTTCTGCCGAACCTCTTAATTCAATCTGAAACCGGTTACACAAATCGACCATGAAATCATTTTCTCCTATGTGGATTTTGAGTCAATACATCCAATTGTATGCGAAAGGTTATGTTGATATCGCACATTCGGTGCATTAGCTCTAGTCTTTACCTTATTCAATTTGAGGTCCAGAAAAGCCTTCTTTGTGTTTGCAACGCGACAACATTAACACTTACCCTCAGTGTATATCATGTATGTGGCATTGCTTTGTGTCACCCTTGGTAGGCATGGTATACCTATCATGCCTAGGGTCACTGATCTGTACAATGTAATAGAATTGCGCCTTGATTAAACCGAGATGGCAAAAACTTTGCATAACTCGGGAGGGAATTTAGGCATTATATTCGTTCAATACTATGCGTGCATCTGCTTATTATACCTGATATTATCCACTAACTCGTTTGATGCATTAGTATTTAAATGCCCGGTTGCTGGAATTTTACTAGTATTTTCTGTTTTCTCTTAATGCTTTCTATTATTGTTTGATGAATTCGGATCCGATATTACAAGAAACTAAACTATGAATATAAATGAAACTGGGGAATGTTTCATCAGTAGCTCCTTTCAGCACAAATATATTGAATGTATAACATACGTAAAAGCTGATCAGCTTTTATTTAATGTGCAATGCAACAGTTGTTTATCGGATGAATAATGCCAAGCGGGATAAAATTCCTGCCTCAGTCCCACGTTGACCATAATATGGAGGCTTATATATAGATATAAAGATAGATTGTACTATGGGCAAATAGGTGACAAATTACACAGTTCAGCGCTAGAGACTTATAACGAATAATAGCTGGTCGCGGGAGGCAGAGGTTTTGTTTGACTGGAATCCTGTGAATACTCATGTTCTGTACCTAATCACAATAATGCATATTATGCAAAAGTACCTTTCCCCGCTTCTTTTTTCATTCCCCTAAACATCTCTTCTTTGTATGTTCATTAGCTCTATCATATGCGAGCATACACATACATGCAACGTTGGCAGAAATATCTTATTTAGCAATTTTGACTTATTTCATAAATCCTTAGATTGCAGCTATGTATGTTGAATGTATGTAGTTTACAATTCAGACGCCTTCTTATGCAAAAGTGCACGTGCCAAAATTCCAGTGCTTTCATGTATAACTACTATATATAGACTGTTAGAATAAATTGTGTGCGATGTGGCTCTCATATATTTTGGACGTGGATATCATGTATATTTGATATGGCTATCATCTACATTGGATTACTCTGCACAGGACAATAATTCATTGTAATCGAATGCTTTATCTGCTTCAATGACCAAATTTATCTGCCTCGATTGTACGCTACAGAATGACTTATCTTATCTAGATAAGCGTAGATCACGTTGACCTTCGGGCGTCGATTCTCGTTTTAGTGTTGTCATATGTGCAGAATATCTGAAGCAATGGCGTTTGCTAAAAACTAACAATTGACACGTCATTCATCTGGCCTTCTGATGCCAATGCCGATATCGTTGTTTATATAAAAAAAATCCTTTGCAGACGCATTTTGTCATCGCATTCTCCAATAAGACGGTACTGGATAAGTTACTCAATAAATGTATCGCCAGGAATGCAAACCAACCACATGTTTTTGCTAACTAATGTAATTGACATGCTGTGTTGAGGTACGTGACAACCTGTGTAACGCGCGGTACAAAACAGAGTAAATGTTCCTACATGGCACCACCACCTCGACGTCTTGCCATATTGTTATGTACATCGATAGATTAGATAATTGAACGTCTGTAGTAATCACATTTCGCATCTAAAACATTATGTTAGTAGCCAACTCGCACATTTTGTGCATTTTATATATAAATTTGACTGCGAGTAAAACTTATGTCTTAGATGCTATGAGTTATAACGTTGATTGGTGATATAGTTGTGGTCAAATCATCCCCTAGGTTCATGCCAAATGAAATAAACATAGTTTTACAAAAGGATTGTACAAACGACCATCCCTTTTTGACATATTAATGTATATTCCATTTCACTTCGTAGTAGTTTGGCGAATTGTTCAAATGTAACTGGGAACCCTGTCCTGTGTGCTTAATACCCTATCATTAAACCTTTCCCTCGCTTATTTAGCGTTATACGTATTGCATTTCGGTACTTGCATTCTAAATCATCGTCCACTTCTCTGTTACTGAACTAGTATTTGCCGGGGTAATTTAGGTATATTTCCTCCGTATCATAGTAATCTTATACAATTACACTACGAATAATTGCAGAGGTTGAGTCGACTTTGTGAATATTGATAGATATCGCGCAGGCTAAGCATGGCCAAGCTAGCTTTGAAGCCAGTTAGCTAAATAAATATAACGTTTGCTATATTGAATAGACAAACAAAGTCCTGCATATGTGAATTAATTTGAGTGCGTCTTGCGTAGTTGATCACCCCATGGTCATGATTTGACCGTTTTATTTATGTACTATTTCGATTAAATTAGAAACCAACATCGCTTTGCAGCGGTTATATGAGTTATCATAAATGGTGGTGAGTTATTTTACTGTACCGGGTATATGAAAGGGCGTAGTTTCAGTTTCATCTGTCATTGGCATTATGGCCACTACTTGACTACTGACTGGCTATATTGGTTATTGTCAGTTCCAGGATGACTTGAATCAAGTCACATTTGATTTAACGTTGAATTATGGCTCTTATTGCTTGGATGTGTTATATTGATCGATGATTTAAGCCGTCGAGGGATTTTCATTACACAATGAATTTGTCTAGCATATCTTATGATTCTGTATAGGGGTATGCTGACATAATAATTCCACCTCTATGTAGGTCAACCCAAAGTTCAAAGCCAAAAGTTGAATGAGTCTCCCTCCTAGGTAACGATCACTAGCAGACAGCGAAATGTAATGTAGTAACCACAATAAATGCTGGTCACGTACGTCTTTTTTTCATTGATTGTTAGTCTTAACTAAGAGTTGGGTTTCTGCTCTGCACCAACATCCTTTGTGTTTGGCCAAATAAAGGTCAGCACTGTTTGTTGAAGTAAGACGTTTTTATATCCAATTTGATTCTAATGATTGATAAAGTAATAGTTTATGATTCTATGAGGATGTTATTATTGCTGTTCGTTAGAGCTAGAGATACGCCCATC
>CM067354.1:14766958-14801958 GCA_034190875.2 Urechis unicinctus
GATGATTGATCGACAGCATCGGTTGAATCCCATTGTGCCATGCCAGTGTGATGGGATTTTTTAATAATATAACATAAATCATCACTTCGTATTCTACATATTGAAGGCTTGCTTGAATGAGGTTATATATTTTCCGGATATGGCATACATATGGTGATGGCAAGTTATAGCACGAAATATTGCTGTTCCAGAATGGTATGTTACAATGCGTTTACCTGAGGGGAATAAATCTTTCTTCCGAGTGCTCCATGCCTTTATCATATTGCCACAATATGCCATTGGGTACAGGAATGTTGAATCTGAAACGCTTTTCAGACCCGCTAGGTTAATCATGGTGGCGGCTTGAGTAATTCAACTTAACAACTCGGCCGACGATTATTTGCTAAGGGTCTCCTCAGTCGAATTAAGTTTGTCATATGATATTCACCTCCCAAAAGCCTGTTAGACAATTGATACTCTTGTGGGGAACTTAGAAACCCATTACAGGGTACAGGCATGTACAGTACATAAAGATGTAGGTAAGTAATGTCGGGCAACTGTGTGGTTGGACCACTGGACTATGTGGGTGACCCTTAACCTGCGCAGTATCGTAATAACGCATTTATTGAGATTGAACAGTAGTCGTATTGTATCACAACTGGTAAATATTCTCCTCCTTTTTCACCTGTGCAACTTGTGAGCTCTGCATGTCCGCATAAGTGCATTTGTTGTTATACCTTCCAATGGGCTGTCATTGTCAATATCTTATAGTGCATAAAATGTGCAAATGAAAGTTCACAACTAAATTTAAGGAGGGGAAATACCTCGCAGCTCATTGTATATATGACAACTAGCAGCATATGGCCTCCCCTTGATTAGCCTAGGGGGACCGCAATAAGACTAGACGCTTGCGTGTTAACTTAATGCTTCCAGTCCTTGGTACAAAGCGTTATATCACATTGTTGTTGCTGCTTACTATGGTTCACACTAAACGCGAACCCGACTTAAAACAGCATATAAATGCCACATGATATTACGGTCAAGCATATGCTTCATTGTTTATTATTTTTTATTGTCTGTATTACAGTTACAAATATCACTTTCTTAAAACCCACTAATTTTGCTATATTTTAGACGGCTTACAGGTTTTTGCATTTATACAAGGGGATTACATTCGTTTGCTTTGAAATTATATATATATTAATCTACAAACCAAGCTTAGTATTATTGACTTACCATACTGAATCCGTCTACCATGTCTCCTAATCTATAGCTATCTTATACTCAAACTGACTGAAATAATACGGTATATTATATGACATTTGCTAGATTGTAACACATTATCCTGCTGATGGTATCAATATGTTGCCAATGTGAACGCATCTGGAAGTGACCTACGTAATATAGTAATGAGTCGACCTCGTCAAATAAGGCAATTCTTCTTGATAAATGGCGATCAGGTTTTTTTTTAAAGAAACACGGCCTCTATTTCATCACATCCGCAAAGATTGTATGTCTTATAGACGCCTTGCTCATATTGCGCTGTAAAGGGGTAGGTGTTTCAGAGGCCGAATCTCAAGAATATGAGTACAGTAAATGACATGCCCTCTGCCGCGTTTTTGCTAAGTTGGCCACACTATAAGCACGAGCATACTGCGCTTAATGGACGAGCTGCACAACGTAGCGTTCGCCATTCCATTAGAGGGTTTTGTAAAATACGCGCCCAATCATAATTACCGTTTTATTGGCGGAGCATTAGGGAGTGACTGGGTGTAGAAAGCCATCTCATAAGCCGTACGTTTTTAACATTAGTTTCCAAAAATATCTTACGAGCTCGTTTCTGTCCAATTTTGTGAATACTAAGCCCATAGTGTAACGCTGTAACCTTTAAATGGAATCGGCCGTCGGGAATATTTTATTTTACAGACACGCACTAATCTTCAAGCATTTGGTTTTAACACGAGTAATAATCCTCAAATGATTTGGTGGACAGCAGCATGAAACAAACACGCCATATAAAAATAACAGTACTTGAGAGCATTGGTGGGTGTTGGTGAATATGTAGAGGCATCTATATGCATTGCTATATTTCTATTTCCGTGCATTAATGTATTACCATGACAGCCTTGATGCTTATCGCACGCAAATGTTTGTCATCTTTACTTTGCATTTCCGATGGTTTATGTCTTTCACTTAAAAGCCTCGGTTACGTTTGTACTCGGTCTGGTTATACACTACTTTGCTCGTCAAATGTGGGATACTACCACGTTGTTGACAGCTTGTCTTGGTGAAACATAAGGTTGGCCCCTACAATTAAGTTGGAGCAATATAGAACAGCACGATGTATTCATACCCAGTGACGTCATCGGGTGAAGCGAAGTGTGTCACAGATCTTACATGATTTATACATACAAATATATATGTTTCATATATAAACATACATATTATATATACAAATGTTATATATATATAATATATATATATATATATGTAATATTTATATATATATAAATATTATATATATACATCACACGTATTGATTTTGTTTTTATGCGATCATCGCTATCGAGCGAAACATATATAAATATTGTTTATATCAATAATCTGTTAATCAGAGAGCTTATTACATTTGTTTGGTTCCTTTCAAATAATATTTCAGTCAAATATTTTGATTCTGTTGCACGTTACATGTACCATTACCACACTGTCGGTTACTTCCCTTTATTTGGTGACAAAGATACACATGTAGGTGATCATGTGAGGGAGGCAATAACATCACAGCAGACAGTACTCTCACATGAAACAATTATACAACACGTACAGAGGATATCTAATATGTCGCCCACACAACATTAACAAACAGGAACACACATGCAAAGCATTCTAATACAACATTTGGCATTTTCCAAGCAGCCGTATCCCTGTTATATTTTGCCTTAATTAGCCCTATCCACACCTAGCCGGACACCCTTAAGCACGTGCACTTAATGGACCAGCAGTTCGTCGTTCCATTAGGGGTTGGGACGGGGGTAGATATGCACCGATTGTCATTAGCGAGGAGGCCTGGAGTGAATTTATTTATTACATGACAAAGCATAAACACTGCACCATTCAACACCTGACAGAATCCGGCGCAATGGTTCCCCATAATTTAACGTACGTACGGATACACCACCTTCCTGTAGTGGTGGCATCTGCTTCAGACCCCTCAGGGGAGACAACATCGTAGTGCTGTATTTATGGTAAATATATGCTAGAACGAATCCCACACATATATAACGAACATCGACGCAAACATTACCATAACACGGTTATTTCAAAGGATCGACGATACATAGAATGTCAGATGTTGATTGTCCCAAATATTTAAAGCAATATATTACTATGCAAAACAAAATATCATTGTGTTAGCAGTCGTGCTATCTATGGGAATGGTCACGGAGTATATATGCTCATTTTGTGCATATGATCGTTCTACGACAGTGTTGTATAATGTTAAATTTCCTGGTGGATCAATCTCCGCATTCGTGCTATTAACTTTCCCCTATGGGTCCGGGGGTTAAATAGGTCCACTTTATCCTTCTGTATGTCGTAAGAGGCTACTAATAGGGGGCCGTGGTTTGCGACTCGTGTCGGAGGACAATGGGATCCTGGTGGTTGAGTGGAGAGGTCCTTACGGGGGCCATATCTATATCACATCACTTTGGCCCTGATTTCGCCTAGACGAGAGGATGGAATGGCCTGGTTCAGTCAATCGGCTAGTGGTGACTTGCCCTAGTATAATCGTTTCCATGTTTATCTTTTCCATCTCTATTTTCATTTATCCTAGATGGTGGCGGCTTAATCAGGTCAATCTTATCTATGAACCTTTCTTGGCACCATTTAACACATGAATGTTTGTGTGCCGTTAAACCCTATACTTACCTTACCTTACCTTACCTTACATTCTATAACCTATTATATATGTACACGAACGAACACACCATTAAAAGCCTCAATCCATCTTACCAATTCTTCACCGCAATGACGCAATATGCCATTATGCACAGAGTTGATGGATCTGAACCGCTCTCGTCAACCTTCGAACACAATAAGGCCGATCACGGTGAAGCTTAAAGGCTTGAGTAATATACCTTAACGACTTCGCAGACTTGGGATAATCATGTGCTGAGAACATCGTTAGTGGCATTAACTTTGGTTGATGGCACTTACCTCATAGAAGCTTTTCAGACGACCGACAGCCACTTCCAACTCAGTGGCATATCGTTTCATACGCAACTGACCCCAATAACTTTAATTACATAAAGTGGGAAGGTGTGGAATATTAAGAGAACTTGATGTTCATGATGCGTGCTTGAGTTTTCTTTTTTTGTTAGAGCTCAAACACACCAAAATATTAATGCAAGCAAATCGGTTGCAACACAAGAAAAGAGATATTTCGACGTTTTTTTATGAATCACCATGCACTTTACGGCATGCATTACGTATCCTGAAATGCTACACTTTTATCGGCAGCACACTGCGCTATGATACCACATATTTATTTTCGGATATTCTTCCAACGTTACACGAATGATTCATGCAAGGTCCGTAGATGATCGCTTTTGACGTGAACTCCAACATATGCTGTCATACCTAACACATGAACGTTATTAAATTGACCACAGACGTCACACTTATGTGCAGGGGAACAGCTAAACATGCACTTGTTGGTGAAGCCTCACTCCGGAAATGATGAACACGACCCTTGAGCAAGTAGGCTTCAGCAGCCTCTCAATTCGCTGAATCTCCAATACATGACAACGCCGACTGTCAAATACGCGCATGTTATGCTTCGTACAGTCAGTGTCGCACTTACCCGAATACTCCATTTGGAGGATCAGCAGAGGATTTCCAAATATCATCCATTGTTTATATAGGAGCATATGGGAGCGGTCGGGAAGAGGCTTTAGTATATTTCAAACAAACTCATTCCAATATAGGTACCGTGTCGTTATATATTCGCATCCATAGGTTCCCATAAGTCCGAATTGGCAACACGAGCTTGGTGATCCAATGTTCCAACCGGGTTTATGTAAATGGAAAAGATGACAGATTTACAGTAGAAACTCTACAGTAGAAAGACCGATATCCCCCAGACCATGTTACAAGAGCCTGGTGTAGAAGGTGACTGACACTTGAATATAAATGTAACATATGTAATATATACTCCTGAGTCAGCGCAATCATATCCAAATATATCTATCTATATATATTATATATATATATATATATATATATATATATATATATATATATATATATATATATATATATATATATATATATATATATATATATATATGTATATATATGAATATGTACATATATGTATATATATACATGTATATATATGCATATATAAACATGAGTATATACATACATATATACATGTATATATATGAGTTCGTGTGTGGGCATTCATTACATTACATATATGTATGTATTGCAATTCACTGGAAGTCGCCCGTCTATGCGCTTCCTGAATATTCCTAGCAACATGAAGTGGCAATTCGGCTATGTACATGTCGGTCGCGGTTATTTTTCCCTTTCCTTAGCATATGCGGTAGCACTGATCCCGTGCAGCGCTGTCAGCACAATTGATTGATATCTAGCTTACATATAAGCGCTCTGAAAACCCGCCACTCTCCTTCTCCGCTTGAATATATGAGTGACTGTACATTTACAATCATTTTGTAGGGTGTAAAAGTGTGTGAACTCGTTTGGAATGAAGTTTTAGGAAGACGACGTTGTTATTCATTCCACAGTGACCTTTATCGATACCGTGTAGCTATTGACCATACCCTATATATGAACTGCATCAGAGCACCAAATAATTACGACGGCATCGTTCTCTCGCGTCTTTTAGTTTATGCTAAAACCAACTTCCATTTTAATGCAACCATTCCGCGACCACCCCAACATTATTGACGCAATAACCTCAATCCACCTCACCAAGAAACTCGTTCATCATCACAAGATGTGGTGTGCTAAGCCACAATATAGCCTGATTGACCGTACATTATAGCTTTTCAAGTTGGATATGCCCATTACACTGCAGTTTAGCTATTGTAATAGGGGACCTTATCGTGCGCACAGGCGTCGAATAATTAAATGCTGAGAGCCTTGTGAGTGCTTAATGAGACGTCCGTTAGGTCCGTGCCGGATCCGTACCACATAGACGGCATAATGATGTCAGCTAATTAGGCTGCTCCAAAGCACCAGGGTCAATCTTATAAATATTATGGCATACGCTGACGAAACTAAAAATGAGTATGCCGAGCACTAGCGCGCTTTCTGATCAGTGCCTATCTATGCGTGTAGCAGTGTGAACAGCCAAAAGTAGTCAGCAATTCTGCAAATTAAACTTCCTGAATACTGACAGAATAAATTTCTGTAATATGTGGTTATTCATTGTGAATATTCATTGTGAATTCTTGGTCAAACATATTTGGATCGATTCGTGATTACCACCATTCCGGCATGCAAGAAAATACATGGTTAAACTACATTTCAGTAAGCAATCGTTTTCATGCAATTGCTGCTCCTACCATTCTGTCGCATTCTTAATAGCAGCAACTTTTCCATTCTTTTTAAAATTGTATACAAGGTTTACAAAATATATCGTATTAATGAAATGATAGCTCCCGAGAATCATTCAGTGGCACCAACGTTTGACATTTTTTCCTATAAATATTCAAGATGAGATCGCTTACGTTTAGTGACCTGAAAACTTCCGCGCCTTTTTTCTTATTTGCATATCGTTCCTTTAACTACCAAACTCAAGAAGCGGGTTTTGGTTTCTTTGCACTGTCATAGAAGGCCTCTATCTGAAGACATAGCATGCAAACCCCAAATCAGAAAGGAACTCATAATGACCTGCGTTGAAACTGTTCATAACACTTGCACTGATTTTTTGTTATGCCTGAGGGAGACTTAATTAAAATTGGGTATCAATATAATGCAGTGTTGCTTTAAGGCAGTTATTGCATTATATTAATGACTTGTTGGACTTTTATAGTTGAGGTTGCCTGTATCAATATGTCTCCCTGGACCGGCATCTACATAGGTCTTTTGCTTGCATCTGCAATAAACCGCTGCTGAAAAATAGGGGTTGTTGTTGCCATATAAATATACTTCTTCAATGGGGCTTTCTATTGAAACAGCTAGTTATTTTCTATTGAAACAGCTCGTACCAAGACTTTTTCAAGATGGTTTAACACTGATGACTGCTTTCAATACGTGGCCAAACACTTGATCTACCCTTATCTCCGCATTGATTCCAACATAAGTCTCACTGTGAACTCACCCTAATTCCCGCTTAGACCGGAATGAGATTGCTTTCCTTCATCTTTATACCAGTCCAGTGTCTAAGATTACACGATGCCCAATTCAATCTAAAGTTTCAAGTAATATTGATCCATTGATGGCTGCATGATATTATATTTACGTTACGTACATAACTAAATGAGGCTGCATGGCGGGAAGTACTTGTCTGCAGCGTTTTCGTGATATCATCCTGAATGACAACTACATTACACATTGTACACATGTTATCAGCCATAGTCAAATTCTCAACTTTTAGAGATACTTTCATTTTGAAAGCAAGCATCAACTTACTTTTACTCAGATTTAAGAGTAAATACGTTAGCAGCCGCCAGAGCGTGGTACTGGTGACCTATCAAACCTTGATATTGCACTCGGTATCCCAACAGTGCCGCAACGATATATTTTACAATCCATGAAGCTGTAATTAACCGCCCAGTTTCGAAGTGAATATTGCATTTAGCCTCCAGTCCCGAATCTTTATGCTACAGAAAGCTTAATGCGGTGGGGCGGGCTTTTTTCGCCTGTCCTGAATATTGCCGTTTTATTAGCCTGCAATATCTTAAATCTGTATTGTTATTTTGTGTGATGTCGTCTCTCATATACGCCATGGCGTTATATTAACCTTTGCTTTCGTTCTGCATTTTGAAAGTATAGATTTCGTGTATTTACGTGCTACAATTAATAGCGACAAATGACAATATGTCTGTCTGTATTCGTATAATACTGTTAATAATTACCCACTTCGCAATTTATACTTATTCGCCATCATACTACTCTGAAACATCCCCCATGTCTACCTTGTTGCATTGACAATGGATACAGCGACAGACAATGTGCATATCTTATCATGATGCTTAATCGACAGTGTTCAAGTTTCAATTGAAAATTATCATAAGTGTATTTTTTTTGTATACATTTCATTAAACTACTTCTCTTTATCACGTAATCGAACATAACATTGACATGTATGCAAGTTTAACAAAGCAACTCAGGGTGGTATACTGTGCTGCAATGATGACTTTTTTCGTGAATATGCGTAGAAACATTTGCAAGTGCTAGCCAAATAACATCATTTGTAGAAATGCAGAATTTACCCATTTACATTTGCCCACACACGGAGTACTGCACAGGCGTTCGACATCCGGGGCTTTAGTTTACTATATTATAGTCAGTAGATGACCTGCAAAGACGACAAGCCAAAATAAGAGCATCTCATTAGATAAATACCAGGATTCAAAGCAACGTTTTCTATAGCCAGACAGCCCCGAAAACCTAGCCGAGACTGGGACCTTAATATTGTAAGCATAATTATAGTAAGCAGCACAAACGAAAGTTGGCAAAATAGTCGGTTATGTAAATTACGCAAATGTACGTGATTCCATTTCTTCCATCTTTCCAGTGCCATGTTATTTTTCAAATTGTTAATTTGATCCTGTCATGAACATTAAGATGTAGAATACAATATGATTGACCAAAGAAAGCCTTTTTGCATCGTGATGTGCATATCAAAATACTACTCACTTTAGATGGGTTGTTTCAAACAGGAAGGAGTTCTTCTGAATTGATTCTGAATGTAATGGTGTTCTAAGTTTTGGATGCAACCATGCTTTTAGTACAAAAACCGTTGGCACCGACTGTAAGTCAACACCGCCTGGTCGTTACTGTCAATGTGACGCACATATAGGAGGTTTTATTATTACAACATTAGGATATTGATAGTGTCATTTGGAAGCATTTTTAGTTATCTTTATGCTGGCGATAGGGAGGCTGCATTATCATAAACATGGGCCAAGATGTTGGAGTTTTCAATAGCCCATATCAAACCGTTTCCGATTTTCTGCATTAAATACTTGTCATGTGGTTTTATACCATTTATTCTATAATAATCTGTAGCATTTAATCTATAGGTGATTAAATTATGACATAGAGTACGTCTTCATATGGGACAATCTTTTATCAAGAAGTTGTTAAACGGGAAAGTCCAAAATATTATATAGGCATTGTGATCTATGGCACTACTGAGTTCCTCGAATTGACCACTAGAAATGTTAATGCCATCATCAAGTTATTAATCACAGATATAATCGACTCATCAGCCTTAATACCTTTACCAAGTTGAATACACTAGAAAAGGTTTATCTTCTTTATGCCCGCAACACTATACTCGATTCAATACAGTATTGGATATTATCAAGTCGATCTCTGTGGAGCGCAGGATTACTTTTTTTAACATACCTGATATGGCTGAGGTCAAGTGACAGATTGTATCATCAGTCACGCCGCAATAATCATTCTTTACAGACTTCTGTGTCGAACGAAAAGGGTAATATTTTCAAAACAAGCACAAATCACTTCCGCCGGTGATACTGATAACTCGACATTCTTTGCAAAATACAACGAAATAGGATTGCGCTTTGAATACGTACGCTTGCGTATATCTGGTAGAAATGAATAAATGTTATATCTACGACAAACAAAATTAATGCAGTTGAAAATATTGTGCAGCTTCCCTTGATCATTTATGTGCGTCCTTACTCCGCACAATACAAACTATACGATCTGCAGCACATCCAACGGGCTTTTGTATTTACTGTTATGATGCTAAGTTGAATTACCTTTCTAAGGCTAATATTTGGTCTGCTCTTTGATGTGTATTTGATGTTGCAGACTGTGGTCTCTGTGCATGCAAAAACAATTGGTATGTATGTATATAGAAAGGAATAAATCCTTATTAGCACAACTTGGATTGTATCAACTAGTGGCACTAGACGACTGTATAACGTTCAGATTCAACCACAGGCTACAGATTGTGAAAAAAAAAATTATAAGACGGGCATTGGTCGGTGTCAATCTACATGTGTAGCATGTACTAAGTAAAAGAGGACGCGCTGTGAAAGATAGCATACGCATATCCCAATCATGAAAAGCATTATAATTAGTTCTGGTTTAATTGCGCTCCAGTTCAAATGCGACCATGTCTATAATAGAACTATGTGAGTTAATGTTACAATATAACCGGTTTTACGCAACAGTTTCAAAATGTATTTATCCATCGATGGCTACATTATATAAATGTTGCGTACGATTTAAATATTACTACTCGAAGGGAAGTGGAAGAATTTTCCACGGCGCTTTGTGATATAAATGGTGCTGAAATAGGTTGTACAAAAAAACATTCATATTTACACAGTTAAAGGCAAACAATTTTAATAGTTTGATTGCTGAAAGAACTCCCAAATATACTATTAAAGAACACATACTTTTTCAATGTAGATAAATAACACGATTAATTAAGAAACATCACTCGAGGCATGTTCTAATATTGGAGTGGTTATATTAGTACCCATTAGGGTTGGATGCTGGTGACTTATGCAACATTGACATTGCATTTTACACCTTGTATCTGCAATAACGATGCATTATGATACCCAAGCATCCGGAATCAACGGTCCGTTTCTGGACCGAATATTGCTGAAGTTCCATATGCAAACGCCATAGGAAGTTTAATGCAGTGGGGAATATTGACCAATTGCGCCTTCCCTGAATATAACCATATCATTAAGTCAGTCAGCAACATGATACCGTCACAAATGTTTATGGCTATTTTATTGTTAAGCTATGTCTTCCCTTGAGAGACTATTGCAATGAATGCTTAGTTTGTATTGTCATTTATACTCTGCAATGCAATTCAAAAGTTCCTTCTTCTTTTCTTTTTTGAAATTCCTTTCATGCACTGAAATGACAAACTTCTATATTTGTATTATTCTTACAATAATATTTCCAACAACCAAGTCTTAAGTGATTCTTCTCCACTAGCATAGCACCGTTGGCAAGTGCCCTTAACATTAATGTCCATATTAAACCTCTATGCTGCATTAGCAATAGATACAGCTTTTGATAATCTACTTATGTCATCTGGATGCAAAATCAAAGGTATTTCATGTTCTTTGCTAAAACTGCATCACATGATGGCGAGTCAAACTATGATGTTAAGGAAGGAGGCTAAGCTGCCAAAAGATGATTCGCCGTGAGCCGATGAAAGGCGCTTCCTTATCATTAGAATATTTTCTTTACCATACAATTCAGTCATGTGCAGAGCCTATGTATAGAATTCATCAATAGGATCGCCATATCCCTCAGTTTAGTCTTTGTGTTCGCAGTTATAATCCCAAAAATTGTCAGGATTCATGAATAATCATCATCACACATCTAACCTGCGGTATCCGCTCTAGACGAGCTGTGAGTTCTGTAAACTTGACATATTGCCTGTCAGCGAAATCGTTTTTCTTGAAAACCGTCAACTAAAACGTACCCAGGTACCACAACACTGCAAATGCATACTCTATTAATTATATTTGAATGGCGCTTTTGCGAATTATGTTATCATGACAAAAGGTGTATATCTGAATCCTGACGATTTCTCCCATGCTGTTGCTTGTTCAACCCATATTGACTGCTATGCTTCTCCAGACACCGAGATATTACTTAACTAATGATTGCGTGCCTGATTATGTGGTTATTTGCTTATCTGCGCAATAAGTTATGTTCTGCATTTCATGGTGCAACATAACCCATCACTTACATTTATCATCACCATCATTCATTATCATCGTGCATGTATGGCCTATAATGTGGTGCATCTGGTAAAGACAATCAGTGAGGAAATCTCATTCTTCCAATTGGATATACAAAGCAGAACTTGCTACTTAAAGATGCGACGTGTAATTGAAACGAAAGAGCATAAACCGTAACATTATCACGCGCATTGATGGCTTGGTTCTGTTAGGAGTGGTTCCAGGTCCTGGTGAATAAACTAGCTATAAAGCGTTATTACATAATATTTCTTTAATTGGGCAGTGGGCAATGTTTTAATCATCCATTTATGAGTTTTATATGATCTGTCGTTTTTATATGTTTTTGCAACTGAAGTGTTCGACAACAACATAACAATTTCCCAGCATCATACTCATAGCCGACCCTAATCATGGGTTGATACTGTGAGTCAACATTGGTGAACACTCTTAACCTAAAAACAAATGTATACTATGAAATCTAATATACCATCCAGCTTGTGCATCTATGTACCATAGCTCACATGAGGCATATATTGGTACATTTACGCACTCTCGCCTACACTATATATGTTGCTTATTAATAACATCATAGGCTTTACAAGTTCTAGGCCACATGTTCTTCTAGTAATATTGCATTGAATGTGTAATTATTGTAATCCTATAAAGTTGTTCTTGGGAACCTCATTATTTAGCTGTGAGGATCATAAGTTTCCATAACCTGTTAGAAAGCCATTGACATAAACATTCACTCTTGTTTACCTCTAGCGGCTGTTATAGAGCATCAAGTCACGAAATACTTGTTAACGGCAGTGGTCTTTAGTGTACAGGCATGGTCCATTACTTATTTTTGTGTTCGGCTAATACATTCAAATGTCATAAACACGAATTGAAACAAGAGACCTCCAGAGACAACAATTATGTCGAATCAATTACCATAACTCACCTCAGATATTATCAGCGTAGGGTCGGAATGGTATGAAATGATAAAGACGTCTCCTGAAGGATCAGCTATATCCTAACGAAAATCGCTTTAACGATGGCATCCTTGTCTCGATGCTAATTCTGCTCGATCCATTCTCATACATGAATCGTACAATCTGTGATTATCTGTCATAATTTAACGCACGTGCGCAAACGCATTGACTGTCTGATTCGATGGCAACCATCATACATTAAGTCATATTATCAGCAGAATCAAATCCATGGACAAGTTATGTTGTAACGACTAATATACTCGACTATGAATGTCTGATACATGGAGGTACCTTATTTCTGTCCTATTCGAATAATTTCATTCCAATATAAAATATAACTTAATATTCAAGAGATTGGTCTATCAAACATTTCCATTAGTGTTCCCTCACTAGAAAGCGTCGGAGAATGTGCTACTTACTGAGGCTTTCTCGGCAACAAGGATTGGCAGTATGGGTATATGCATGTCATCAGAGAATCTCCTTCCGAGGCAGCTGAGGTTACGCTCTCCCCGGTGAACAGTGTCAGGAGTGTCAAGTACACTTGATTGATAACCAGCTTATGTACGATCGGTGCTCTGAAAAACGACTCTTCGTAAATATATATAAATGACGTATAGGAAAATGACGGCAACGTTTACTACGATGGGATTTATTGATGAGATTTCAAATTGCAAATGACACATGTAATCATAAATGAGATGACGATCCTTTAAATAGAAGGCGTAAAATTACCTTCAAGACATGCATGCACACACCCAACAAATGAAATGGCATACGCTGCTGGCCAATTGTACATTTCCGATGTTAATCACTTCCTCTAAAAACAAATATACCCAAACACCAACAAAGAGGTTACACAATGTGTTCCATTTAACTTGACATGCCTCCGCTTATCGCCCCAATCATTCAAGCCATCATAAGCAAAGTCCGTGTGTGCACATTTAGTATCCGTATAAGTGCTTGCCGAACTTGTTCGACTAATATGAAGGCGACATTGAATGTTAAACTATTAGATTCATATGCCTGTGTCAACTTTTGTCTCCAATGAACGCGTGATACTGCATAGGTGTTACACATCCGATTTGTACATTAATTTACATTATAGTAGATGAGCCTAGAAGGCGGCGGGACAAGTCTGCATGCCATTGCAAATATATAGGCTCCGTTTCACTACGGCCTGGTTATATGAGCTGCGTGACATTGAATCTGGTTTTATAGGCTCCGTGACATTACGGCCTGGTTATATAGCCGCCGTGACATTACGGCCAGCATGATGAAAATAAGTTCACATTTAACGTACTATGCATACATAGAATACACAACCACAATACACTTCATGTTAATCAATTGTAAGGAACAATTTAAGTTCGTTATTGACTTCTGTGAACAGTTATACAGCTGCTACGCTTATGCCAGCTAATGATTGTAATGCAGCCATCCCAACTACAGCTTATCATTCATTATCCACGCAGTAGCAGTATCGATCTCTTGCACAAGGAAAATATTCATCATATTCCGACGAGGCGTTCTTACCACGATGGGCCTCAATAACCAGCCACTCAATTTTGATATACCTATTATACTGGACTTTATTGTCTTTAATAGAATAGATTACGGATAATCACATGGCTTCTGATATGACTGATAGACTGATAGACTGATAGACTGAAAGTTTAAGTGTGCAACAACACAATTTGGTGACTTTAGTTCGCTACTTTGCTCAAAAGATTAGAAAACATCTCATGACAGTATATGAATGTTGGTCACGCATTTATAATGTGCTTACAACTGCCGTGAATGTACATCAAATACGGAGCGTATATGATACCAGGGTGACAATCATAACAACTACGGTCTTAATGTACTGGGTTAGGTATTTTACAAAGCGTCTTTGACAAACACCAATCCTGAGATGATACATGTTCAGGCATGTATTGACAAAACAATACACGAACCATGGATTATTGGCGTTCAAAAATACGTTATTAATTACCACTGCGTCAAGATCATAATGCCTCGGGTTACATGCCAAAGCTGGAATGGTCAATGCTATGCACCTTATTAAATTTTTTTGCACATTGGTGTTTTATACTTTATCGACTGTTCTTGTCGTCAATACATCCCGAGATATTTGACTACGGATGTGCTCGCATCCATTATCTACAAAAAATGGTTTTGTTTTCAACTTAAATAACTCAGGGTTGGCATATATACTCATAAGAACATAACCATATCGTCGTAAGGCATTAAAATATCACTGGTTCTCATTGAAATAATGTAGTTTTGTTCGCACTTCACACATACACACTGCAGTTTTCTATGTTATCAATCAAGGAATACACGAAAATAACAGCATTTTTTCAGTAAATTTCTTCTCTATTATATAATCAGGTTAAATATTGAATCAATAAAATGCGATTGCTTTCGAATCACAAAGCACAATATTTACACCCTATATTTACTCAGCACATATCAAAATGCCCTTTGTTCAAGGATGTTGGTGAATGTTGCGGTCTCGCATACTTCTACGTCTTGGGCCTGAGCACAAAAGCTCAGTATAACAAATATAAGAAGGAATTCTGCTGGTTTTCTTCATTTTTGGCATATCTTGGTGGTGACTCATCTGGCAGAAGAAATGCTTTTCATTCGTATTGTATTATTTTAATAGACGTTTGCAAAATACAGATTTTGCAAAACCTAATGTCAAAAACATTCCCTAATAAAGATTTATAATCGAATTGCTCAACTACATCTATGTTCATTGCGTTTTGTTGTTTGGGGCGAGCATAATTGACATTGGTCAATATTGTGATGAGGACAGATTGCGATGCAGGCAATTTATGATTACTTGAGAGCGGTTTCTGGTTGTTTGGATTAGAAAATACATCTCATGAAATCCTTGTTGTTTTATTGTTGAAGCGACAGATCCAATAGGTCTTCTTTTGGTGGCCGGGATGTATCTCGTGTGGTTTTTGCTTCTGTTGTATAACAAAAGGATAGGCATAAAACATTAATAATACCAGATCTTCTTTATAGTTCCATGAGACTGGACAAAGGCGCTTTTGTCTATATTCGCATTATAAACTTCCCTCTAACCTTATCAATGCAGAATATATAAATTTTCATTAGCTTGATACTGTTACATTGAAAACACCGTATTTGCCTCATCCAAATCTATCAACCGAATTGTAGGGTAGTAATTTGTGACTGATTTGTCATTGATTCATTAACACAAATTTCAGCACAGTCATTAGGGTGATTGAATGTAGATTTAGAAAAGACTTCGAGTATGGGTTGCATTCTATATCCATATTGTGTGATCTTCAGTAATGTTTCAAATCCTCTGAATTGACAAGAATGTTTCATTCTGTCGTTATATTGTGAACGGCAAAACAGTGATCTGCGCGAAGGGGATACAGATATGTGCTCTACAACACCGCGAGACAGTGCTGTGTATCACAAATAAGGCATAACTGACAGTAGTCTTTGTATTGACCAGGTACAACAGACGTCCCTGTGAGATGACCAAGCTGTAATCTTTCGTCGATAGCATGTTTGCGTTCCTTTTGTGCATTTGTATCTAAGATAACAGTCTGTTGATTGTCAGTCTTTTGTGTTCGTTTTCATTGATTCACACAATTCTTAACCATTGAAAAGACAGAGAGCAACCTATGATGTGTGCTATTTTGGAACCACTCAGGTTGATTATCACCGGTGTATGAGTGAATTATTGGTCTAATGAATAGTAATCACAATTCCCTGTATAAAAGACAAAAAGGATTCGTTTTTAGCGCAATAGCTTCTGGAAAATCTCGGTAGCCACTTTGAATAACGCTAGGCACTTCATGAATACTGCAAATCTCCTATGATATGTTACCATGGATGTTGTAAGATCTAGCAATACAGCCATATGAGTACTGCTATCTATTCATATATTAGAGTGGTGAGAATCCTTTTGGTGCTTAACAGGGGTCGTTCGTGAAAATGGCACGCGATCAAGAGATCATTTTACTAACATATACTGTCATATTAAGCGCCTGAAAGTTAATTGAGCTCGTCCTATTTGTCATGAAGTATTAGATCTGACTTGTGGAACAACAGGTGAGATACAACTTACTCTCACTAAAGGTGCACCCGAATAGTGCATGCAAGAGGCATGATGATGGTAGGGACATTTGGGTAATCGTTATGAATTAAAGAAGATAACAATAAAACTCCAGCTTTGTTGGTGGCTCAGAGGTAATGTCCGCATATCAGCACAGCGTTGTATTCATATATCTGCATGGGGTATGCTCAAATATCAACACAGGTTAATGCTCAACTCAGAGAATGTTCAATATCCAATTAGGGTGATATCAAAATACAAACACAAGATATTGTCCATATATCAAACACAAAGATAATGTTCATATATCAACACATGGTAATGCTCGAATAATGTAATGTTTACATATTAACTAAGGGATGATGATTAAATATCAACATAGACGGTCACGTATTTGCCACCTTTGTTTTTAAGATCAACTAATGGTCGACAACATGTGAAGTAAATTAATGTTGACATTGTATCCAATCATCGTCAGATGTCTATTTCATTTCCGGGCCAACGTGCATACTGCCAAGAGTGCAATCGTATAGAGCCGCTTAATTAGTCTCTATCACGATACCATTTGCAACGTACCTAAAAGTGTTTGATACAGTACCAGAAGGCAGCATATTGCACATCTTGTTTTTCTGAAAGCCTTTCTAATAAAGCTGTTATGCAAACTCGATCCTCGACGTTTCCTCGTTAGTCTTACGTTATGTGCAGTCCACAAATGCAACCAAAATGTGTGCTGGTGGAATGTATCCTCCTAGTCTTGATGAGTTCATTTAACCCACGCAGTGTGTTGATTCTTGCCGATAAATAATGATTATAATATGGAACTAGCATTCATTAAAGAATCGGCCATTATATTGCGATTATCACGCCCTATATCACTTGCCCCTTTTTAGCGTATTACTTCTTCCAGTAAACCTTTCGCTGGCTTAAGGTTACATTTTCAGAGACTTCAAGCAATTCATTTGATTTCGTTCTGTCTAGTTTGCAAAAATGACTTAATGATAACCCTTATTGGTAACACAAGATCATCAATCATTTATTGAGAATTGGGTCTTGGCTCGGTCTCGGATGTACGGAAATCATTTCTAAAAAGACTTCGTCACATCAGAATTGTTATGATTGTTTATGAACGGCACTTTTCATTTATTAATCACTAGATACAACTGGCAAATAATAAGAACTTAAACGGTATTTCGACGATGTTCAATGTATTTTCGACCGTTATATACACAAGAATTGGGCCAACATTACATGCAGACGAATTAGTGTTTGCTCTTTTCATGCACAATGCAATTGACATAAGTATACATTATAAACTATTGTTGCCGAATAAAGTTTATTGCAAATAGTTGCAGTATAATAGGAGCAAGGAGAGGGTTGCGTGCCCTGGGTATATCCCTATATTGCACGCTAGTATGGCGGTACTGGTTTATTTTAAACCCTGAAAGATGGTCATGAATATTCCATGTGAATGTTATTTAGTCTGTGAAAGAACATATGACCTGCCCAGTGGGCCTTGCAGGTTGTAGCTTATGTCGCAGAGACAGTACATAATGAGATTGAAGCTTGCTCATAAATAAAATATTATTTTTATATTGTAAATAAGTAAGTATTACTCATCTGAAAGTCTCAAATTACAATCCGTTTCCCATTTCAGCAGTGCTTCTTGATGATGCCATGTGATATACATATATCCAAGCGATCTATTTAATTTTTGATAACACATGTTTACTTTTCTGTATGTAAAGTATCAATAAAGCTGTATAATCAGTAAATATAATCAATTATATAAAAGGCATTGATGTTAAAGATCTTAGTAAACCTGGGAATCTTACCTCCATCAATACAAATGTGTTTGCAGACTGAGCAACATTGCTCCCATTTAGCTAATTGATTAATGCTGTCTAGTCAAAAATATAGATACAGGTCGTTATTTGCTCCAGATACACTTAAGCTGCACACTTAATGTTTCTACATGTTTATATTCAGCGCTGCATGACTATTTTACATTCTTTATAGCATGACATGATGTATTGTACAAAGTTTATATATTAGGCAACATATATCTCATCGAATTGAAGCATATAAAGAGACAAAATAAGCAGATTTGTGTTTGAAATATCAACTTGTTTGTGTAATATTGCCCTGTGTCAACTCCATGCCATAAATATGCATTCAAAGAACTCGTGCCTCCAAACATCAGCCCCATTCCTACTCAGAGTCGACCCACAGAGGACTTAATGCAATGGACCATGTAAATAAATGAGATTCGATGTCTACATGTGATATTGTCTTCTAAAAGGATCAACCGGTGACCTCTTTATTGCGTGTTTCTTCTCTCGGCGTCTACTTACATTACGAAGATGTCACGTTTTCTGTCTTACATAAACATGTACAAATTAGACCTCTTACTGCAGTCCTATATAAAGAGACGGTTACAGATTATTTTAACAACTTATTTTTAAAATTTCCATTCTACATTTGTTTAACTCACATGTCTACACTCCTCCTATGAACAATAAGTGTGATTTATACAAACCAGGTAGCCGATTTCCGACTATCTCTATTTATCATTGGTGCGTTAAATTCTTTACACAACCATTGATTGATTTCTATTTTACAAATGTGATGTTCATTCTCGAAGTAATATCTGTGTTTCCTACTCTATGACATGCATCTATTGCACGCAATGACTATTTTAACATTGCCAACAAGTAGTATGTATCACGCCATGGATATAGCAACTGACATATTTTGGATTAACGGCTCCCCCATAGTAAGCTTCTGTGACCATGAATCCTCATTACAAACCTTACCCTCAATCGCATGAACAGCTGTATGTCCTACTAGTCTGAAGCATTTCCTTTCAGCAGAATTGCTGGTCAGAACTGATGCTGAGTGTTAACTCATGCCCACATTCCTCTTCCTAATTTCCATATAAAACTATAATGGGTAAATAAAAGTTGTTACATGCAATCCATTACAATGTTTTTTCTATAATATAGTTGCTCCCCTTGGAGCTCTCAAATACATGACTCGGGTTATTTGGCTTACTCACACATTTGCAGCTAGACCAAATGGAATGTTGCTCTTTGACGATATCGTGCAGACAGTGAATATTCGGCAGCTATGATGAACTCCCTTGTGGTGTATATCTCACAAAATAACAATTGATCTACTTCAGGTGATCGGGGCTGTTAAGGGGGACAGAATGATGGGGACAGAATGATGATGATGATGATGATGATGATGATGATGATGATGATGATGATGATGATGATGATGATGATGATGATGATGATGATGATGATGTGGTGGTGGTGGTGGTGGTGGTGTGATGATGATGACGATGATGATTTGTTACTAAACTTATAATTCCACGGTTAGCGTAAATCATTGACAGAGCTGCTTTTATTGAAGCTCAATTCCTTTGAGTGGTATTCATAATCATTTCATTTAGTTTCAAAACATATCACCATGGTGCCGGTTGTATAAGTAAATTGTTATTTAGTATGACAAACGGTACAAGCAAACATGCTGAGGCTTTATGAGAATTTGAATGGCGCACAAACAGACCTTAATTACTCTATAATGTTTGATCTAGCACGAAATGTTGTTGAATGTAATTTGTCTTCCACAGAAACCAGATAAACCTGCTCCTTGTAGCCGAGGATATCATTCAGCAAAAATGATGTATTCGTCTCACTGTTATTTGCTGTGACTTTCATCGTATAATGGTCGTCAAGTGTTACCGCTGAGGCTGGCTCTTTATCCAATCATCTTAGGGTACAAAACAGTGGTTGGAAAACCTTGCAACTTTTAGCAATGCAGAAAATATATGACGCATTTTCGATATCTTCAATCGTACTTTGCAAGTGTAAACTCATGTTGGGGTGAACAGAATAAATAGACGTTTGTCTCAGGCATCAGTGTTATTTAACCGAGCGGCTATGTCAAATGAAGTAAACCACTCTCATCGAAATGTGTGAACTTAATTTCTAAATGTGCAAAGAATGAATATGAACGTTTATTCTTGTTAGTCATCGCTGCCTAGAATCATTCTACATCAATCAATGCAACTATTTGCGTACTTAAATTTGTTATAATTGCTTGGAATGTATGGACAGGACAATATACCTAGTCATAGATAGGGGTTATAGGCTACAGGTATAAGGGTGTGTTTTCATTAGTTTCATATATTGAACTGCCAATAAGAATCATCACCAATGATCATTTGGTATCGGACATCGTAAATGTGCTGCCCTTTTGCTTCAAAACGATCACAAAGCATATAGTCACCTAACACAGCGGGTCTGTACGCATCATATACTGTGCTAAACAGTCTACATAAATGTGAAATCTTCACCAGAAGATTACGGTAAATATTTAAGGGAATTATTGAAGGAGAAACCCGAGCTTAGGCTAATGCTACGATTATTAGGCACATGAGAGAAAGAGACAGCAGTTTCAACAAAGACCCTCTCTCTTAGAAGGGTAGAAAAGTACTAAAGACAAGTGCAATCACGTTTACCTTGATGCACCACCGTCATGAGGATACTGATGAAAGGAAACAACACATCTTTCCTTTACGCCTTCAAAGATCACACGTCGCTGCTCCGTTTGTAATATGAGCCGCACAAAACTGAAAGGTACAGGTGACACAATGGACTTTGATGGTTCACCTGGATCAAAAAGACGTGTGGTTTCCTTTTAATGCTAGAATGTGACTTGGAGACATCATTGCCTTTTGGTATGAGGTGATCGTAAAACACACCCGAACGTAGGCGTATCATTACTCTGTCTGGTGAATGCTAAACTGAACCACATTGTCGGATGTGAACATAATATTCCAACAAACATAGCGTCCAAAAAGTTACATCGGGTATTTGATCAAGGTGACTGTTGGTGCACATTATTTTGTGGGTCAATATATGCATCAATACGTAGGCAATGAATGTCTATTACGATTGTGAATCATAAACTGTCTGAAAGCATATAAATACATGCGTTGCCATTCGTTTGTGTAAGACTAAACGCGCGCTATTCTTCAAAGACCTCTCGTTTTGTTGCTTCAATCAGTGGATAAATCTCTCGTAATGGCTGAACACATGATGTATGCATTGAATCCCGTGTACGGCAGAGTTTTATGTGTTATCAATTAATTCACTATTGTTTTTTCCCCTGGCAATCACCACTGATCACGAAAATATGGAATGGCTTAAGTGAAACAACCGGAAATTTCCTGGTTCATAGATATATCTTATCTTAGCTAACGAAAACCTACCCTATAAACGTATCTTGCACATTATTGACTGAATACGAAGGTGACGCTGCATCCGAAACATGCTTTGCATTGCCATTAGCTGCTCTGTACCTAAACCTCTCATTATAGGTGTCCCAATCAAACGACGTAATCCAGAATCCGTTGACAAGTTATTACTAGCATTTTATCCTCTAACGTTTAACAACGTCTATCAGTGACGTACATATACCCGTGCAATTGGTTGAACTAACGACACGCGGCACTACAACCGAGCATTTCTGCTGTATCTTTTATCATAAAATTTATTGCAATCATTGTCGCTCAGGTAACAATGGAGCAGGTAACATAACCATGCTTCCTCAACTCTGGTTATTGGTCCTGCATTTGCTGACTCACATACTGTATTGATTGCCATTTCTGCATTACATCTTGCCGTCACGGTTATATCCGCATAGATGGTCAATCGGTACTTCGTTGTCGCATATTACAACTGTTTCAAGCCTTAGATTTTGCTATCATCATTCTGCTGTCTGAATCATTCACGCCAAAGACTATCAACAGTAACATATAACATCTGGCTTTCGGCATTATGTCCTACCCAACATAGATAAGTCTCTAGAAATTAAATGGTCCTCATTATATTAAGTTTTTGATCGAATAATTCTATGCTTTCCCTCACAGAAGTATTTGATCGCATCAAGTGATGTTCACATCTATCCAAGTTACTAATTACAATTCTTAGCTACAATGCTTAAAATATTCGCTGTTACTGCCGGTCGTACGAGGGACTTCATTGCTCCGTGCTGCCACATTCCGTGCGAAGCGGAAACGCGGTCTGTTTTACATTTATACAGCCTTACAATACTCAGTAACAATTGACGTTGCCATTTCAAGAAGCTATGAAAACGTCACTTCTCGCAAGTTACACTGAAATCAAGTCATTTTGAATATTCCATATTTCGCAATAAACTATTTTCTACTAAGCACATTGACACAGCTCAATTCCAAATCCATTGAATCCATTGCGAAGTCATCTACATCGTTATCCGGCCACTAGCCGTATCCTGTTAGAATCAATTACACTTCCCTGTACCAGTCATTCCACTTTACTTGGTATAACGGCGTAGTGGTACTTCACTTAATGTGGTCCTATTGAGCACATGGTAAAGGGATTCCGAAGTACTCTCATGTTTGTGAGCGATGACTTGTTTACCACCACCGCATAGTCATTCATTTTCGTCATGTTATCCGAGCAGGCACATATAGCGCGTATTACACAGCTTGTTGGTTAACAGCTGCTTCTTGGACAACGCTACCAATATCGATTACCTTTCAGATTAAACATCTCTTTTGTAAGATCACAAAGAGGTTGCTTTTACAATATGTATTTCGTGTTAATATTAACATTGTTGTCAGACAGTCAATGGGGAGTGTATTGCATCGCCGGCTACTGGTGTCTGAATACCTTCCACTACTAGCATAGCTTGATGCTGTTTCATGAGTCACAATGTGTGCTGTGAAGTAAACCTAAGACCATATGAAGCAATACATCACAGAAGCATGCCTGTTTTCTCTGAATACTAGCATTAATCTGTTTAATGCACTTCCTTGATGGTCCTAATTCGTAAGGACAGGCTCAATTCTTCACTCTCGAGTGAATATTGTTTCTTCCCTGTTTTTCTTATTGGAATGTTACTACGCTTTAAATCTTCATGTGCAAGTAATGCGGAGTTAAAAAGTGGGGTACACCTAAGTCACTTTACCATGTTGTTTTTTATATATTTGGTTCGTATTTATGTCAAGTAATTTCATTGATTTCATTTGTCAAGCAGTACGTATTGGTGTATTGTCGCTGACGTCTTCAATATTGCATCCCGTTTCTTTCTGTTGTATCCCGCCTTACTGTCCACTTATACCTTACATGTGCGGTTCGTGAGCTAACAGGGTTTTTTAATGCTGCGTCACATTGAATCCAATAGTCGATGGCTATTCACAAATGTATGATATCCATTTATTAGATAGTGTAATAAGGCATATTCCATAATTCTCTTTTCATATAATATTAACATACTTCAATATATTTTTCATTTTTTTGTGATTACGTGAGCACTCATAGGTGATTGTTTTTATTAAACCGAAATATGTCTTTATTACTTCATACAAGCATCACCATGGGCTATGCATTACAAGAATGGACATTATCAACGTACGCATTATTTCCGAGTACTGCATGCTGGTAGGGTGGTGTATACTTATTACAACAACATACCAGATGCATGCATATTGTATGTTAAAGCATTTTCATAGTATATGATGAACTAAATATAAGCTGCGTGGAAGGTGAAATCAATTATAGTATGTTTAACGAATAAGTGTAGCCTGCTGATTTGCTAGAATATTTAGGAAATTCATTTGATACAATACTATACACAGTATTAATGATATATATATCTCAACAGCATTGCTCCCATAGAATGTATTTCGATCATAATTTGGTAAATAGTTACACATGGGTAGAAATTATGTGACGTTATTGACACTATCAGCTGGCCGCTCAATGCTTAACATTGTACGCCAGTAGACATTTGCATTGCAAAGTGTCCTATATTCGCGCTAGTTTCCAATCGTTTCAATATATATAATACCACTATTTTTGACGACAATTGGCATACTTCTCTAGCCAATTGCAAATAAAAATCATACACGGGATGTATCGCACATTAAGCTGGTGAATGTAGTTCTATGGTAATTGGTCTGGGCTGCGTTCATCCCCAATCAAATCCCATATTGTATGAGATAAACCTAACTTTACAGCACGAGTGTTAAGATAGGTTTCAGAGTATAGTAAACAGACTCTACTGTATCTATGATACACACACACACTTACACACACACATATATGTATATATACATATATGCACATATATATATATATATATATATATATATATATATATATATATATATATATATATATATATTTTTATATATATATTTATTATCAACGCGGTAGTCCTTCTTTACACATTAGTTGTATCGTAAAGATGATGATGATCAAACCTTATAAAGCAAGAATAACAAAACCCGATTATCCTCAAAGCAAATATTGCGATACGATTTAAATCGCCAATCTTTATTCCACGGTGGGTTGGGTGTAATGGGGCATGTGATAGGATAGCTTTCGGTACGTAGCCGTGATATCTTCCCTTGTATGCAACTTGCCTACTCATTGTGTTATCTCAGATTATTGTTTTATGTTGTACATACCATACGTTTGAGTTAAATTTGAATTATTATTATTATTATAAAAGCTACATAGTGCAATCATACTAACATTCTTATACAAGGATGTGATGTCACATGACTAGCGAATAGTTTTGAACGAAAACGTTTAACGAATAACAACGCAGTTTGCTCTGCGCTAATCGACAACTAATAAACAACACGAACTATAGTATCTACTTTGATTCATTTTATAACATCCGAGCTCTCATGATTTTAAAGCAAAAGATTCCTAGTAATACATCCATACCAAAACCACAATATTTTTTGTGCATTGCAGTATTATACTATTATCATTAATTATTGCAACAATGACGATATCTTAAGGACGGGCTAATGCGTAGATGCACGATTGCCGTGTCAAATACAGAATGTCTGTCCTATCAGTGTAGGCTTAATGGACACACAGTCGACATAGCCACTATGCCCTCGAAGCCAATATATCACCATTACAATCCTTACCTGCGATAAAGTATTATGTAGAACTGTACCGTGAATGACAAATATCTACTTTCAGCATAATTGCTTTTCTAACTTAATGCATTAATATGCCTCGCATTAACTCTTCCGCTGCTGCGTTTCCATCTGAAAATGAAATAGGCTAATAAATGGATTTCCATGCGATCCATTAGTATGTATATATATATTAGATTACTTCACCCTAGAGCACACGTTATAATCCCATGCCTCATCCAGCAGCGTATTCGCCAATTTCTGAACCCACGCCAAATGATGCATTAGTGTGTGAATCTTAGGTTTACTTCAAATTCAGAGTGCAGCCCTATCATTAACATAGGCCTTCACCTATTCGTAAACAGCGAGTGCGCTGGAATCGCACTGATACCAACAGGTGCTTCATTGCATATTCTGTGAGTGTTAAATAGTTCGTCTTAACGATAAATTAAGATTGTGCTGATGTTTTCTTCATTGATAGACATTTCGGTTGTACAATGCGGTTCCGGATATGTTATTTGGGAACCTCGATGTGTGATTGACGTAAAGAATTAATTTCATAAGAACGCTTTTTCTACCTGAGTCACCCAATATTCTTCCAAACCAAATATCATTATTCAACAAAGTTTATATGAGTAAACTTCCCGTTTCCGTATATCCGGTCGAAACGAATTCACATGCCATTAACACGAATTGATACACACGATGGCCTTGCATCGGCCATATTGATGTCACTGCAATTACCATTACTCACTCTATACGTCTTTAACGAGGCAATGAATGGCATATAATGTGGTTGATATACGAGGTTCCACAAGGAGTTGGATTAGCTGGTCTCCCAAAGCCCAATAAGAACGAGGCTTTACGATGACATCATATTCTTGTGCTATTATTTGTCTTTGTCTCGCTGCGTGTTGGCCATTTTCTGGGAATGGCGTAGCTTTATCGAGAGAGTTCTCACTGGATCCTTCCGTCCTAGGGTACGATATTGCATTCAGAAAGGCTAAACATTAACGGATATTCAAAATAACTTTGATTTCCCACAACACACATTTTCGTCCAGTAAACAGCATTCAGGTCTTACTTGGAAACATTGTCATGCGGAAATCTCTATTATTTTACAACTAATTGTATCAAGGTGATAAGATGCTACTTCGGAGTCATATCTTTGTAATCATTGGATACATACTAATATTTCTGACTTATAACCATTATGCAGACATTGATCATGATGAGTATTTGATTATATCTAGTATTATATACTGTTTGATATTCTGCGAAATGGAACAAACCCACAGACTCTACACATGGTCATAAGAAGTGTAAACGATGCAAATGTATCTGCAACTGCTGCCATCACAAATTGGCGTACAGTAATTACATTTTACATGACTTGAATCGCCCTGCTGCAGTTCGCACATCGTAATTTCGATGACATACATCTCAATTACGCTTGCCTTATTTTCTGTTACCGCTCACCCCTAAATCATCTGCATTGTACACAACATACGTCATTCGTCGCTAGGTGTCTTCATCATTGTCACTCATCATAAAACAAAGCGCATTGCATAAGCAGATGTAAATGCATGTATGTTTACGGAAAGAGATCACAATTGTAATCGATCTTTGTATACGTGGATAACAGTTTGCTTTAAAGAACAAATCATAAAAAACCATATGCCAACCTGACTCGTTCAGGAAACTGAGCCTTACCTCACCCTGCTCGGTATTCATTATGCAAATGAGCTTACGCAATCGACTATACTGCTTATATTGATAGCATACTCGCAATGCTACCCAGCGACTACATAGTGCATTATCTACCTCATGCTGCTAAACGCTATGTCCTGCTACAATCTTTCAACAGTTGTTGATACAAATATTCTATTCTGTTGGTATTTATGACTCATCGCCCTATTGACAATGACTCCCGATTGGCGAGCACTTTAAATATGTAGATTATAAAGCGAATCATTTGATTTATCACACTTACCTGATATACAGATAGCTGCCTAGCGAAAACAGTGGCACACAGGTCCACCATACAATATTTGGCCCAGGCAGGAATCAAACTTTCAACGACCTACCTGATATCAAGTGATCCGCCCATCAAGATTGATTTGCTGCAGGCAACACGACTAAACACAAGCCTGATAATTGATGATCAGCCCCGTGGTAAAATAGACAACGCAGAGCCAGAATGAACTTAGTGAATAAAACTAAGCAACTAGACGCTGACCGGCGCGTATACTACTGATGCCTTATGTAGATTAGTCTGGTCGTGATGAATAAGATCACGCCACATCCTGTGTCAAACTAGAGTATATCATGGGCTGAGTGAGCGATTTACTAGACCATTGATGTAGTTAATGCAATACTGATAGACTCTAGGCATGTCTAAGGGGTTTCGCTTATCATTAGTGATTCATAAATAACACCATCACTCATTTGACCATGCCGTATTCAATACCTATCTGAAATCGTTTTCTGTTTTAGGAACCCTCGTTGTGATTTGATTATGTTTGTGGGATTGGGTGTCACTGTACCTCGTTCGTATGCATGTGATAGCGCTCAGTGGGGATTAACAAACTGCCATGCCCGTCCGCCCGCTGCTTCCTCTGATTTTAACTTCGTCATGCACCCATGCTATGTTCTTCCTTCTGGACATTACAGAGCTACAGGTTATCAACTATGCATCTTGTTGATTCACGTCCGACAACATCATCACCTAAATGCTAATAGAAGGCGGTTTTCATTTAGTTCAGCATTGGCGAACTGCGAAGCAAATATTCACAATCTATACACATCAAAATTGCGCTAATTATTTACTCACTGCTGAGCGATAAATCTCAATTGTGCTACTTCTCGCCGCTATGCCCAAGTATATATAGCCCTAGTCAGACCGGCCTAATGCGCTTCTCTTGTGGCCTGTGTATGATTAACCACACATAAACGTCATTAAGAGATATAAATCTTGCCGAATCTATAAATAACCATAGTGAAGATATAGATGTCCGCGCTTTTAGATGTCCATCCCAAATGCTTTCAACACCTCTTTCTTTATCGAGCAAGTGCACCGCGGTCAATAATACCAACTTGTGTTATACAATGCATTTACAAGTCATTAAATATTCTTCACGGATTGTGACAGTATTTGCAATCTTTCCAGTTTTACTGTAACTATGTTGTTGTAGGAATATTTAATCATACATCTTTTTTACCTGATTAACCTGGCATCTGTCTGGAATATTCCATCCAAAATACATTTTACTTTCTGTATGGATATGGAAAAAAACCAACGATATCAACCTGCCGTACATTCATACCCTGCATTTAAATCGTGATTTGTCCTTTTTTAATTGTTGAGTGCAGCTCATGGCCGTTTTTATCTATTGTGCTTATGGTTGTTGTTGTTTTTATACAAAAGCAATACGAGAACAAAGTGCATATCTATACCACGTGCAGAAGTATAGGGACCAGTCAGAGTCCTAAATGTCCAAATGCCGGGACCCCCAGAACAATTGAGGGGCCGCGTCATTTTCAAACGTCATCATCTGGAATTGCATCGTGTTTTAGATTCCGGAATAAATAATGCTGATGTGTGCTTGTGTGTGTGTGTGGGGGGGGGGGGGCGTCAAGGGGTGGGGGTTACCATATACCTCAGTCGTATGTATGTTGTAGTGCCTAGTTGTCATTTAAGAAGCTGTTATTGCAATTTGCCCCGTCTCCTTCCTTAGGTAGCGCTGTTTTGTCTTGTATCTCGTCTTTGTGCAAGTCCAGAAACATTCAATAGACTTACCTAAACGATATAAGTTGGCGACAATATCGTGGGCCACCCCAAAACGTGCTATCGTAGGGGCCATGAGAGATTTGCAGCGGTCACTGGCACCTTGCTTTGTGCTATTTCGGCCCTCTTTATGCAGTGAGGCTATTGTTTTCAACTATCTTGAAACATGCTAGTAATAAGCACCTTGTGAGCATCGGATATTCATGGAAACAAAAAACTTAGCGTAAGTACCATCCTCTGTAACGCTATTGATAGCTGGTCATGTTCTCCACAGGCTATGTTGAGCCCACCAATATATGACGCGTTCTGTTCAAGACTAGGGATCATCTATACCGTAGATATAAATAATAGATATGCATTAATCTAATGCATGGGCTGATGTAACGCTTAGGTGATCAAACATGACGCAAGCAAGCAGAGGTGATAGATTGGACCCATGTGTCCACATAAATATTAATGAAAATGAGATAATGGGGTTGCAGCAGCCTCTTGAAGTGAATGGCATCAACTCAATCTATGCTGAATTAATTATATAAAGCTACACTTGTTCTCATGAGATCAGCCGAATGCATCTTTTTTAAAGTAATTTTTTTTTTCAAAACAGGTTACTGATCTTATGGCATTCAAGGCATTGGATAGCTGCTCTTATAAAACGTAGTTACTTAGTTACGTAAATACATAGACGCGTTACTAACTCCAATTTAATTTAACAGAGTTGTTGGATGAGTTAGCAAGCAACTGTATATTATGCAATACAATTGATACTTCGGTCATTAAAGTCATGAAAGCAACATTATGCCAGTTCAAGCCTACAACCTGACAAACTCCCCTCCAGGTATGAATGCTGCATCGCAATAGTGTTTGTAGTTAGTGGGTTTTTTGTAAACACAACAAAATTAGAATAGCGGTATAATACAGGAACTTATTTCAATATGCACAAGACAAAATCTAAATATCTGAAACTGCAATGTATCAACTGGTGTAAGTATTGCATTCAGTGACGATAATTTAACATATTCGCCCATGATTAACATAATGTTTGAGCCATTCATTACATTAATATACCGTAGCGGACAGTATTTAGAGAAACTGCTTCCTCAATGTTATATAATATACGCTCTTCCTTCTGGGACTGTGTAACATCGTTAAAAAACGCTTCGTGTAGCAACATCCCTTATTATCTGTTTGCCATGCGAGCATGAAACATTTCTTTTCGCATTACTGCTTGTCTGAAGTGAGATTTTTATCATGCGAGCCGTCCTCGTCCGAATTTCCATATAAAACTATAGTAGATAAACAGACGTTGTTCAGTAGAATTTAAAAAAATATTTTATGTATGTTCTCAGGATTTTTTCGGTACTTCGCCACGCAGGTCCTGAAGGGTTTTATGTGTTTGACTAATGAACGTGATGGGATACTGGCATTTGAGGAAATCATAAGCATGATGAACATTTGCGAATTTATGTACTCCCTCAATGTTACTTTCATACATAATGCATTTGTATCCAACTTGCTTATCACTAGCCTTGTTGTGCAATTGGTGAATATGCATTTGAGTGAATGGTTCGTATTTTGATGTGGTAGTTTCAGCATCACTGTTCATCTCGATATAATATATAGCTGCAAACAAATATTGTCACATACATTTAAAATATTTTTTTCCCAATGGGCTTCGCCCACGGCAAGGTTTTGGCGTGCGGACTATCCATTGCTTAAATAGTTAGCAGTGACGCCGCCATTATCACATTCAAAGCACATGTGTGAATGTTAACTCCAGGTGTGATATAGCTTTAGCCTTATCTGCGAACCTTTGTCATCTATTCAGATCACGAATTCCATTATCGCAGCGTTGGAATCGACCCTAAATATGCTGTTAGCACAAAGGATCTCACTATTCGTAATCAGGCTTTCCCGTCATTACCTGACATTACCTGACATTTTAAACCGCCTTAATCAGATGGACAAACGATGACAAATTGTCTGATGATGAATTTCCATCATGTTCGTGCTGTCACATTGAAACACATGGACACAATTTAAAAGAAGATTTGTAATATAAAAAACACGGAGACATACCGAGGAAACATTTCATAAACTCAATCAATATTATTAATTTGTACAGAAATATGGGTGTATGCCTAACAGTAATATTGTTAGCAAGATATCAAATTCATTTTCAAGCTGCTGCTGCTGTTTGTGGATGTTTAACTGTGCCCAAGAGTGGCTCTTATCTTTTCTTGATCTTCTATCGAATCATTCAGATGCAATAAGCGCGTATTAATACAAATGAATCCCTAGCGGTGACCATATTTATGCCAAAGCAATGTTCATCGCTCACTAATCTTAAATGAAGATTTAGGAATCATGTAAAACTGAACGGATAAGGTTGCTTGTTTCACACTGATAAAGGTTAGGATTTACGATAACATTTGCTGCAGCTACAACTTTCTTTTAGTCTTGCTGGTTTTTCTCGGCAATCGTGGCTGTTATCATATTTGATGTACTCTCAGGGGATCGACATTGCTGTCGAGAGATTTGATATTTATCCGCTGATCCGGGGATTCGATATTGTATCTGGCTTGGCTAACGCGGAATATTTTACCAAATTGAAGTAAGATAATTGGTAGCATGCATAACGAATGAAACAATGAATAAATGAAAGTTCATAGCACGCAGCATAGTTTATAACATATATATAACACATGGCAGCATTTAAATTTTAAGGTTTTTAGTTAAACATACAGGCGTTTTAGATGAAACATTTCCAAAATAAGTAGCCTACATATGCTGACACGAGCCACTATCACGTTCTATTTACGGTATCCTGATTAGTGTGCTTAAAAATACACTGTTTGGCCCTGCAATATTGGTGTGTTAGGCTGTGACATATTTAATGCTCAAGCTTTTTTGCGTGAAGGCAACGCACAAGACAGCAAAATTAAATCGTCTGATTCACACACAAACACACACACACAGACACACATATATATATGTGTATATATATATATATATATATATATATATATATATATATATATATATATATATATATATATATATATATATATATATATATATATATATATATATATATATATATATATATATATAATATATATATATATATATATATATATGTATGTATCTGTGTGTCATAGGTTCGTATCTTATCTAGCAGCTGTATAACCACTCAGCCACCTATATATGTTCGTGTTCTGCTGTGTGTCTGCACGACACCTACACTCTTTGCCATGCTATCTCGTCCCAATCCTTCTTGGTAGTTCCTCATTCGAAACCAATTTTGCCTAGATATGATTTACAGATTGTACACATATTTCTTATGAGGTGTGGGTAAATGTATGGCGAATAACCTAGATGATTTGTGGGACATGTGTGGCCTTAACATCATGCATCACACCATGTGGCTGTCATAGTATATGCACTGATTAAATGCTGCTGCGCTAGTCACAGTACGTGAGGTCGTATTCGATGTCAGTCTTGGGCCACTTATTTCGTGCTGAGTTCATAGGAAGAACGTGTGGGATCATTTAGCATTCAGAAACTATTGTTTAGGCGGTGTATTTGTTGCCGAATCATAAAGACGCTCTATGAAAACCATTTTTTGTTTCCCTTTTACTTTTAAGATATACATTCTATAGAAAAAGCCTTTCTCTTATTTACATTTCCATGTTGCCGATGAATTTGTTGGGAACACGAACTCAGCATGACCGTTATTCCACCGTCGTCGACGACCAGCCTGTTGCATTATGTATGCCACATGGCAGCCAATATTATGGGAATGACTATCCCCTCTGTGTCCCTTATCATACTTCACTTCCCCTAATAGCATCATGACACTTAAGTTAATGTGGACCTGTTGAGTACATGTAAACGGTGCCTACCAACTACCATCGTGTTTGGTAATGATAGCATGTTAAGTAGATCGACAGGGGTGAAAGGTGTCAAAGCTCCTCCCTAAACCCTGGTTGATCGTATATCAAACTTGACTTTTATTATGTTCCAGGTGATAACTCTGTATCCAACAAAGTTCTTGGATCAACAATCAGGCGCGTTTACAGTGTTATGTAGTATATAGCAGCTATTCATGGCCATGGGTGTTTCTATTGTGCCTTTGTTTAGTGGTCCAAGGCAACAGATCACCAGCATCCCAGCCGAAGTACACCGCTACAGATGCTCTTTACAAAACCTTTTGTAGCGCAACCCAAAGTGTTTTCTGAAGCGTTAAAACTCTGACATACAAAGTGGTGCATTGCCAACGCAAACCTTTTATGGTGCACATAGATGCATAAATGCTTTGAATCTGGCTTGATGCTTTCCTTGTCCTGTGTGTTGTAAAAGGATGAGATGTGGACGGGCGAGCTTGCTTGTGTCCTCGCACTTGAGCATTTGTTTGCTTCACCTCTTGAAGTAAGGATACCGCATTGAAGTGTTACTGGCCTGCCATGCATACACTTGTTATTTGCCTGTGTCATCAATTAATTAATTCATTCAAGTGTTGGTGATTCATAGCGTAAAGTATAGACATGGCATTAAAGATGATTCATCGTATATTCAGTTAACTGTAATGCATATCTATCAACGGAACATTTAAACAATACTTATATCGTACATAGAACTGCAATGAAGATAACTGTATTATATTATACAACATCCTAATCGTTAAGGAATGATATTTAGAGTGACTGCTATATAGGCTTGTACACATGAGATTGGCGGGGGCACTTGTCCGATTGATGGATTGGATTCAGGGCTAGCGAGCCATCAGCGTACACGCTTGAAAGTCCCACACTGCATACGGTGCGATTAGGTGGGCCTTCCTGACAGCAACTTATTATCCTTACGCTGACCGTCCTATCTATCAGTACCGGGTTTCAACACTCCATTTCCTTTGCTTGACTAACAATAGCTAAGTCGGATGTATGGCCCTTTGGGGTTGGCAATGGGTTTTTCAGACAATAGAAATAGCGTGCGGTAGGGGGTTATTACCTATGCCAATGGGGGACCGGCCCCCTGCCATGAGCTCCTTCTATTATGGGCCATCATGGCCGCAGGCGCCCTAACCTTGATGCTCGTAAGTCAGGCTAATGAATACACTCTACCTTCATTGCGAGCTCTAGTTCTCTCTGAGAGAGAAGAGTTTTGGTGGGCTCGTGTTAAGTAGAATGTAAGGTTCTAAATGGTACTACATAACACAGAG